>CALNVZ010002100.1:69567959-69865632 GCA_940671915.1 Paracentrotus lividus | reverse complement strand
TTTGAAAGAAGGAATATCATGGCATGCAGATATTGTATAATTTGACGGAAAGCATGGCGGAAATTTAGGATTTACAACTAAAGATAGGTTGAAAAGAAGGGGAAAGGAGGGAAGAAAATGATGAAATGAAAATATTATGAGAGATAGGAATACAAATAAAGACTGGATGAAGTAGCCAAATGAATGGATGGATAATGCATTGAGGACTTTTAAAACATTAAAAATGTTCATTAAGTTCAAACTTTAATAAACAAGCTATTAAAGGGACTCTATTAAGAGAGAGTGAGAGGGAGGGGCAGAAAGGAACACATAGTGTGATGGACAAGGGGGTGTCCAAGTAAACTAAAAGATCAATAGTCAGAGGGAAAGCGTAAGAAGGGGGAATTGTATGAGGAGACAGACAGAGAGAGAGAGAGAGAGAAATAACAAGGGGAAAGAGCAAAGTAGATGAGAGGAACGTATGCCGTATAAAATGGAAGAGAGATTAACAGAAATTTTAAGTTAAGGTACAAATTACCAAGCCTAGATCTGTGAAAAGATTGAGAGATAATCTGGCTGGCTTAGATCACACACATGATGTAAGTGGGAAGTGTCTAGGACGTGAAGGTAATGTAAGCTGACATGTTTTGAACTTGTGTGAGGAGCTTTTGGGGTCAGTCAGAGTTTGGCTGTCAAATCTGTGAATTGTCTGCTTATAAAGCCAGGGAAACGCCCAAACAAGCCCCTGGAAAGCTGGGGCAAAACAAGAGGAAAGTGTTGTTAACTCTAGAAAGTTATATAGTTTCCAATCTTATGTATTATTAAAGGTACATGTATTTATTTTCCAATCTGTAATATGGTAGTTTCCTGCCCAAATCTCAAATAGCACAAAGTTTTCCTTTCCCATTATTTTTATAAGATCTATTCCATAGTATTAGACTTACTTAATAAAATGAAGATTGGATCATAATAGTCTTATAACAATATAAATTGGTTAACATAAAAACAATCCTGCTTTAAAGCTTAACTTGATTTGTTATAGCCAAAATTATATGGAATTAATCACTTTAATTTGTCCTCATGTTGTTCCATTCACACAGGGATATACCGAGACCAAATATGTTCATATTCCATGAATGATTTACATTTGTATGATAGAATTTTGATAAAATATCAGAGCAGTCTGTCAAATTTAAAAAGCGGGAGTAGTCTGCTACGTATGTCACTAGCAGTCTTGGCACAACAAAGATGCAGTGCGGATTTTGGCTGTGTGAGAAAAGCATGTGCTTGTCATGAGTCTTTAAAATCCATGCTGATTTTGCCTTTTCCTAAGCAATTATGCAATTTTCCTCCAATTCATTGGTATGTAATATTTATTTGCTAATTAAGATTTGGTATGAACAAAAAATAGAACTTGTTCTAATCTTTTTTTTCATCATGATTACAACTCAAGATTACCTTCATTCATTAATGACAATAAAAATTTGCAGTTACAGGTTTAAATGGAAATAATTTTAATCAATATAATGAATATAATAAATTATACTTGGTAATTAATGTAATTAAATATGAGGAATAACATTAGAGGGGAAAAAAACAATAAAATGTTCATATAATCCCCTTTCATTACAAAGGTGCACCAGCTACCCTTGGGTTTGAAATACGCTTGTCCTGCCCCCTCGACGTGGAAGCTTGCTGTTCAGTGCCTACTTGATATCCTACATGTGGGACTGAAGGTGGCTCGAAAGCCAGAATTCAGCTCCATGTTTGAAGATATGTGGATGGACTTAGCTGCATCCCTGGAATTATTCCTTTTCTCAGATCAGTGAGTGTAGCTTTGATGAAACATTGTTATTCTGAATTATGCTGGTGATGATAATGGGATTGATGATGATGATGATAATGATGACGATGATGGTAATTAGATGGAGAGTATAGTGGAATTAACGAAAGAAAAAGAAAAAATGGTAGCTGTTACCATATTTGTCATGGTATTTATTTATAGTGTTAATAATAATATTGAACACCGTGCAAAGGAGGTTTGCAATATTAGCTTAGAATTGAACAGTAATAATGAGGATGTTTATGATGATGATGATGATAATGATAGGAGTGATGATGATGATGATGATGATGATGTTGATGGTGATGATGATGATGATGATGATGATGATGATGATAGAGGAGATATAATGTATTTTGCCATCTATGTTGATTAAGGTGACATGATATCAATGTTACATTTTCTTTCTCTCTCTCTGTTGCTTTAGTCCTACACCATCCAACCTGTCAGTAGAGGAGCAGCAGAAAGATGAAGGCATCGATGTGAAAGTGGTTCTCCTCATACGGGAGGAGATCTTACCGTACTCATCCAGCGTCCCAGAGCAGTTTACAGCTCGCATCATGATCCTTCTCAATAGAGGTTCCATCCACTCAGCTAGCACAGCAAGCTTCTTAGGTGAGTCTCATGGCAATGGAATACTTTTATTCCTGTGTACCCTGACCCACATAACATTCCTTCTTTGTAGTTTTCCTAATTTATTCTGAATATTCATGTACACTGTAGCTATATATCCTGTCCATGATGTATGTAGTCTATGGTCAAATGAATACGATAACAATCATGTAATAAAGCAATACATTTGGCAAAACTATTGTAGACAGTTTGGCAGATAAGAGCTCAAAATCACAACCTCATTTGTATGCACATGTGTACCATATGGTTGCTTTAAATACACTTTTTAATACTTTGTTGGAATATCTAAGATTATTGTATCTTACTATTTGTTCTTATTAGATGTGGATGATAGGCAACTACGAGAGGAGTTTGCAAAGGCCTGCTTTGAAACCCTTCTCCAGTTCTCCTTCATCTCCCAGACGAAGCCTCTCCAAGATGTATCAGACGAGGGAGCCCTAACCAAGATGGCGCTAACATCCTTGCTCCAGCGTTGCCAGGAAGTTCTCAAAAAATACGTCGAAGATGAACGACTGAGCGGGAAATGTCCACTCCCAAGGTAAACCAAATACAAAAATTAGGAAGTGTGAATGTTTATTGTAAAAAAGATATGCAGTTTCAATGATTTCATCATTTGAACTTAACACATTGTACATTATGACTGTTTGTGTACATGTAATGTTAGTTTCCTGCAACTATAGCAACAGCATATTACAAATTTACCACACCAGTGAGAGGCAAATCTGGAATTAATATGTGTTTAAAAAACACTTTTGACGATCTTTAACTACATCAAGAACTACATCATTTCTTTTTCAGAATAACCCAGCATTCTGAAATGTATCTAGCATAATATTATACATTCAATAAACCTGCTGACAAATGCCTGTATGCTATTGCACAATAAATTCAACCCTTTTATTTTTCAGGTCGAGAATGACTGAGATGTCTTTTGTTCTACAAGCTATCACAACACTGATGCAATCACTCAAGAGAGCTACACCTGAAAATGGTATGTCTATTTTGTAATAAGTATGTATCTAAGAGCGGTTTTCATTCTTCCTTCTTCACAAGCTTTTCATAATTGAAGGTTGGTTAATTGGTTTATTACAGACATGTATCAATCAGCTGTGATCATTTATGTCATCTCCCATAGGAAATGACAGAGATTCAAACTGTTTTTCTCTTCATTATATACATGTGTGCAGAAGGGTAGATGTTTGAATCTTTCTTGGCCTGTGATAAATTGAACAATTTTAAGTCTTGATAAAGTTCTTTTATTCATAGCGCATGTGCCAATATGTGGAAAGTTTCCATTTTAAAGTTGGCATGCACTGAGAATTTTTTCCTATCTAAAACGATATTGACACACCAATCAGTGCATTTCTCTTTAGAAGTAAGATGAAGTTAGTATTGGGGCGATGCCATGTTGTGTCGCACTTGACATTTTGACAACATTTCACAGCTTTTTCACATGAAAACAAAATAATATTTTTGTGATTGGTAGTGATCCTCAAGTAGTACCAGAAGGGGTACAAGACTTGACTTAACTAGATTACACATCATCCTATGCAATAGAAATGAAATATAATACTGTGTCATACGGTACACAGAAAGAGCAGAAAAGTAAAGAAACAAAAACAACAAAAACATGGAATCGCCCATCGGTGCTATAAAACTTAAACAGGTTTACAGAGGTCAGTTTTAGAGACCATTTTATCTCTGCTGCAAATAATAACAATGAAAATAACAGTTATATTTACTTCACTCTACCTACATTCTTTCTTCCAAACACAGTTGATCAGAGTACATGGGGTCAGGTGATTGGTCTCTACCCATACCTTGTAGATTGTACTACCTGTACTTCATCACAGGTCTGCAAGGCTCTCAAAGAAGCTCTCTACCAATTCCAAGAACTCTTAATAGCTCCTCCTCCTACTACCAGGATGGTGAATGGAAAGTGATGCAGTCCCTACATCATCTCAATAACTCTTCGCACCTTGCCAGAGTGAGTGATGGTTGGAAAAGGTATTACTTCGGTATTGTTTCTCAGCTGATAATGTGAGTCGTTCTGGAGGGGATTCTGAACACCTAATAGTTGCCCGTCCTCCTATTGGGATTGACCTTATTCATAGACATCATCGTGCCGTCATCTTAGAGGCAGAGGCCATTGCCTTGCACACATTTGTGATCTTCAGCTACACATCTCTGACAACTCCATTTATGCCTATATCCTCTGAGGGAGGGCGTTATGAGATTATGACGTCATATGCATAAGGTCTATTGTAGATGGAAAGTGATGTTATCCTTCCATCAATGCAGACAAAACGTGGTCCTATTACCATTAGCAGTTTGATATAGTGGGTGTTGTCTGTCTATGCCACTGACCGATGTCCTATGACCTATAGATGATTTTGAAGGATGCCAATAGGATCACCATCTGGATCATGAACATGGATTATTCCATGAACAGACCAGGCTGCCTATACATGTTAATGATTTCAACGACTAAGCTACTTTAGTAATAATATATACTTAATGCTTTAGTCATTACTTGGAAAGAATTTTTAAGAAACCAGTGTTGTTAACATTAGTATTAATATTTAGTTAGTCCTAACTTCTGGAATAACTTCCCTACCAAATATCTTCCTTTCAAATAGAAAACCTTACCCCAATTTGCATTTTATAAAGAGGTAAAGGTTATTACACTGTATTTTGTTACTTACTCCATTTACATAAGTAAATTAGCAGGCGAGCAGTGGGGAATCATTCTATCAATATTTTAGATAACCATGTTCAAATTTGTGTTATTAAACCATGATTTATATTTGTTATATTTACATTATTATGTAGTGCAATTTTATGTTGATATGTATATGAATAGATATATATGCCATAATAGAGGAAGATAAAAGGTGCAAGGACATGACATTAGATGTGCTATTATTTGTCTCTTGATCACATGTTCTGTGATAAAATATGTTTCTATCCCTGTTTTAAGATTTCTTGCAAAGTATTCGCATTATTCAAGAATTATTATTATATTATTATCATTATTACTGTATATTGGTATAAGTTGCATGCATATATTTTCATGTACGAAAACAAACCTGACCATTCCACAAACATTCAGTTTCACATAAAACACCACAAAATATACAACATATGCAGTACCAAAGCTCTGCATGCCAATTTTTTATCTTTCAGAAAAGAAAGATTAAATTCTAGAATTAATATTGAATTCTTAAAGATGTGAGGGGATTTAACTTAAGGAGTTGATAGTGTTCCTTTTTGTTGTATCATGTTTACTATCATTTTAGCAATGTTATTACACTAATAATTGTTTTATTCCAAACATGAGTGTAAACCGTGAATATAATGTAGCTATATTTTCTTTAGCCAGAATCAAATACTAAGCTCTGAATTATGTTGTTGATATGATTATTGATTTTGATATTTTGTTTATTTTTATACTTTACTTATAGACACATTATTTATGTTATCATGACAAGCTCTGTAATTATGAAGTAGAATCATATTCTACTTCCAATGAATATTTTGTCATTTTCTTTTTTTCTTTTTCAATTCAATTCAATTTCATATTTGTAAACCATATAACTTTTCCATTGATGCTATTGTTTCTAGACTAGTCATCACTCCCTGAATAAACTATTTTAACTTGGGTTGTTCATATCATTCAGTAGAATGACAATAATGTCAAAGTGACTAGATATTCATTTAGATTAGGGAATAGAGGGAAGTGTTGTCCATCATGAATGATCTTATCATTGACTACATGAAGGTTTGGGTTTAAGGCCAACCAGACATACACCCTTGAAGTAACATACGTTATTTACATTGCTTCCCTCCACCTTTGTGTTAAATGGATACCAACGTCATTGTGGTCCTGCTAACATGTGTGCGCCTGTATCGCGTTGGAATTCACCCCAGGTAGGGTAGAGTGTGCTCTGTACATGTATATTGGGATTTAACAACAACAACAACAACAACAACAACAAAACTGAAAACAAGAAACCCACACTTTAAAGTCATTTGAACTAAAGTTTGGTATAATTAGGTCCATCTTACTTTATTCATGTATTCATAACATATGGAGCTTTACTAATTTCCTTTATATTTGAGAAACTTTTTTCTATCGATTAAAGAGTAGCTATATTGAAATATATATAACCGGGTAGTGATGTATCAGTATTACATTGGTCATAGCTGAATATTTTTCTATTTCCATTTAATAAGTAGAGGTGAAAAATAAGGAAGATCTTCTCGCACACATTGATACAAATCAATACCCCCCATTATGAAGATTATTAATGTTGCTTAAATATAACATTATAAGAAGCAGTCATGTATGATTTCTCGAGTTGTGATTATATAAAATACGGCAGAGAAGAGGGAGACAAAATGTGACTATGTAGAAAAAGTTTTATTATATTGATATACATGTATATAGATATAGTAGAATTATTACAAAGTGTTTTCTAAATCTTGGACATTTACAGGTCATTTTATGATAGTATAGAGTCTGTGCATCATTTTGGGGATGCAGTTTTGTAAGTTAACAGAAGACTTATTTATATACTACACACTATGAAAATGTATTGGGGTTGTTCTTACATAGGATATGTACAACTCAGAAGAGTTTTAAAAAAATCATTTATGTTGTGATTCAAATAGAATAAATATATGTAAAAATATCAATATTATTTTGATTTTGTGTACATTAATTTCAAAAGTAGGTGATATTAGTTACATATATATTCAGCAATTTATTAGTTATATGAATCAATGACTTTTGAAGTCATTCTTGTATCATTAAACATTTGAATAAGGTTTAAATTGTCTAATGATATCTGTAATAAACAAAAGGGAAAATATTCTAATGAAGAAAAACATCTCAGATTTGTTCTTTCTTACTGTTCATGTCATTTTAAAGCACTGTAAGTTATATCCCATCATTTCCTTTATATCATCACCTTCAGGTCTGAACTACTCAAACTATACAAGTTATGAAAATGTTCTTTTATCGCAATCAGCAAAATTACTTCAAATAGGTGAGCTTTCGATAGCTGGATCTACTACCAGCTAATTACCAGGTTATTTTGCTGATTGTGACCAAAAAAAACATTTCATAATTTGTGTACTTCCAATCAGATGAAACTCTTAAATCAAACTATCAAGTTTTCTTACCAAGAATGCAACATTCTTTGCTACTCTTTACAGCATTTGGGATGAAAGTTTGTGGCCTGGGATGTCAAGTTTGCGACTTGGCCGCAAATGTGCCTTACTTTACATTGAAAGGTTACTTCAGGTCCACCATACTACACCCACCTGTGAAATGCACCGAACTTATCTTGTTGTAGACCAAAATTGGTTGAAATGCTAGCCTACATGGTATGGAGATCCGACAACAAGTGATTTCTTATGCTTTCTGACAAGCACTGGTTTTCACTTCATGTATGGGAATAAGGTCGATCTGCTATTGCCTGGAATTGACGTGCTCTTACTTGTTGTCTGACTTTTGTGATGTGTTACATTTTTTTATCTTCATCTGATTTTTCTTTTTTATCTTCATCACACATTTTAAGGTGTGTTGCCTTTCATTCATAGGAGGTTTTTTTTTCTGAATAAATTATTCCGTGGTTTGTAGATATTATACTTCAATGCCTAGATTTGAATTAGTTATTGTCAGACAATTATTTAATTTTTTTTATTCCATTGCCAAACTCTCAAATATGTTTCCAAATTGAGGTGCTATTGTATATTTCACTCATGAATAAGCATACATTATAACAAAATATAATCTATTCAAAATTTAGGATGTGTAGGTTTTGTTTTAATTGTTTAACTTCTCCAACCCTTTATCAACGAGGTTTAAAACGCAGCATTGTCCCTCTTTGTTTTCAAAATGGTCATCAATAAATCCAAGTCTGTCTGGTGACTGGATGTACCTACATTATACCTTATTAGGTAGACATTGTTGTTCAGGGAAGCATGTATATTGAACAATAGATTCCAGAATTCCATGCATTCTTTGTTCATGAGGTCATCGCTTACAAACAAAAAGAGAAAAGAAAGAGTGAATTTCCTGATGCAACAAATGGCAATATCAAGCTACTTTGGGTCTGTGATTTTGCCTAATTCCCTCAAGTCTGGGGAGTATTAAAGTTTACCCTAGAATACTTTATAACAGTAGGATGTATTCTTTTGTGATAAGGAAGGAACAATAGTGGGGTAGGCTTAAGAAAGGAAAAAACATCCTGTTGATGTCAGCTTTTTATGCAATGACGTTGGTTGTTTGTGAGTGAATCCTCAAAAGCTTGAAAACAATTTATTTTGGCAGAGGATAAACTTTAGTTTGATGGGTTACTCATCCCTAGCAACCTATTTTTGCCCCCCCCCCCTTTCTCTCTCTCTCTCTCTCTCTCTCTCTCTCTCTCTCTCGTTCTTTCTTCTATCTTAATCTCTGTATTATTGCTCTGACTCTGAGTCAATCATAAGCAATGCTTAAAGTATGCATTTAGGCTCGACCCAGGCCTTCAATTTTTTCCACTTCAACATAGGGGTTTTGAGCTATGAAAACATCACCAAAAAGGTGCAAAATTTTACCCCTGTGAATTTCATACCAGGTTCAAAATTGAAATCATGAAAATATACATTCAAGAAAAACTTACGCTTCAAACAAGGAGGAAATGAGTAATCACATATTGTGTACTAGTAGTTTGTGATAACGACGCCAGAATATAACTATTTAATGCTTCAACAAAACAATTGAATCAAGAATGATGGCAAACACTGTGTAGGCATACACCTCCTTTTGTTGAAACTTCCTGTAGTTGTTGTTTCTTGACCACAGAAATGTATGGATATTACATCACATTCCCAAAATACACTTTTTTGTTTACACTTCTTTGTTACTACCCTGTCATGCAGGTTTTCTTGTTTTGTTGTTTTTCATTTGTATACCTCCTCTTTCATTGGGTTCTGCAAGTCCAATTTTAACAAAACCGATCCCAAACTATAACTACAAAGGCTTCATTACACACAACCTACTGCACATGTAGCTTTTGACAAAAGAATGTGTCATGTTTGTTTTAAATTGGAAATTTTATTCCAATGTGAGAAATTTTGTGCAGATTCGTCTCACACTGAGATACAGGGGGCCGTTTGAAACCATCATAAGTCCAAGTTTTTGGACAACCCATAGGGACACGTGTTGTGAATTAATATGCGTTTCAAAGGATGTCTTTTAACTTGGACTTATGAAAATTTTGATATACGGGCCCCTGGGTATTATTTTAAACTACAGATAAACATCTTATCATGACACAAGCATCACACAGACAATTATATATGATTTTTTTATCAACATTTTAATATACATATATCCCTTATTGTTTTCTTTATCTACAACCTCATAATAAATTCAGAATCAACTTCCCTGTATATAACGACCACCTTGGTCATACATTTATGAACACGTTTTACATCAGTAATACAGACTTTTTTTTTTTCCTCAAGACTCAAATTTAGAAAAGGCTGATATTAAAATATCTTTGTATTTTGTTAGGACATACATGGTAACTTGAAAGACATTATTCGAGTCTACCACTATAAAGTATGAATAGTCAAAAAGTAAAATTGTAGTATTAACACATCTTCTGTAGTATGAACACATCCCAAATGAATACAAATTTATTATACTTGTTTGTTCTGCTGTTTTGGATCTTAATGTCACTTTTCTGTATAATATGGCAATTTAAATTCAACTTACTTTGCTATAAAAATATAGAGTAATTCAGAGAGACAAAAATAATTAACAGAATGAAGTACATGTACATGATATGATTGCTTGCAGCTTTTAAAATACAAAATGGAAAGCCTCATGGTTAATTGGACTTTCCATTTAGTATATGAAAAGCCTCAATAACTATGTATTTCTTAGGGCTAAATACGTGCATGTAAGTACCAGTTTAGGAAGTTTACATATAAGCATAAAGACATGAAATTTCCAGGGGCTGAACTGATAAGTTTCGTTTGATTCTTCTTAAAATAAGCCACATTGACACTTTTTTGTTATCACTTCAATTTTTCATCTGAAAAGAATGAACAATGACAAATGACAAATTGAAAGACTGACTCGCCAATGACAAGGCACTGTGATGAATGATTTGGTTAACAAGTACATTCACTCTTACATCTATAATCCTTGATAATGTAACTTGTATTATCCTCAGCATGAATTTGTTTATCTTTATCAAAAACTGAAATGGTTTTAAAAGAAGTTATGATGCATAGAATAGAACAAAAACAAATGTCCAAATGCTGTAATACAGTAATACCCTCAGATTATTTCCATCATGTACATTGTATGTATAATAGATAAAAATGATAACCACAAAACATGCAGGAAAAAAAAAATCCCTTTAACCTATTGGCAATGTAAAGAATATACACTCATTGATGCTGAAAGAAAATGTACAAAAACTTGACCTCACAAACACCCAAAGAAAAACACCCTTTAAGACCCATTTCTCAATTGCAAAAGTTACACAAGAATAAAATCTCATTATGGCATTTCAGTTTGTGAAGGCACTTTGTAATTCAAAAGACAATCATGTCTCATATTTACATGAGCGGCAATTTGTCTAAAGACACTTAATAATAATATGCACAAATGAAAAAGGATTGTTTATTTATTCCTCTCTCTCTCTCTCTCTCTCTCTCTCTCTCTCTCTCCCTCTCTCTCTCACACAAACACACCCTCACACAGACACACACACATGGGATATTCTTTACATCATGTCAATAATATACAACTATCATTTAAATGTATCAAGTCAACTTATTTCTTTGTCATAAACTTCATAAACTTTTTGATAGTCAAGTTATTTAATAAGATGAAAGCTTACATCATGCACTGGAGAAATATGTGCAGTGTTCTTAATCTCTTTGTCTCTAATCTAAAATCGAGCTAGAGTTTTGAAAGAAGTATCCATGAGATAAAAACATCAATGTTTTATTCCCCATGTATATTTAAAACTAGTTTATAATCATTGCATCAAGTAATGCAAAAAGGAATAAACATATACAGCATATATTTATCTCAATTAACATTTGCAATATAAGCCGATCTCAGGCCTATTCTATTTGAAATGATGATTGAGAAAATCAGCTGGCCAGAGATACAAAGAAATTACTTAACCAACCTGAATATAAAAATCTTCAGTTATGACACAAGTAGTTGATAGTTGATTAATTCTTCTGTGGTAAACACTTATCCATCACTATACAGTGTGTTCATAAAAAAAAGGTAACCGAAGTTCAAAGGTCAGTCATTTCAAAAGTATACGGTTTTTTCTTGTGATTTGTGTACTACAATACTAAGTGATTCATCAGCTTTAAATTGAGACATTGCTGAGATCCATATTGTCATGGGTCAAAGAGTTAGGGTCCTTTGAAGGTAAAAGGTACGAAACCCATTTTTTCCAAGTTTTTTGTTTGTAGGGTACGAAAACAACTTCTTATACGTTTTTGGTTTCATCGTTTTGGGGTTTTTTTTCACACAAAGTTCAATGAAATGCAATCTCATTTTCTAGAGTACCTTCCTCACTGGCAACGAGATGGGTTCACCATTATGAGTCTCTTGAGTCGTGGAGACGTTGTGGTGATGTCTCCTGAAACTTCAGGGCGTGTTGGGAAAATTGTTAAACCTATTTGATTTCTTTTAATCGCTAAGTGGATACTTAGGGGACTTCGCGGCAACCACGGAGAGAAGTCACAGAGACTTGTTCGCGCCTGAAAGAAGTCTACTAAAAGATTGAACGTGTTTAACATTTGTTTAGTTTTGTAACAACTTCCTTGAGACTTGGGAGACGTCGCGGCGACCTCTCCGAGACTCCAGAGTCTCATAATCGAGAATGCATTTCATTACCAGTGAGAAATCCACTTTCGCAAAGAAGGTGACATTTCATTGAAACTTGCTAAAAAAAGACCTAATGACACCAACTAAAAGGTTTGTTTCATAACCTACAAACCAAAAACTTGGAAAAAGTGGGTTTTGTACCCATCAGTATCACCTTCAAAGGACCCTAACTCTGTGACCAATGACAGTTTGGACGTCAGCAATATCTCGAATTAAAGCTGATGAGTTCCTTAGTATTTTAGTAAACAAATCACAAGAATAAACCATGTATTCTTGAAATGACTGACCTTTGAACTTCGGTTTCCTTTTTTTAGGAACACACTGTAGAGCTATTTAAAAGGCATCTGCATTCACATTTTATGCACAGACGTGCCCATTTCCTCCTCTTAAAAAGTCTTTTATTCACATGTTTCCTCCTACATGTGCAAGTTTTTGTCTCTGAAAAGTTCACTCAAATGTGCTTTCGGATATATACTGATATCCTACTGCATCAATTAGTGTCTTAGATCATTTTGCATCTGGCAAACCTCCTCTTCTTCTTCTTACTTTGGAGGGCTGCTCGAGTAGCTGATTCAAAGACTTCACGCACTCCATCATTGACCTTAGCTGAACACTCCATGTATTTAGCAGCATTAATCTTCACTGACATCTGATGACCTTCATCGTATGTGACTGGGCTTTGCTTGGTGCGCAGGAGTTCCATTTTGGTGTTTTCATCGTTGCGCAGATCTTTCTTGTTACCGACAAGGATGATGGGTACGTTAGGACAGAAATGCTTGACCTATGACAAAAAGAGAGAAGTAATCATTAACCAAAAGAACTTGCAAGGCATCCCAGAAAAAAAAAATTTGTTTAGATTCATTGTCAGAAGGGCAATCAAACTTGAAACTACAATATAAAACATGAAAGATATTCTCTCACAATGATGTTATGAGCCCATCCCTGCATAAGACTACAAACCTTCTTAAAAACACAAATGTAAGCCCCCTCGGTCAAAACCGTAAAAATGTTTCTACTTAAGAAGTTAAACATTTAGTGTAGTACTAAACACTATTTCATACTGTATGTGTATTGTGCATCTCAGTGGGGCAGTTTACTGTGCCATAAACAAATAGCACTACATGAATACAAACTTTTGAACAGAGGGGCATATTTGAGTAGGCTTACCGCCTTGTGTGGGAACAGGGATGATACATGTACATGTACATTCATTCAATATTCTATGATTAATTAATACTAGTCATTTTTATTTGAAAAAGTTGACTTAAAACCTTATTACATGTATGTTCAACATTTTTTAAAGTTTATAATTCGTACCTCTGGCGTCCATTTCTCTGGGATGTTTTCTAAACTGTCTGGGTTATCAATTGAAAAGCACATGAGTATAACGTCTGTATCTGGATATGAGAGTGGTCTCAGTCTGTCGTAGTCTTCTTGACCTGCTGTATCCCATAACGCCAACTCGACCTGGTAAAACGAAAAACAAATATATTTCATAAATTATCTTTCAACATTGCCCGCGAAAAGTAAGTGAATAAAAATGTGCTAAATTGTACAAAGTACTGTAACTTATTTCTATGAATGTGGGACTGCATATTTTGGACATTAAACATAAATTATAAAATAATATTAGAAATCATTCATGGCAATTTGAATCTATTCACATAACTTTACAATATTCTAAATTGAAGGGGATCAAACACAATCTATTTTAAGCTTTCTTGCCCTGCTATTTTGAATTGTAGAGGGATTTCTCAATATTTCATAAATGGTGGATTAGGGAAATAACAAAATCATCAAAGTCCATAGGTCTGTGTCACTTGTTGACTATTTCACAAAGTCTGCATATATTGTAAAATAATAAAGCATAATTCACTACAGACCAATGCAATAAAAACTCATAACACACATGGATGAATAGTGTGTTTACCCTATAGGGAGTTCACTCTTTCTATTCAAATCCAGGCTGTATGAATCAGAGTGTTTTGGGTGTGTACTGTATGAACACCCTCGCTCTATCCTGCTTTGAATAGTTTAACAAGCCCAACCCACTAGATGTTTATTTGTCTGAGCCTATAAATCGATTCATTCAGGGGATAGTATCATTTACAAGTGGTAGAATTTACAAATGCAAATAGTGTTTGCTATAAAATAGATACCAATAACTTTTTGATATAAATATGGGGTACCATAATTCAGGATAATAATATGCAAAAAAAAATTAGTCATATATAAATACTAATAATTCTCACCAAAAAAAGTTTCCTTTTCTTGATAATGTATGTATTTGGCAACTTTAATTTAGGTACATGAACACTGTCTATTGATTCTCTGTATTAACAATTTTATTAACAATTATTAATGTTTTACTTTTGAAACTCACTTGACATATTTACTTCAAATTGAATGAGGGATATCCAGAAATATTTTGTTGTAAAATATCACAATGACACTTGATTCAGGTAAAGTAAATCTGGGTACTGCTTGGGGGAAAATTTTTGAATTATGTGTGCCTCATCATGGTAGCTGAGCTAAGCCGGGTAATAATTAGTTTAAATCAGAATACAAACGTCAGTATGAAGTATTACATTTAGGCCTAAATATTGCTAGTACACATTACATTGTATGATCCATATAATAATGCTGTGAACGGTTCTAGGACATCTCCCCCGGAGGACAACTCCCCCGGGGACAATTCCCGGAGGACAGCTCCCCCGGAGGACAACTCCCCCGGAGGACAACCCTAACCCTAACCCTAACCCTAACCCTAACCCTAACCCTATGTCCTCCGGGGGAGCTGTCCTCCGGAAATTGTCCCCGGGGGAGTTGTCCTCCGGGGGAGATGTCCTGATACGGCTGTGAACATATTGAATCGCTGGGAAGATTGTGTGTTTGAGGACTATTCAAGCAATAGTGCTATTGAAGCATCAAGGTCTAATTTGATCAAGGTTCAAGTGGCAAGACAAAGAAACCCTTTTGAACCTGTGTTTGTGATAACAAACTGGAACAAACTTGGCTAATCAACCATCACACCACTAAGTGAATCACTACAGCCTTTTCTTTTTAGATTAGAATGGAGTTCTACTTATAAATGTAAATCTAGATTATTACCCAATTGATGTGTATAAAAGGTCTTAACTTGGATGGCAGCTCTATTTTTCAACAGATTTCATGTAGTGAATCTCAAGTTTTCAATGGGTTTGTAGAATTGAATTTATTGGGACTCTTTTAATAGATGCACAGTCAGTGTACTTGCATCATAATTAAAAATGTTACCCATGAAGTTGTTTCCTACATGACCATTATTGAATTTGGGAGCTAACAAGCAGAGCAACATGTAGGTGGGGCCCAGGGCAGGCATACAGACAGACTGCTTAGCATTCAAGGTATTATTAACCCAAACCAATGGTGATCATCAAGGAACAGGAACTAGTTTGGAGAATGAGGAAATGGTGATTGACGACCCAAGCCAAACCACTTCCTTCTTGAGCAATCATGTCTTCTGGATTCTGAGCTTAGTTTATAGCCTGACTTTCAGACTCATTCTTATTCTTATGTTCAGCATGCTAACTTTATGTATCCCAAAGTATTTTAGATTCAAGGCATACTATGCATGTCTTCATATACATGTATGCACAAAGTAAATGATCTACAGGTATACTGACAAAAGGAGTTTTAATAATTACAAAAGAAATCTAACTTTGTAACAGGGTCTAATTGCATTCACTGTTTTCTTCTAAAATATTTTCTCAATTATAACATGTTAGGGATTCAGCTTGGTAATTTCGTGTCTACATTCATCTACATTTACACAGATATACTTCCTCATGATATGTTCCCTGAACCATTCAATATGCTCTGTAGCATTTTCAACTCCCTATTGTACGTGTCGTACCTTTCTCCCTTGAAAAAATATTGATTTTTATTGTTAGTCATTTATTTGAACAGAAGTGGAACTTGTACTAATTCCCACATATGAGGGTTTGTACATTGGGTACAGAGTCCAGATACATCAGTTCTCCGCACAAGGCATACTATTCATCAGTCAGGATTGAGCATTCAAATGTTATAAACTACATCTTGCTTAAATATACATGAGTAAAACTTTATGGGCATCCATGGGAAGTTTGGGGGGAGCCCCCCCCCCCCCTCCCATCTAAGTCCAAGATTTCATGGTTCAAGAATCGGCCAAATATTTAGAGGTCAGTGGCAAGATCAATTGCCAAAACTGGGCCACACCCAAAACAACAAGTACAGCACAGGGTGCGTGCCATGTTAAGCATTGCATGAAGCTGAACAATTGCTTAGAAAATTGTATCATAGTCTGGCTTTTAGAATGATCAGTAAAATGTATAAAAACATTGTAGGCCTGATATAAAAGAGAGTTAAAATGCACTCATGGGCAAGTAGGGACAGGCCTACATGTCTCTATTATTTAATTTGAAACAGGAGTTCATAAAACTTCAATTTGCAACAAAACAACAACAAAAAAATTAAATCAAAGTGATACATTGTAGCTGCAAGAGTACCAAGATTTGTAAAGGTTTACTTTGTATATTTAGTTCAGTAGTCGCCCATTACATAATAAATGTTGATTGTGAAGATGTAGGCCAAATGAACACATTAATGCTCAGTGGCTCTGGTCCAAAACTTTATGATAATATGCGATTGTGTACACTACAGCTTAAGCGAACTTTCGTGGGTCAATGCTAATTGTAAATAGATTTTTTTATTTCAGAAGCTTACACCTTAGATTTGTGACGCCAGCTACAATGAATGCTCACATTCTGTACAAACAAGCAATATGTAATAACAAAGGGGTATTCCCAATGCAACAAGGAACAAACAACCAAATATTGAACCAAATGCTAAGAATGATTCTAGAAAAGAATAGGTCAACTACATTTTAGGGTGCTTTGGATACTTTGTGCATGTGGGCATCATTGACAGTTTATTTTTAGTTAGTTGTGCATGTATCTACATTTTTGTAGGTATATCTTGCAAAATAATTGGAGCTAAATGTAAATGTATGTATTGCAGCACAATCAAATGACCCTAAACACCTACATGTAGGAATATTTTCAGTTCTTTTTATTTATTTTATTTATTATAACTCTTTTTGCTTTACAAGAACGAGGTCGGTATTTTATTAAAGATGTATACGACAGATACTTTGATTTTCTTAATTATCATCAAGCAAAGCTTTGTATTTAAAAAAAAAAAAAAAAAAAAAAAAAAAAAATTAATTAATAAAAATAAATCTTTCAACAGGAAAACCCTAATTATATGATTTTCTTAAAAAGAAAGAAAGAAGAAAATACACGCAAATGATAAGGCGTAAATATTCTTTAAATGAATGAAAGCGCCGTTAAATATAAAAACAACAACAACAACAACATTTGTTGACATTGATGTAAGAGTGATTATGAAAACAACGTATTGTACATCAATAACAGTTTTGTTTTATTTTGTTGTTGGGTTCAAAATACACAATTCTTGCAACACCCAAAAAGTTTTTAAATTCAACAGCACTTTCACAAAATTTCATCTGTATTTTTTCTTCTTCAAAGTTTTCAAAACAATCCCTCTTGCATCTGGAGAGTTATCACAAGTTCTTTTTGAATTGCTATTTATTGTTCTCTTGAATTAAGCCGCCCCCTTAACATTATACAGTTTAAAACCAAACAAATGGAAATAACATGCTGGAAAGTGTTATTTGCAGTCCGTATTCCTTTAATTTGTGACCAATATCAACTTGCAATGTACAGTATAAGTGTTGACCTCAACTAACTCCACCCATTACTGGTATGCATGGTATGTAAGCAATGCAAGCAATGCAGGGAGGCTAGTCAGAAACCTCCCTATTGACTCATCCCATTGTTTGGCAACAATGCCTGCCAAGCGTCCGACCAAAACTTTTAATAGTAAAGGCAGCTTTCAACAAAATTGACCAATCATTCAACTGGTCACTCAGACCTCAGAAGCCCGGTTCATTTACACCAGTTATCCGAAGATTAACCTGGGAAAATTGCTGATATTTTGATAGCAGGTATACAAATGGTTTCAATAATGCGGTATTGAGGTTCCTCTTATTACTATTTGCAGGGCCAGTTTTCTGAGATAGGACTGTTTCAAGGCAACTACCCCAGGCAATTACCCGCCGGGAGGGCAACCATCCCCCCCCCCCCCAAAAAAAAAACAGGGTAAGGCTTACTACTACATGTACGCTATGTATTTACTGCTACAAAGTATGCAACACCAACCTCTTTCCACAGTGAAATAATAATCAGCTTGTTGATTGTGGTTGTTTTCACGGAAAAGGTGTGGTAGATTTTTGATGGGGGGGTAGTTTTTTTGAGGGGTAATTGTCAAAGACCGAGGGATAGTTGTTCTAGATCCGATAAGACACACATTCATACCAAATTACATGTACCAATATATCATTTGGCAGGAGACTTTCTGTAAAGTTTAAACTACTTTGATTAAAACTTGATGAACAAAGCTTTGGAATTTAACACTATAGGAAATGTTGGAGGCTTTGTGCTGTGAATGTCACAACAGGGTAGAAATCAGTCACTCGCACTGCACAAAAAAGGACAAGAGAAGATTCACTTCTTACAATTCACTATTTCATTCAAACTGTAATAGCTTTGCCAGTTTTATTAACTGCAAAAAGTCAAGAAAGAAAGAATAACTCACCTGTTTATTATCTACTTCTATATCGGCTACATAGTTCTCAAATACTGTTGGTACGTAGACTTCTGGGAATTGGTCTTTGCTAAAAACTATGAGCAGACAAGTCTTTCCACAAGCACCGTCTCCTACAATCACTAACTTCTTACGGATAGCTGCCATGTTTGGTTGTTTCGTTGAATCTGTAAAATCTCGCCCTGTACAGGAGTACCAAAAAAATAAATCACAGAAATAATTACAATGCACTTGTTAAATCATCAGCACATAAAGTGTGTACATGTATGTTTCAGATATCTGAAGATACATTGTACATGTAGGACGGGGGGTGCGATGTCCGGACACTTAACAAAAATTAAGCCTGGTTTTTCGTCTAAGGATTAAGCCAGAAATGTATGTTGAATACTTTTTATCACCATTAATATTTGTTCTCCACAATATTTTCTGACATTTTGTGCTGAAAAACTTCAAAGATATTGATTTTAAACCCTTTCAAATGGCTGGTTAAAATTGAGTGTCCGGACATCCAACCTGTCCGGACATACAACAACTGGGTATACAGGTAAGTGCCGCACTGCCCAGCAGTTGAGAGTTGCAGAGGGGCAGCACAGACAACTCACATTAAAAATCACAAAAGATGTTGAGAGCTACACAAGAATGCAAAATGATGCAAACACAGTTATATGATAATATCCCATGCTGATGGCATTGCACCTAACTTCTTACATATAGGCCTAATGCTTATTGACCAATCATGATGCATCAACATTTACAATAACAGCAATTTTATAAACTCCATTGGCATGGTTGTTTTCTTTCTTTTTCTTTTCTTTTTTTGTTCTTCTAACTTCATTGTAAACTCCTCAGCAGCTGACATCAATAAAATCATGTGTTAAGGGTGTGTTTCAGGTTTCAGGTTTATACCATGGGGATATGTACTGTACTATTGCAATTAGTTTTGTCAGTATCGGCGCCCTTCACACAAAGGATTGTGGGATAGGAAAAGGGTCAAGAGACCTCTGGCTCCCACGATGTCATGAATGTCAATATGTATTGTGTACATTTGTCACTCATCGTGTAATTTTTAAACTAATTAATTCACTACTTTGACTTCATTGTTGTATTTTTTTACTGATCGAGACAAGAAGGACTAACCAAAACCACAAAGTTGATCTTTGTGTTGTGGTGTTTTATTCCAATTATGGCTCATGGACCTTTCAATCTGAACCTCAGCAGAACATTTTGATATCTACAAAGCTGTGAAAATGATGAATTAGCACTCATTTTCAGCAGGTTTTATTTAGACTAGATCTCAGAACTAGTGCTACCCTGAAAATTTTAAACATCATTTCTCAGAAAGTTAAGACTAAAACTGCATGCAAAATGAGGGTCATGAGGGTCTTACTTAATGGTGGGTCTACATGTAGGTCTAGTCTAGCAACACAAAATGACAAGGTCATCTTAAAATTGTAAAAAAAAAAAAAAAAGACATAGTTCTTATAGAGTCTAACGTTAGAGCTTTAACACTTTCATTGGAGTTTTTGTATCTTTGATAAAGAATATGCCATAAGTTATGGTGTAACATTGATACTTGGACCCTGGCCTTGGTATATCCAGGCTAAGTTGTGTGTGTCTGGACGGGTCAGGTTTAGCAAAGAATGTGTTTGATTTTTTTAAGCACAGAATTTAAGAGAACAAAATATTGAATGATGATAAGCACTATTCAACACATAGTTTTGGCTTATTCCTGAAACAATAAACAAGGTTTCATATTTGTTAGGTGTCCCAACCCTCCATCCTAAACTACTGTTAGGCCTAACAGTTACAAATATAAGTTAGATCTAGGAATCTAGACCTAAAAAATTAGACTCTAGTCCCTCCGAAAAGAGTTTTAAATTTAACTGGAGGTGTAACTTAACGTTAGATTTCTAACGTTAGATCTAACGTTAGACCCTAGGCTACTGAAAAATGATCAATTTTAAAATGATATTTTACTTTGTGTTGAAACTTAGGTACAATTTTAGATGCACAGCCCACCGACATAACTTAGTAATATTGCAGGCATAAGCCTAACGTTAGAATCTAACAGTTAGTTGGTCAATCACCACACACATTCAACTGATCCAAGCACTACCGCAGTGCAAGCAGCGCGTCTCTGACACGCGGCACCGGTCTGCTGCGGCCAAAAACTAAGCAAGAAGTGGGGTTGGCATTCTAGCAATGAATACGTCAAAAGAGTTAACTTACTCACCAAAAAGTTGCAATTGCAAGGCACAGGGCATCAAAAATATAATAAATAAATTGTTGTGCACTAAATCCTATTGCAAGAAAGTGTGTTTAGTCCAATTTTATCCGTTTTGACAGCGAGCTGGGTCGCCAACCTGTATCGCAAACCAATTTCTTCTTCTGCTATTTCACAGAATGCATTGTGTGCATTATATATGCTCCCAAAAGGCAATCTAAAAATAGCACAGAGAACGCTCTTTCATTGGTTGAAAGGGGAATGTCGAAATCTTTGGACAACTTTGGATATACTGTCTAGGGTTGATATATAAGATGATTCTAAATTTATTTTAGTTCATTTTCAATATTTGGTTTTAACAGTTCAATGACGTGTTTATATTAAAGACACTGGAATATGAAATTAGAATAACTACATTTAACTACCACGCATTGAAAATCACATATTCAGTGATAATTAATTGATTGTGCCAATTCATGAATTATCTATAACAATATCAAATGAAGAAATGCAAGTTTTTGTTTGTCAAATGAAAATACAGCTATACAGCCCCCCCCCCCCCCCCCCCCCCCCCCCGGGCCCCCAAAAGAAACATTTCGAAGAAGTCTAAGAATAATAAATGAATAGGTCTAGCAATATACATGTGTTAATGGTGAATTATATAGTCAACCCTTATCTCATATACAGATAATGAAATATATCTGAGAGAAAGAGAGAAATTAAGAAAAGGGGGATAGGATTGAAGTTATTATGTTTTTCATCCATTTTTTCTTCTGAGGTCTATGCTGTAAAACGACCCCTCAAACTGCCAAACAATTGTTATTGCTACAAAGTCCATAGGTATAGACATAATGCTCATCAGCGGATGCCCCTCCCCCCCCCCCCCCCCCCCCCCCCGAAAAAAAAGGGGGGGGAATTACAAGTCCTCCTTTGACTGGATGCGATGTGAAAAGTGAAAAAAAGAACATTAATAACTGACCAACTGACTGAAGGGGAAGATAGGATTCTCGGCCTGAATATATAATTGTGAACTCATCACTGAAGATAGTGCCTCTAGGTAAAATGCATGCTACCCAATTGTGTCTTCTATCCAACATCTCGGACTCATTTATAAAACATTACTATTAAGATACAAGTTAATTGCATAGTGTGTATCTTACATCAAAAGCATTCTTCAGGCAATGTTAGAATGAAAATGGGGGCTGGTGATTATTATTATTATTATTATTTCTTTAAGTTATTTATTTTGTTTTAACTTTTGTTTATTTATTTACTTTTTAATCTGTGACAGTTTCTCGTTTTTCTCATTACCCATTTTCCATGTAAACAGCTTCATCACAGCCATTAGTAATACAGTTACTTTCAGACGTAAGAGTGCAAGAAAATAAGAAACTAAAATAGAGATGATTGCAAATCTATTAACTGTTTGAAACGGAATTGTATTGGGTGTGTATTCTTCGGACCACTGACTCATGCGTTGTTTACGAATTATTTATCATTCACGAGATGGCGCTATTCAAATTCGTGGAATCGACACCTTATTGGCACCATACCATACCACAGAACTCATGGGCCCATATTTTGCTATGAAGACTGAGTTTGTATGCGTCGCAAGTTCTTACAAAGCTATTGTGCGATAGGCATCAGACAAAAGGATCGCACAACCGGGCACAATAGCTTTGTAGGAACTTCGACGCATACAAACTTAGTCTTCATGTGCGGTGAAATAATATTTTTACAGCGTAATTGTATTCCCTCATAGGCTCATACAAAGTTTAACCAATATGTACGACGGAATGTTAAAGATAATAAAAAAAAAATTAAAAAAAAGTTTATGCTGCCTTGGCTGAGCATTTCACTGGTTCCTGCTTTTATCTTCGAAATTTCCTATCATTTTCATAACGGAAATCCTTCTTATTACCCACCAAGACCCACCAGTGATAATGTATAGGGGATCTGGGGTAAAAAGGGCCCCTTACTTTGACAAGTTACATGCAGCTAAAAAAAAAACAACAACAAAAACAAAACAAAACAACATTTTAGGAGAACATAATTTTGTCAAGAATTCTCTAAATATGTTTATTTAAATTACTTTTAAAGAAAATACCATAAAAATATTATTTACACCTTTAGAAGTCCGTTTTACCCCCATGTCAGGTAAAAACGGGCCCATATAGGCAGGGGCGAAACGGCCCCCTTAGGCCTATGGTCCCTTTCACATTTTTTTTTTTTTTTAGTACACTTTGGATTTTTTTTCGTGCCCAATATTATCAATCATCTTTGCAGACTTCAAGAGCAGCTTCCAGGGGTTCCCGGTACATTGTTTAATATTATGAGAGGCATGCACATTGATGCCTGTAATCAGGAATATGAATTATGTAAAACTGGAAAAATGAAAGTGACTGGCAGCAAAAATAAATTACTTCTACTAGTAATCACAGTAACTACAACAGTACAAATAGTTAGTGAAATATCCGTTTATGCCAATCTCTCTCCTCCCCCCCCCCTTTTTTTTTTTTTTTTTTTTTTTTTTTTTTTTTTTTTTTTTTGCGGGGCATTAATAATCCTCAAAAACACAATTTTTCAGGGGTAATAACTCCTCAAGAATGTAGGCCTAACTTTTGGGAAAATGATGAGAGCGCAAAGCGCAAGAGAAATTTTATTTTGTATGAGTAACCAGAACTTCAAGGCAAGTTTAAGATCAATTTGGCTCCCCATAGGTTTAAGATCAATTTGGCGCCCTCTGATTTTAAAACCAATTTGGCGCCCACTTTCTTTAAGATCGAATTGCCGCCCTTAAGTTTAATATCAATAATTTGACACCCCTAATATCAAGACCAATTCAGCATCCCTATAAATTTTAAGTAAATTTGGCCCCTAATTTGAAGACAAATTTGACGCCCCCTTATATTCAGGCCAATTCGGCGCCACCTAAGATAAAGATATATTTGGGTCCCCCTAAGTTAAAGACTAATTTGGCACCTCCTAAGTTAAGATCAATTGGGTCCCTAATTTTATGATGAATTTTATGTCCACTTTATAGTTTCAGGTCCGTTTGGCGCCCCTTCGTAAGTTTAAGATCAATTTGCGCCCCCTTAGCTTCAGGTCGAATTGTCGCTCCCTCAATTTGGCGCCCTTTAAATATCAGATCAGTTTTGCCCCCTCGCTAAGTTTAAGATAACTTGATTTGACACCCCCTAAATTTAAGATCGAATTGGCGCTCATTAACCCTATAGGGCCGGGGTTTTATGTCATCTTATGGCGGCGGGGGTGGAATCCGCCCCCCCCCCCGATTTCTCGGCTGTCGACGCACGTCACCCAGGACGTAATTTCCAAAATTGCAAAGTCAAATGTTCCGAAAAATTTTCAGTATCATAAATTTACACATTGCCCTAATTCAATAAATAAAGCTCCAAAGCAGCTATTTTTTTTTTATTTTTTTTTTTTTTTTTATACTCTTTGAAAGATCCTGATCACATGGAGTTTTTTAAAAATTCCGCATAAAATTTCATTTCTTATGTATTTCATTGTTTTGTTTTTTATTTCTTATGTATTTATTTGTTTTTCATTTATGAAATACATTTGTATTGGATTTGTACACGAAATCACGTTTTGAGCAATTTTCGGTCTGAGAAGCATATACAAAATATTGCGTAACTTAAAACCGCATTCCCGAACGTCAGAAATTTGGTCTTAAAAGTTGCGCGAGACTTGAAAGAAAAAAGTCATGAAACGGCATGTCGACAGCTTTATGCGTTACAGAGATCGTGCGCGAAACGTCGAGGGTGGGGGGGGGGGGCAGAATCCGCCCCAGACCTTTTAGGGTTAAAGGGGAATTATCCCCTCAGAGAAATTTAGCTTCAGTGAATGGAGACAAACCCCCAAAACATATTGGGAAAGTTTCAGAAAAATCAGGCAACGAATAAGAGAGATATGAATGTTTAGATTTTGAGATCACTTATGATATGGAGATCCTTCAATTGGCAACGCGACCATGATGTGTGATGTAATACAGGGAGATCTTTCCCATATCTGTTGTACACATTGTACTAAAATCCTCTTTTTTCTTGATTCTAAAGGGAGAATAAAGAATCTTTTTATGGGATGACTTGTAAATATATGAAAGTCATAATATATCATGAAAAGAAAAGCTGTTCTATCATTAGAATGAAAATAAAGAGACATTTTGAATAGTTTTTGTGCACACCATATGGGTAGAGTACCTATAGGTACTCTACATATGGGGAGTTCTCCCTTTGTGACATCACAAATGGTGACCGCGTTGCCAAAGGGAGATTTCCTATGTCATTAGAGATCTCAATACTAGTATTCAAATACTCATAACTTTCTTATCATTTATCCGATTTTCACCAAATCTTCACTAATGTGCTTATTTGATTTTTCTGCATCCACAGTAAGCCAACTATCTACAAAGGGACAATTCTCCTTTAAGCTTGGGTTAATTTGGTACCCCGAAGTTTAATATCAATTTGGCGCCCCCTAATTTTAAGATCAATATGGCGCCCCTAAGTTTGAGGTCAGTTCGGCGCCCCTATCTTTAATCCCCCTTCTTCCTTGTCTGCTTGTTCTTTCCCCTTTCCTTTTTTTTTCCTCCCTCCCTCTCTCTCTTATCTTCCCTCCTTTTATCCTTTTCTCTGTTTCCCTCTTTCCCTCTTTTTTTTTTCCTCTTTTTTTCTTCTTCTTCTACTTCTCCCCCCTTTCCCCCCATTTGTGGCGCCCCCTTCACACCTCTCCGGGGGCCACAGCCTCGTAGGCCCCCAGGATATGCGCATGGATACGAGTGCAAAAGAATAGGAGAAGCATGTTTGTAACAAAGTTAGTAACATCAAACGATAGAGTACTAGTATGTGATGCAGATCCTCTAGATGTATTATGATGCACAGAGAACTTTCTTATTCTTTTGTACACCTTTTACTCACATTTGTACATTGCATCACTCATTTTTTCCAATTTTCAATAGAACAGGATTTCTTTTTATGGAAACACATGCAAAACCGTAAGCCATAATGGATCTTGAACAATAACAAAGAAAAAAAAATGTATAATGTGTATAATGTATGTTCTTTTGGAATTGGAAAAAAAAGAAGAAATTTTATTAAGTTTTTGTATACAGCAAATAAGAGAATTCTCAGAGATCAATGTCATACATTTCCTGTATAATTACTTATCTCAAATTTCAGATACTTTATTATTCATTAAAATTTTCTCAATCCTTCACTTAGTTTCCGATTTGACATAAGCATTCAGAAGGCGGAATGAAGGATTAATTCCCCTGTAAAATTAGTAATATATTTTTCTCTTCTAAATGACGCTATATATATCATACCGACCTAATTTGAAGCATTGGGACATTATATATTGGGAGAAAAGGACAATCATGAAAAACAAAATAAACTCATCAAACAAGGATTGACTTCACATACTTCTGTAATTTATTAATCATATGCACATGTATTCTGCTCAGTTGATCAATAAGAATAATAGCAAAACATTGATCAAGATTTAGGAACGTAACAGAATTGCTTTACTGCAACATTTGAGAGAGAGGGAGAGAGAGATAGAGAAAGGAGAGAGAGATTTATATATATATATACTAATACATGACAATGTATGCTACTTCTAAATAGAAAATGAAAAAGGAAATAAAATACACAAGATTATAATACGCAATTAACTAGAATATTGTCCATTTGCCGAGATTAATACGTAACTATTAAAAGCAACTACATTCTAGGTACTCTCTTTTATTTAAAGGATTACATATCTTCCACTTTAAAACTCCAGTACTGAAAAATTCAAAAAGTGAGAAAAAAAAAAACAAAGAAAAAAGAAGGAATATGTATATAAAATATATATATATACGCAGGCACAAAAAACAACACACTGTTGGCCATCTGTA
The DNA here is from genome assembly GCA_940671915.1 of Paracentrotus lividus. Classification (NCBI taxonomy): domain Eukaryota; kingdom Metazoa; phylum Echinodermata; class Echinoidea; order Camarodonta; family Echinidae; genus Paracentrotus; species Paracentrotus lividus. Next base: position 69,838,403 of record CALNVZ010002100.1, on the reverse strand, counting down.
CGTTTAAGCTAACAAAGCATCGTTTTGTGCAAGTCATGTACAAGTGAGTTTATTTTTTATTTTTTCTTCTAAACTGTAAATTTCATTTAAATGTAATACATGTCATTAATTCACAAATGTACAAAGGAAAGTCACATGTAAGTAAACTATGCAGAGCTAGCTTACAGTAGTTAGTACAACATCTTTTCAATACCTATTCATACATGAAGAAAAAAGTGGAAAATTTGATGCAGTTTAGTCCTCTTTCATCACATTGTAACAACAAACAGACAGGATACATATATATGAAAAGGCAAATTAATCTGTAACCACAGTGCCATCACTACAGGACTATTTAAATTTACCTTGCCGCTTACCGGTAGTGTATTTTGATAACCACATCCTTGTTTTGAATTGGTTCAAAGAATAGCTGCAAATGTGGATTGTTAAACAAGTTTTAGTTTGGATTTTAATCTGTCAAAAATCTTAACTTCTGTATTTAGAAACTGATAATTAGTTTTTGTATTGTTTATTGGGCTTGCTTTGAGGATTTATCAGAGGCTGTGCTTTGTAAAGAAAGCAATTGTTTCACCCTGTTCATAAAATATACACCTAAGATTAAGTTGTCTCTTCATGCCAACAATAATATATGACATAAACCTATGAGTTGGGGTAAAATAATGAACCATTTTCCCAGTTCAAATAAATCAATTTAATTGATGGAGATGATAACATGTATACATTTCTGAGAAATCAGTTATTTTGTACAAAGCATAGTAGTTGACAATTAGTTATCTCAACCTAATTACCTTTTAAGATTATTATTAAAAAAAAATTAAAAAAGAGAGAAAAAGCCTTTAATAAAATGGATATTTTCGACCAAAGAAAATGCAAAAGTCACTCGACAGTCCTTACATTTGGACAAATTTAACATAGGTAAGCTGCTGCTAATTTACCCTTATCGTTCTGCAAGTTCTCAATCAAACATTTAAAGTTTAACATCATTTTAAAGTTGTTAAAACAATACTAATAGGCACACACATTCATAAATACAAAACAGCACTGAAATTCCAAACAAATTACAGTGAAAAGAAAAAAAAAATATTGAGAGAGTTGACGGGGAAATGCACCCTACTATCAAACAGCAAAAACAATGATCAGTTTTACTTCATAAATAATTTTAATTTGATTGAAAAATACTACAGCATGTTTAATTAGCAATTCACTATTTTTTTCCTTCTTAATAATCAGCTTTTATGATCATTGAGGGGATACTGGAATGATGATTGATTTTGCTGTTTGGGGAGAAAATCTTTTTAAGTTTATCCCAAGGCAAGTCACATACATGTAATACAACCTGCCATTAATGAATAATAACAATCATTCATATTAGAAGTTACTGAAACCAGGGGGGTGTTTCACAAAGAGTTAAGTAGACATAAAAATCGCACTTAAATTCCTATTTGCGTGAGATATATTACGCATCACTTCATTGGTCAGAACATGCCTAGGGGATGCGCGCCATTGAGAAGTCTATCAATTAGATTGCGCGTTCTAAAACAGGATGCGCATAGACGTTAAGTGCGACTTTAAGTCTGCTTAACTGTTTGTGAAGCACCCCCCAGCTATTGATAGGTGCTCAGCAAATTGTGACAGACATCCAGACATAGCAGGTTTCACGAAACCAGAGACTTGCTTAGAATTCTTTGAAAGGAATGGACTAATTGAGAGACCAACACAGTGCCGTCATTTACAAATAAAGATAAACATGACAACAATTAGCAAGCTTCTGCAGATAAGCCTCACATCAACTGAGCAAATGGCGTGCAGGGTCTACAAAATATCCCATAAATATTAGTATATGTGAATGATACAAATATTAGACAATTTACCACAAGCAGTGCATGAAGATTACAATATAAATATAGACCGTTGTCCTGGTGTTTCCCATTTTTATTTATTTTTTTTAACTGCCATCAATTGTGATATTAATCACTTAGAGGATTCAAAATCATTATTATGACACTAACACACAACTACCACAGTTTATATGTACTAGTTATTTACGACAGACTCGTATAAAAACAATGTACAGTGTATATAATATCGTTTTGCAAACGCAGTGAAACAAATACCATTGCCCCTTGGTCAATCATACATTCCTGTTTGTTCGGAAATGAGTGCTGAGGTCTTAGGCCCGTATTCTAAACTGCGGTATAAACTTGAGTTCAGGTTTAACTGGCAATAGGATTACACAATTTCAATGCGATCCTATTGCCCTGAATTTGAGTATGCAGTTCAGAATACAGGCCATAGAGTTGGAGGTCACAGAGACATCAGCTATCCTATAAGCTTTCCATAAGCTATGTTCATTGAGGTTCAACAAAGTGTGTATATTTTGAAAATGAAACAAGCACATGCAAGACTGTCCATATAGATTAGTTGATGCTGACCTAGTCAAAACTAGAGAATCATCAATCAATCAATCAGGACACGAGTTCTGTAAGATATAAATATCTAGAAAACCTAGTCAACTTAGTTCCATTTACTTTAATTTCTAAATCGTGCTAGTGTACACCAACTAAACCAGTAAATAGCCATTCCATCTTCCCATACAGCCATATTCTAACACTTACAAAATGTCAAATTTTCACCCTATCAACGTCTTAAAAAAACCTACTGAACCATGCAAAGAGATCGAAAAGCACCCTTTGATACAGATTTTGCAAAGTGGTCAGGTGTTATCCTTTGCTTTAGAAATTTACAATAATTTACACCAGTGCAAACTAGTTTTTAGTGCAGACACTAGCTGAACATGCCACACACCATTTTATATGAGCAGGACTCCATATCCTACATCCTATTATTTTTATATCCTTCCTTCCCTTTTTAATTTTTTCCATTAATTCTATTTATTTTCTTCTTTTTTTTGTACAAATGGAATTGCTGGAATGCCTGGCAGGATGTTCTTCCTTTCCTAGTCAGTGACGACAAAAAATGCAGAAGAGAAAAGAATCTCAGGATCTTGAGATGCAAATGGCCATTGACTGATAAAAATCCACTTACATAGAGCACTAGATCAAAAAGCTAACAGCATTCAGTTTCTGAATGGGTTAGTGTTCACCTTATGTAATCCTGCTATTGCAATAGATAATTGGATGTCATCCGCTTGCCCGCAGGCCTTCGCACATAATCTTTGCGCTGGTCTTACACACAGCGGATGGCATACATGATGAAGGTCAACTGGGCTCATGCATGTGAATGGAATAGATACCCCTGTGTAAAATCCCCCAAATAGACAAGAAGTGCACATCAATATGTACAAATATTACTTCAATCAAATATACTGTATTGTGATTTTATGGAGGTGACGGCAACAGAGAACTCTTTCCTGATCAGAATGTGCCATGCACATTCATTTACGTTTGCATTATGAAGAGAAGAAACAAATCATGTTGATTTCTGTATTTTGAAAATTTATAATCATTAGAAATATACATGACAACACATGATAACCAGATTCACCATTTATCTTTCTTTTGCATGGGGTTATGAACATTATACCCCCCCCCCCCTCCCTCCCTTCTGACCAAGTATAAGGATTGCGGTTCAGTTACCAACAACAGACAACCTTCAACCTCCTATTTGATGTTCATGACTTACAGCTTCCTTCAAAGAGAATTCAGAAATCATTCTTATTTCTGTTTCTTGTCTTAACCCTAAAAAGGCCGGGTTATTTTTGCCATCTCACAGCCGGGGGGGGGCTCATTAGGCCCCCCCTTCAGATCTCGGCCGCCGATCGCCGCGATCGCCGCGAAAATTTGCACTATAGTAGGTGGCGATGTAATCTACAAGACTGTATAGTTTGTTTTTCCAAAATAATGTCTTTTTAATTTATATTAATTAATTATGCTAATTTATGCATGAAATCATACTTTTTTACTCTAAATCATTAATAATGCTCTAGAATTCTAAATTCTTGGTGTAAATATTCTTTGTAGCATTCCTAACAATTGTACGTGAAAAAAATTTCGGTATCTAATTCAATTTCTTATGTATTTTATGTTGTTTGGGAATTTTCTTATGTATTTCTTTGTTTTTCGACTTATGTATTTTATTGTTTTTTGTTTGGAATACTTTTGGTCATTGATTATCTCTAATGATTAGAGCAATACTCAACTAAAATAATGGCTAATAACCATTTTTTAATACAGAAATGTGATTTTAGCATGAAAAGCCATTTCCACTATGTTTTGTACACAAATACAGAAATTCTCTAGTTTTGAGGTCTGCGCTGCATTACATAATGTTGCGCAAACTTCCGAACCGTACGCTCAACTTTTTTCAAAATAGTTTTTAAAAGTTGCGTAAGATGTTAGAGAGAAAAGTCATAAAAATGCGCGGAAGCGCGAAATTTTTTTCAGCGACATGACCGCGCAAAATGTCGAGGGGGGGGCTGATTAAGGCCCCCCCGGCCCTTTAAGGGTTAATAAGCAAAAGGAAAAAATATTTTCTGAAATGGTAGAACAAACCTTTTAAAAGCTTATGTTCTTCCAAATATATATGAAAGAGATATGCTTAAGCCCAGGATTTTCTTCATCTTGATAGAAACATTATCAAGGAACACAAGCCATTCTGGAAGGAAAAAAGGAAGAGAATTGTCTTCATAAAATCTTGCAAACTACAAATTAATCCAATTGCTTTCATTACAGAACAGCAATTAAACAAAAGTGTGCTGGCACTACCCGCTGTCTTTGACCTTCAAAGCACATCGCAGAAATATACATAATCGCTGCTTTCCCCAACATATACAAGAATATTAAATGCATTAATCTCTTCAGGACCTCTGTTGACCACAACCATGGCTTTGCCAGCTTGCAATGAAGACTCTTTTAAAGGAGACTGCATTTCGATGACTTCTTCTTTTTGACTTGCAGTGCTGCACGTGTTTGGCGCCGGTTTTCCCCCAAAACACACTTTTCCCCCTTTAAACAAAAACCAATTTTCCAATTTTAAGTAAACCCCTTCTTGGGCGCCAAAAGCATTATTTGTCTTTTATTAAAAGGCTATTTTATTGTTGTAGGCGCGTTGATCTTTTTGGCCATAGGAAAGTGCCGGTCAGCACGCCATTCAGCGGTTCGATGCTCAATCTTACCTTCAGTTTCCGTTTGTGTGTTATTCATCATTTCTCAGATCCTTCTTGTTGCCGACCAAGATGACAGGTACATTCGGGCAAAAGTGCTTCACCTATTTTCATGGACAAGGACAAATGAAAAAGGATGCAAAAATAAAAGTTGGTTGTTTTTCATTCTCACAATATCAAGTAAAAAGTGCTTTAACTGTTTTCATTGAATAGAATAGTGAGCAAAAAATTTCTTTTTTTTCGTTCCATTGACTGCCCCATTAAAAAAAAAAAAATTTCTGGACCCTTTAATTAGCATCCAATCACACCATCAAGCATTTTTTGGCTAAATGATACTCATGGAATTTAGATGCAGGTTACCAAAAAATTTACATGAAATTGTGTTTGTTTTAAAAGATCCTGTGGAAGAAAATGAAGTACGAAAGAAACAAATACATTGTGTGTATATTTTTGTACATGTAATATGTTTGATATATTTTTAACTCTTCTAATACTTAAATTCATAAACTTTTCTTCTAAGAAAATTCAACATGGGAACTGAACAATAGGCATCAGCAATTTAGTCAGGGAATCAACTTCCACAGTTCAGAAATATAGTCAGGCAGATAGCTCAAGATTGGTTAGCTGAACGAAGTACCAGTAGTAAAGTATTGGAATATATGGGGAAGAATCCCACAACCCAACGTCTGGCAGTGCATCTCTGCTGCATTAGGTCCCTACAGCCGGGGGCGTCCAAAATGAATGCCCATTTTACATAAAATTCTATTTTGAATAAAAATAGCAGAATTCATTTTCTAAACACCACTAACTTTTATGTCAAAATAAAATATTTAACATTCTCACTGCTTGTGTCATTTTCAAATCAGACTGAAATCGAAACAGTAAGTGATGAAGGAAATGTTTTTTTCTCAACTTTTTTTTACGCAATATTATTTGTTCCTTTTTATTCAATAAATTTTTAACTAAATAGTTAGTATAAAACATGATGTTTTGAACTTTTCTAAACTACCTACGTTGGCATGTGAATGATGCTGTAAAAGAAGGATTATATCTAATCTCGATAAATATATGATGAGCTAAAGTCCGAACGCAATATAGACAAAATCCAACAATTTGCCCCGTATCGAAGAAAGATCCCATACCCGTACGTGTATTAGGAAGGCGAAACATGTCGTCTGCTTTAGGCAGACAAAACAAGACGAAATGTTACCGCTTTTCTGGCACTTTATGCCTACTCACAGCATCGCATACAATTCGGCCTTTCCTAATACACGTACGGGTTGGATTACTCTTCGATACGGGGCAAATTTTGATTTTTGTCTATATTGCTTTTCCTGACTTCGTCATCAAATTCTTTATCGGAATAAGATATAACTCCCTTCTTTTTTACAGCATCATTCACATGCACGTAGGTAGTTTTTAGAAAAGTTACAAACAATCAATGTTTTATACAACTATTTATTAAAAATTATTTGAAAAAAGGAACAAAAAATATTTGCGTAAAAAAAAGTGAGAGAAAAAACATTTCTTCATCAAAACTTTCAACTGTTTTCGATTTCAGTCTTGATTTGAAAATTACACAAGCGTTTAAGACAATTAATACTCTTTATTTTTGACATCAAAGTAGTGTGTTTAGAAAATGAATTCTGCTATTTTTATTCAAAATAGAATTTTTTTGTAAAATGGGCACATTGACCGCCCCCCCGTCTCGTAGACCACAGCAGAGATGCACTGCCACGTTTGGTTAGAAATGTGGGATTCTTCCCCATATATTCCAATACTTTACTACTGGTACCTCGTTCAGCTAACCAATCTTGAGCTAGCTGCCTGACTAATAGCATTAGGTATCTAACCCATGCCCTTTGAAAGAATTGGTTGTTTCAATTTATGCTTTTTTTTAGCATTGAAGGGTTATCAAATTTACGTCTCTTTTATAGCTTTATTGATATGATCACTGAATGTTTAAAAGAACCCACTTATCCACAGCATAATCATGAGTACTTTTTAAAACAAAATTGCAGCAAAAAGTACTGCATGTAGTTGGTAAAAGAGGACTGATTACTGAGCCTCTGCGGATTAATCTAAGAAATCTTACCTCTGGCGTCCATTTCTCTGGGATGTTTTCTAAACTGTCTGGGTTATCAATTGAAAAGCACATGAGTATAACGTCTGTATCTGGATATGAGAGTGGTCTCAATCTGTCGTAGTCTTCTTGACCTGCTGTATCCCATAACGCCAACTCGACCTATAAAAGTATTATGTATGGAGGATGTCAATGCAAATCTGTATACAAATGTAGAAGCATAATTGCATATCTCCACAATATTTTATACATCAGAACAAGTACTTAAGTTTTTTTCTTTTTTTCTTTTTTGCAGTGGTTTTATGTTCGCAGATTTTGCGAGTCTCACAGACTCTGAACTCTTATTTGTAAACAATCCCAAACTGGAGGAATGGCTGGTTTAGAATTCGATATGGCTTTACAAGTTTATGTCAAAAACAACTAATTTGTCTCTTTTCTTAGTACCTTGAAGCTAAAGGTCGTCTAAACTTTGCTCAAATTGAGTTGCATTATTTAACAATTCCATAATGATCCAAATGATTGCATGATATGTATCAAGATTTACGAGTCAGTTTCATGAAATTCTAAATGACAACTGCAGCAAAAACCTGCCAGTGTGGTCCATAATTAATTCAGGAAAGAACAATAACTTGGTGTTTTTCAGCTAAGAATTGCAGGGGTAGGTTCTGTTCCCAGACTACTGAATTTTCAATGACACTCAGTACCAAGTCCAGAGCAGCAGATCTATAATTCAACATAACAATTCATTTTGTGCATAGGCCCTTGTCCCCTTTGAAAACCATTACTAGTGTCATTAATAATTAATAGTATTCTGGGACCCGTTTCTTGAAACTGTCTGAAGTTTATGTTTGTGGACATCCCATTGAAAAGCATCTTGATTCTTCAACAGGTGTTCCTATGGGTTGTCCAAGAACTTACACTTGTGACGGTTTCGAAAACAAACCCTGGTCTTTTCATCCATCTAGAAGCACAATGCTATTATTCTTCCCTAAAATAATTACGCGGTACATAATACAGGCCCTACTCGAAAAACAACACGAAAGAGAACACAGAAAAGCATAATATTTCAGTAATTTTAAAGTAGAAGCATAGTGCACAAGCGGTTTTATAAAGGTTCACCCCCCTCCCCCTTTCCATTTAGGACTTGACTTTTGAAAATTTATTACAGGAGGGGGAGGGGGTATCTCACTGAGTTGGGAATCCAGATGAACAAAACAAATTTGCGTACTGCCATTATCTTACCTGCTCCATATCAGTAGGTATCAATATGGCACATTTCATTTTGTAATGAGCTTGCCTAACCAAACAGTACAAAAGATACTGTGCCATGTTGATGCCTAACTTTTCACAGAGTTGGCTGCATGCAGACTCTTTCTCTACATGGCACTGTGCAAATTCGCACCAGTTGCCTAGGTTTAAAAATCGGTGAGATTCAATGTACAATCTGTGACAAAAATTTGACAAAAAGCCCTCCACCCAATAACTGAATCATTCTTTGCAGGGTATTTTTCTTCCAACCCCCTGTCAGCATTGGTTTTACCTTACCTGTTTACCATCGACTTCTATATCAGCTACATAGTTCTCAAATACTGTTGGTACGTAGACTTCTGGGAATTGGTCTTTGCTAAAAACTATGAGCAGACAAGTCTTTCCACAAGCACCATCTCCAACGATCACAAGCTTTTTCCTTATAGCAGCCATTGTCTTAGTTTGTCACACTGTAGGTAAAGGGGAAAAGAGATATAAGATTCATTTCATTTCTATTCCATTAAAAATGTACTTCAAGGTACCAGTCGTCTGTATTTTCATAATATAATTGTGAGACAAGTACAATTAAAATTTTTAAACGAACATTATCAAAGTCAGTGATGGGAAGTAATATTTTTAGGTACATGTACATTGTAAGGCTCGACAATCAATGGATCCTCAGCAAATAGAGGGCCAATAGTTCAATTCCAAACCTTTCATATTCAGTAATTCATTTTAGGGGCACATGCATACAAATACAGACCATTAAAATATTGCATACATGTACAAACACCATGTCCAAAAAAAAAAGTTTGTGAGGAGCATAGCAATGTCCTGTTTCTCTTTTCAATGTGAAGAATTTTAGAAATTGATGACAAGAAGCATGAATACAAGATTACTAGTATATTATATAAACATGGATGGTCAAAAGTTCAAATCGTGATAAGTGCTAAATTTATTAGTTACCTAGGTAACATGGCATAACACAAATTCGGGCGAGTGAAAAATGCATGGACAATCTGACAGTACATGTACATGTATATTCGTGAAATTTAGTTGAAACAATGATCTCTGACTTCAGCTTTGATAAAGTGAGAGCATTGCAAGAGTGGAAAGACCCAAACCACACGTGTCACAATCTGAAACCATTCTCTGTAGGGGGGCTGACTCATATAATGCTGGTCAACAGAGTGAAATGGGGCAACTCCCCTTTAGGAATGCAAATAGAAGATCAGCATCTGAGATTCAATTTAGTGCAATCAAATACAAATATCCAATATAATAAAGACAAGGAGTGAATTGTCTTTAAGATCTGAAGACAAATGTGGTAACAGCTCAATTATGAATTGGCAGTGAATTTAAAAAATAAATAAACAGTTCCACATTCACAAGGGTCCACAGTCCATGTTATGATATTTAGAGTTCGTATTGAATTATTTAGGTTTTTCTCAATTATAAGTACATGTATTATGTACATGCAGATGATTAAAAATACGGGGTCCCTGTGCTTTGGAGCCTGTACATCACATGTACATGTCACTGTATGTGAGAGCTTACAAGTTACAGAAACAGTTTGAAACCCAGTATGAAAATAAAATACTTTGGTCGAGGGGCTGTCTATGCAATGGAACCCAGTTTCGCATTTTCAGTGAGCTTTTAATTGGTGAACCAAAAAGAAAAAAAAGGAGACCCCTAACTTAATCTACAAAAAACACATAGTGGAAAGATAGTTGCAATGTCCACAGCCATGCTTGCTTGTGTATCTGCTGTGATGGGAATTACATAGGATGCAAAATCATGATGAGCATTTTATAACATTTATTACAAGTAGAAAAACAAGGACCACATTGTTCACTTCTGGGTTTTCACAATAATAAGCATGTTTGATTTTCCCGTGGCTCGTGAAACATCAGGGACCGAGACATCTCCGTGAATAGCCTCAAAACCATCCCAAACCTGTCCTAAAGTAGTTGCAAACTCGTCTCCTGGCAAGTGAGACATCGCTATTAGGGAGGGCAAGTCATGGAGGCCAAGTTTTTCATTAGAATTTCCAGGTCTTTATGGTAGAAGAGACGTCTTAAAAGAGCATGTACATGTAGCAGCAGCTTAACTCCAATCGGTCACTGGGTACATTCACTAGTTGACCGAAAAAGAAGGAGTTTCTCTCGTTTGATCTTAGAGGGCATGTGCTTGTGAGGAGATAAATGATTGGGCTACATGTACATCATCTGCCAACACAATGATGTCTGCATGGCAGGAAAGTGCATCCAAAGCAAATTTCATGAAGGCATTCAACGAGTCCATCAATATATGTTGTGTACAACATTAGAGATAAGATAAAACACTCCAATGTTTAACTCCTTGTTGGATGTTGAGAGCTACATAGTACTATCCTGACCTTTTATAGAGAACCTCACATGAGTGTTTCTTCATAGAGTGCCAAGGCTCTGCCAACAAGGTAGTCCTTGTGCTTTGTATCTTTTTAAGTGCTTTGTATCCTTTTTTAAGAAAAAGAGCTAGATCTATCTATTAATATTGGTCCCCTTAAGTTCTCCCAGATCTCTTTCAACATCCATCATGCAATGATACACCAATGTCAATTACTGACAGGCGGCAATACATTTTTTTTTTTTTTTAGATGAATTTTAAATCTTCGGCAACAGTGTCAGTGGTTGATTATCCAACTTCAGAGGTGAGCTTGAGAATACTGCCATTGAAGAAAGGTTTGCTGATCTGCAAAGGTAAGTTGTCCCGGCTGTAGGCATCAACAAGTGCCTTGTACGTTTTGATTGAAATTATACTTCATCAAGGCTAACTACCCATGCACGGCAATTTCCTCCCCCATAAACTTAAAGAGAGTATGAGAATTTCCATAGGTTTTGTACATGTATGTATGATGATGCATCAATGCTGTGATCGAGGATTCTGACCAAATTCTGTTTTTAAATAGTTAGATTATAATGTCATGAGTAGATCTGCAGTCAGGCAGCTAGTGGCAGACTCTTATGCCCGCTGATAAACAAATGCCTGAACAACAACTAGTTATAAATATCCATGGAACAATCTGCTGATCTCTAAAGTTAGCAGGGTCCTGAAGAAGAACCTGGAAAAAAAAGGGGGCTACAAGTGTGAAAACAGTAAAATCAAAGAATTAGATCACTGAAAGTTTGAGAAAAATTGGATTTTAACAAGTAAATTATGGGCATTTAATCAAAATCACTATGCTATAGGGCAATTCCACGTTACTCACGTTACACTTTTTAGGTGCCTTTGCATGTTGTAAGTGTCATAGTTTTTGTTTTGAAAGGTTTGACAGCCTTTCTGTTCTACACTAGATGCCCAAGTCTTTGGTCTATCTTGCAACATTAATAGAATTTTCCTACATAGATACATCTGTTCAGAAAAAACTTTTGTTACTCACGTTACATTTTTTAGTCCTAAAAACACTGCGGGTCTGTCCCACGATCTCACGCAGAACACCCCATTTCTCATGCAACATGCATTATTACAGATTTTTTATCATTTTGGAGCCTCAAAACCGTAAATATTGACAGTTCTGTCGCGCATCAATCCCTGCGAATGCGATGTTTTCATGCAGGCATTCGTTATATGCAACATAAAATAGCTTACTACGTGAAACATGTGTAGCGTGCGTGCACGCCTCCTTTGTGTACAAATTACTACTGCGTATGCGCACCTGTGTAACGCGCGCCGCATGCGCACTGCTTTCAAACAAGATCTCACGCAATTATTTTTTTTTAACTTGGCATCTCTGCCTATCCCTTCACATCGCCGCATAGCCGATAAGCCTACCCTCGCAGCAGGATGCTGCACTGTCCAGTAACTAATGTCTTGAGCAAGCAAAGATTTAGATTCTATAAAACAAAGTAAACCAAAAACAGCCTGGGCTTGCCTTAACACTACCACCACTGGCACAATGACATAACTAAGATTCAGACATTGAGATTCAGACATGTTCTGTTGTTCAGAGTCGGACATCAATCAAAACTAAAATCATCATGCCTTTTTTTCCATCAATCATCTCTTTTTTTAGTTTTATTTTTTTAATCATGTTTTTGTCATGAAGAGGCTGCCTCGACTGAGCTGAAATACAAAGATCAGACATTCCTAGCAGAGAAGTGTGACTTAGGTTCAAGTAATAAATATGGTTATGATAAAGGATAAACAGCTCAAATCTAACCCAGACAGACACAGCTCAGTCGCTTCACACAAACAATACAACACAGTTCACACACCTGACTATGCGTGCAATGTGTTCCGAGAATGCAAACGGGTCAGCAAAATCATCGGAACTTCGTCAAAATGGCCCTTGTATAGAGAGAAATACGCATGATATACTAAAGTCTTGAACATAGACATTAATTGTAATTATTATACTACTAACTGGTAACGTTTTCCGCCATAAACATATTTCGTACTTACCAAATTTCATAAAATAATACCAGGAAGAGGCAGATTACACCCCTTGATTATGTTCTCATCCCGTGTTGTTCATATATCGAGCCACACCTCGCAATTGCACGTATAGGGGATAGGGCAAATGAAGCAATTGTCGTACCCCCAAATGACGTTTTTGAAATAGCGGCTGCTACGGTCTTCAGGATTTTCCAAAGTCGCGAGTATAAAAATTATAATAAAAACATGTTATAATTCTTTTATTTGGCTATTTCTGTGTCTGTGTGTGTGTGTGGGAGGGGGGAAGGGGAGAAGGTCGTTATTTTCTCATAAAATGCCCGTTTTGCCGATAGTCAATATAATGATGTTTGTCACTAAGTTGAAAGCCCGAGTTTTCTGACCGAATATATTATATAGAATTATTCGGAGATCATTCGGGGTGTATCTGCCTCTTCCAAATATTATAATTATATGAAATGTAGTATGTACAAGCGTTACCAGCCTCGTCTCACTTTATTTCTTCATTAAAATAAGCGTAGATTAACCTTGTCCTATAATGCTATTACAATGATTAGTCCCTATATAGACCATGCCTCAGTGGGAATATTATTCTCTTACACGATATAGATTCTAGGTGATATGCCCATGAAATTCTAATCAGTCTTTTGCCGGAATTATTATTGAACTCCCTACAAAAAACAACAACAAATAAACAATACAAAACAAAACAAAAACAAAGCAAAACAATAACAATCAAACAAGACAAAAGACACACAAACATAAAACCACCTATAATTAGCAAAAAGTGCGATATACTTACTATATGACTTCCCTAAAAGACAACAGAGCAACAACAACGACAAAATATGATAACTTTTACTCAGTTATAGGCCTTTGTCAAATAAATTTACTCTGACCGAACTACGGATCAACTTTCCTATTTATACCAGCCTATTCTATTTTTAGACAATAAATCAGCGCCGTCTTGCGGCCTTTGAGTGAAGGGCGTGTTCGAACGTTCATGTCGATGGGCATCCCGGATGGGCATAGGGTGAGAAAGAGCTTGGTTTTAGCAATAACTATTTCCAAGTATTGTGCAACGTTATTTGCAAAAAAATGGCTCGTCCTACATAAAAAGAATTTTCCCCTAAAGTTCGGACATCCATCCCCGTATTTACTATGGAGGAAAGAAAGGTCTAGAGTCCTATAGTATATAATAATAATTTTGCCTCGCCTTTTGTGAGGCACTTATAGTATTTTTTTAATTATTTTTTTAAAGCCTTATTTTCAATCTTTCCTCTTCTTTTTAGTTCTTCTTTTCTATCCACCATTCCCTCTTTCATTCGATTTCTTTATTGCCTGATCACTCAGTTTTCTTTTCTACCCATCATTTCTTCATTCACCGTCTTTTCATTCCACTTTATCTCTTCTCTTCTTTCTTTTTAATCCACCCTTGCTTTCTTCATTCTCGTCATTGTAATTGATCTCTAGATTCAGTATCTCTTTTCTACTCGGCTACTTTTCTTTATTTAATCCCTTCAATGTCTTCTTCTCTGTTCTATATATCTGTCTTTTCTTTCTTCATTCATCCTCTGCATTGCATAGGGGACATATTGTTTTGTTTTTTTTTAATTTCAATTTCCGGGTACATCGTCAAGTGTATATTTGTCTTATTTGTTATTTGACATGTCATGTTTGTATTTCTTGTTTTGTTTTTTGTTTATATGCGAACAATCAAATTTTCCAAATGTACTAAGTATATAGGCCTACCTTGGACCTAATAAATAAATTAAATTTGATCTCTTCCCTTCCTTTTTATTCGCTCTTTATTCGTCTCTTTTATTCTCACTCCCTTCTTTCTTCATTCAATCTCGGCGTTGCCTAAAATCTATTCCATCCGCCTTACTCCTTTTATTCTTTGATCGCTCTTCTCCTTTCTATCCGCTTTTAGTTTCTGCATTAAATTTCTTCTTTGCCTTTGATCTCTCTCTCTCTCCTTTTTTAAAATAAAAATAACCGCCCTGGCCTTTGGTCATTCATTCTCTTCGTTGCTTTGGCTCTCTCCTCATCTCTTCTCTTTTCTATCTGTCTTTCCTTTCTTCTTTCTCTCTTCATTGCCTTTGATCTTTTCTCTTCTTTTCTATTCGTCCTTCCTTTTTGCATTCTCTCTCAATTGCCTTTTGATATCTTTTTCTTCTATTCGCCCTTCATTCCTTAATCCACTCTCTCCATTGCCTTTGATCTCATCTCTTTTCTATCTGTCCTTCTTCTTCACTAGTTCTCTCTTCACTGCCTTTGATCTTTTCTCTTCTTTTCTAACCGTCTTTCCTTTCTTCATTTCCATTGATATATTTCTTTTCTCATCAAACTTCCCTTCTTTGCCATTTCTATCCGCCCTTTCTTTTTACCATTGCCTTTGAACTCTTCTTCTTTATTCACTCTCTTCATTGTCGTTGATCTCTTCTTTTCTATATGCACCCTTCAAAATAGCCATTGATCCCTTTCTTTTCTTTTTCATCCGCAATTCCTTTCTTCATTTCCATTGATCTCAGTTCTTCTTTCATATCCAGCGTACTTTTCCTTTTCTTTTTTTTTTTCCTTTCATTCTCTCCATTGCCTTTTGATCTCTTCTCCTTCTATCCGCCCTTCATTTCTTAATCTACTCTCTTCTTTGCTTTCAATCTCCTCTTTTTTCTATCCGCTCTTCCCTTTTTCATTTAGTCTTCATTGCCTTAAAATCTTTTCTCTCATCGTTTTTCCTTTCTCACCACTTTTTTCTTCGTCATTTCCTTCCTTTGAACTCGTCTCTTCTTCATTCACTCTCTTCATTGCCATTAAACTCTTTCTTTTCTTTTCTATCCACACTTCCTTTTTTTTTTCTTTTTTTTCATTTCCATTGATCGTTTCTTCTTTTAAATCCACCATTCTCTTTTCCCCATTCATTCTTTTCATTGCTTTTGATCTCTTCTCCTCTTTACTATCCTCCCTTCCTTTCTTCCTTCATTTTCTTCATTGATTTTGATCTTTCTGTCTCCATTGCCTTTTGATCTCTTCTCTTCTATCAACCCTTCCTTTATTAATCAACTCTCTCCATTGCCTTTGATCTATGTCATTCTCTAACTGACCTTCCTTTCTTCATTGCGTTTGATATCTTCTCTTCTTTTCTATCCACCCTTCCTTTATTTCATTTCTATTGATCTTGTTTCTTCTTTTAAATCCACCATTGTCTTTTCCCCATTCATTCTTTTCATTGCTTTTGATCTCTTCTCCTCTTTCCTATCCTCCCTTCCTTTCTTCCTTCATTTTTTCATTGCTTTTGATCTTTCTGTTCTTCATTTCTTAATCCATTCTCTCCATTGCCTTTTGATCTCTTCTCTTCTATGCACCCTTCCTTTCTTAATCCACTCTCTCCATTGCCTTAAAGGGATGCAGTAACATTGAATGATATTCAAATCACATTTATTCGATTTAGCTTATTTTGCCAACATAATTATAAACACTTAGGTCAGTCAGGTATCTCTTCAAAATTGCAAGCTAATTGCTTGCTTTACCTTCAAGATATCAATGATTTCATACTCAAAATTTATAAACCAACACCGGATGGTTCATAAAACCACGTGCTTTTCCACACACCCATTTCCTGTTGTAAAGTTCCCCGTCTCTAGCGGCCTGGTGAGTTATCAGCAGAGGGTACTGGTGTTCGGCTGTATGCTTGGCATTGTTTGTTTCACTGTTTTAAGGTAGTAAATGACTTCCATTTGATCTGAAACTTTCAGTAGTTTGTTTTTACTGTTGGAACAATATAATTTTATTAATCTTAATATAATTGCTCTTGTTTTTGAAAGCTACTAAATCCCTTTAACTGACCTTCCTTTCTTCATTCTCTCTTCATTGCGTTTGATATCTTCTCTTCTTTTCTATCCACCCTTCCTTTATTTCATTTCCATTGATCTTGTTTCTTCTTTTAAATCCACCATTGTCTTTTCCCCATTCATTCTTTTCATTGCTTTTGATCTCTTCTCCTCTTTCCTATCCTCCCTTCCTTTCTTCCTTCATTTTTTCATTGCTTTTGATCTGTCTATTCTTCCTTTCTTAATCTACTCTCTCCATTGCCTTAACTGACCTTCCTTTCTTCATTCTCTCTTCATTGCGTTTGATATCTTCTTTTCTATCCACCCTTCCTTTATTTCATTTCCATTGATCTTGTTTCTTCTTTTATATCCATCAATTTTTTTTTTAATGTATTTTATTCATTGTCATTAATCTCTTTTCTATGACCTTTCTTAATCCACTCTCTCCATTGCCTTCGACCTCTTATCTTTTCTATCTGTCCTCCCTTTCTTCATTCTCTCTTCACTGCTTTTGATCTTTTCTCTCCTTTTCTATCCATCTTTCCTTATTTCATTTCCATTGACCTCTTCTTTTCTCACCACACTCCCTTTCTCTATCGCCAGTTCTATCAGCGTTTTTTTTTTTTTTTTTTTTTCATTGGCTTTCGACATCTAATCTCTTCTTTTTCTCACACTTCCTTTCTTTATTTTCTCTTCATTTGTCATTGATCTCTTCTCTTTTTTCTATCCTTTCTTCATTCACTCTTGAAATTATCTTTGATCTCTTCCTTTAATTCATTAACTCTGATCTCTTCAATTTCCCCCTTCAACTTCTCTTCTCAGATTTCATATTTTCTTAAATCTTCTTCTGCCCTTATTCTGTACACTCCATTGTAATGGTGCACAACATGATAAAAGAGCATGTCAGGCCAAAATTCAATGAAAATCAACATTTTGCTTGATATGATCATTTACATAATGCTGTTTTTACAAATTGTGTCTTCTCAGGCATTTTGCCTGATTGCACTCACCACCCCCCCCCCCCCCCCCCCCCCCCCCCCTCCCCCTCCAAGCCAAACTCTTCTCTCAAACAGCCCAGTCAGAAATGCCGATCTTCCAACACTTGCACCAAGACTAAAATAACATACATTATACAGCAACGAAAAATCCATTTTCACATAACACATATTTTGTCGGTTTAATTTCATCTCTAGTATGCAAATATACCAACAATACATCATACAATATTGAAGATAAAACACAACATTTCATTCAATAAGCTTTTCCTCCTAGAGTGAATGTCTTGTTTTGTTGTTGTTGTTGTTGTTGTTGTTGTTTTGTTTTGTTTTGATTGATGTTTTTTTTTTTTTTTTTGGGGGGGGGGGGGTTTAGTTGCAGTTAGATAAAGATATTTGGCGGTCATGTGATAGAAATTTATACAATATTTCAATATTCCTTTTCCTTCTTCTACCTGTTTTTCACAGCCTGAAGCTGATGGTAACAGTTTATTGCATTGATCAGAATTTTATTTCTTTCTGAAGTGAAAACACTGGAGAATAAAAGTGTTTTGTTGTTTAAGAGTGTTTCATAATATGTAACATCAAAGAGATGAATAAACTTTATAAATACATTCCTACAGTAAAACTTTACCCATTATTGGGTAAATAGCTAGCGGTATCATTGACGAGCATCAATTTTCTTTGTCGATACATTCAACCATCTTCCATATTTACTCCTGGTTTCTCAACAATGGAACGGGCCCAAATGATGTAAATATTTTCTTGAAAATCGCGCATCAGCATTTTGATAAACCTGAATGAATGGCCACTTATGTCAAAACACAGACAGCAAATGCTGATATATATAAAACTTTGCACAGATAATTTCTCTCCTAACTTCATTATGTAAATCTCTAATCACGGAGATGGAAGGTTAGAGTCTGATCCAGTACATGCTAGCACGTATTCTGTTGTAGTCTGGAAGCTGTTCCACTGGGCCTGTATGGTGGAGGGGGGAGACAAAAATAAGTAGAGAAATGTCAAAATGAGTACTGTATTTATGATTATTTTTGTCCATTCTCGCAAAAAAATCTACTACAAAATAAGGATATTTATAGTAACCAAAATGTAACAAAATGTCAAACACAGTAACACAGTATGTTTAATTCGAAATCAATTAAAAATGCTGATTGAAATGGTTGTTAATTAAGCAGTTTAAATAGAACCAAAGGAGTATAAAACTTAACCCATCAATGACTGAAAACTTGGTACAAGCCATCTGCTGGGAAAGCGTTTTTTTTACAAAGTTTGTGTGCCACAAATCATTATCATCTGAAGGTGAAACAAATATATCCATTATATTGATGTCAAATCCTTAAAATCATTCAAGGATTTGTTTTATAATGCAATATATGGTCCAAAAGAAGGATTTCTCAATTTTTTATTTTTTCATCCAGCATACTGTAAAACCAAAAACATTTTGAACATAAAACTTTCCCAAATTAGAGCCGACTGCCATTTTCATGGAATGAAACTTTCGTGAATTGCCGATCATCAGCTTACTTGTACAGTGTTAAGTATTGTTCTAGCATTCAATGCATTGTGTAGATACACATATTCGCAGGCATTTAATTTCTACGAACTAGCGTCCTCACAAAATTCTTGAAAGTATAATGCAAAAATCTCTGGTTTTACAGTTTATCAGGTTTGAGTTGCAGAGTATAGAAAACCAAGGGCTTAGGTCACAATATTTCTTTAGATACTCAAGGTCACATTAGATATTTATATTTCTATACTTCAACTGTTAGAACACTGTTACTTACCGACTCCAGCAACAGCTGGGCATTTGTCATAGATGTAGCGCGTGCATACATCACGGATGGTCTTAGCACTGATGCTATCAATCCTTGCTTCTAGTTCAGGTAGGGGAATACGACGTCCATAGCAGAGCATCTGACGACCAATGTCTTCACAGATTGGGGTTGATCCTGAATTCATAATAGTAATAACAGTGATTAGTTTAATATAACAATAATTGATTTTATTTTATATCTACTTAAAATACAGTCAGTCCTTAGCAAAATATCTGAATGTCTGATATCCCTCTCATAAAACATGAAAAAGGCCATTTGAGTGTTTATAATCTTTAAAGCTTTAAAACTTCTTCCCAAAATATGCATCTCATGGGATAAGCAAATTGTTGAAATTTTCCAGAAAATTATCCCCCCCCCCCCCCCCCCCCCCCCTCCTGCCCTTAAAAAAAGAAAAGAAAGAAAAGTGGACATATAATACTGGCATCCTTATGTCACATCTGGGTGGTGTTGCATAAAACTTTTTTTATAACCCGAGTTTTCTCGGGTTAAAAATCTCAGCTTATGTAGACCTATTTCTTAGGTTATTCAACCTGAGTTTTAAAACTCCCTAAAAATTTATTGCATTAATACTTTTGAAAACTCTGGTATGTTTTTATGCAATGGAAAAAACAGTAAAAAATCCAGAAAAATATTGTAACCGGAGTTTTCAGATTTTAACCGGAAAAAACTCTGGTTAGAAGTTTTATGCAACGGGGTCCTGGTGACAGGAGCTTTGAAACTACAGTAAAACTTGGTATGAGAGTTGTATAACTAATGGAAATAACATCTGCATTAATCTACTTTTGTGGGAAAGGTACATATAAAATTTTTTTAAAAATTGCAAGCTTTCAAATTACCTTCTTTTGTATTATAAATAATGTAATAGTAAAAGGGTCCACTAGCAAGGATTGTATTTCAAATGCTCTCATAGTCCTATAAAAGGGCATTAAAGTCCCAGACCGGACCGAGAAATGAAAACCAAAATTACATATAAAATGAAAGCTAATATTTCTTCCTAATACAACAATTCCCAATTTAAGCATTTTTATCTTCCATTTAGAAAGTATTTCATTAAAAAGGTGATCGAACCTCAACCAGGCCATCCCTCCCAAGTACTCGTAAAAGTACCCCTATTATATAATGCGGCTGATGACGTCAAAGAAGTTTAAGGGAATGCTGCTGCCAGGCATGATAGGGTTTCGGCTTTAGAAAACACGTTTGTAATGCTATGTCAGAACAATAGACCACATGTGTGCTAGAATTCTATTGTTCTGACATAGCAATACAAACGTGTTTTCTAAAGGCGAAACCCAATCATGCCTGGCAGTAGCATTCCCTTAAACTTCTTTGACGTCATCAGTCGCATTATATAATAGGGGTACTTTTACGAGTATTGGGAGGGATGGCCTGGTTGAGGTTCGATCATCTTTTTATGAATACTGTTATGAAAATTTAATTTATTTTGGGGGTATTTATGTTATACGCCTACTTAGCTTTCAATCGATGTAAGGTTGTATTTACTCCGTCAACGGTCTTTAACAAAAACAAAAAAACAAAAAAACAGTTGAGAAGTTTGGGCCAAACATTTTTCACAGTCTCATACATGCATTTCTCTGTGTCGCGCATTTGACTCTCAACAGAATTGGGTAAATTTCTTATCATTTTGTTGATTCCATAACTTCAAAGCAAATAACAATTTTTAGATGAATCGTTACCAACCTTTCAAAATTACTTTGAGAAAATATCTTCCATAATTAAATCTCATGACCAAAACATTAATTTCCCTTTAATCTTAGTTTTGAAAAAATGTAAAATGATATCTTACCATCCAATTGCAGGAGCATGTTGGTCCTGAGAAGGTTCTTGGCACGTGCTACCTCAGTCTCCGTAACACTGGTGCACAGGTACATCCATTGGTTCTGAACGTGATAGACCATGTCCTCAACACTCAATGGGTCACTCACCATGTATACACCCCTGGAAAATCAACACAAAATCAGGTCACATTCTGTCAAATTTCTGAATTGTATGCAGTCAGAAAAATAGGGGGTGTGGCAGCTGGAAGTTTTCTGATGTCAACAAGTAAATATAATAAGTGGTTTTTAGAAAAATGTGGGGAAGGGCGAAATCATTACCTTTCTGGATCTGCCACTGCTCATGGTGCTATACACACACACAAAAAAAAATGCAATTGCAAGGCAACGCCAAGTGTGGTCTTACCTACACCCTGAAATCATGTTCGACTGACCATGGACTAAAGTTCTGTTCTAAAAGAAGAGGGGCCAGAGCATTTATGTATACCTGACCACTGTTAGTGTCAATCAATGGAAAAAATGCTATTTGCAAATAACAAAATACTTAAGGTTTCATTTGATCAATATTGCAGCAAAATGTGATTTCCTAGTAAGAACCTTACCATAGCCCAGTATCAGTATAGCATGTATTGAAAGCCTGGAAGGAGTGGCAAAGGTTGTCTTCAAATGCAGCCCTGGCAAGACGGCTCGATGTGTTCTGTAGATATGCAACAAATATATATATCAGTGATTTAAAAAAAAAAGAAGCCTTTTAGTAGGATATAAACAGGAAATCTAGTCTACAGTTCTCATCATTTTAAAAGAAAGGGTAAACATTTCCCTTCACAGGGATGCCAGTTGATTTTACCCAGAGGGGCTGAAAAAGCCCAAACATATTTAAAAAAAAACCATACATAGCATACAATAAACAGTTTAGAAAAGCCTCAAATGGTAAGGTGCAAAAGCCTGAAATCTGGCATCCCTGCCTTCAGATTGGTACAAAAATAATTTCTTGTCCATTTCTCATGAATATTCAAGTTAGTGACTTGATGTCACCGTTGCACAATTTTCTACATATTTAATTTACAAATATGATAAATATCTCATATTTCAGCTATGAGAATGTAAAATTTGTTTTTATATCGATCAATAATAAATGAGAAATAATGTTATTCTGATATAAATGTATTTTTTAAAAAAGGATATGATTTTGCCTGTTTTCATGAAAACAATTTTACTTACTGCTCCGCCTCCAAATGAACGATCCCAGCTGCCAATCAACTGAATACAAAGAGAGAAACATATATCATTGTATATAAACCATCATCTTATATAAATTCATGTGTCTTTCATATCAAATCAGTTAATGATATTGCACATTTAACATATCTGCAACAAGTTGCATGTGCATCTTCATTATCCCGTTACATTTTAATAAAGCACTCCATGACTCTAGGATATTTAATTCATGCTTTCAAAGCTTAAGGTTTTAAGAACTAGGATGATTGTTTCCCACTACACATGGAGATATACCACTGATGGGGCGACAAGACCACTGGAGAAGACCACGTATCTCAAAACTGTCAAATGTTCAAGAGAGAGAAAAACCATGGTGGCCACAGCCATATGGATTGCCTTTCCTTTGACCTGCTGTTGTGGCTTCGTTGTGGGGATATAAGAGCTAGGATTTCAACAGGACATCACTCTACTGATTATTTGGAGATTAATAATAGATAATAACACATTTTTCACCAAAATTTCAGAAACAAAGCCTGACAATAATATGTTGTGACATAGTTATGTATAAAAGCTGTATCTTGGAGCAGTGCTCAATTCCTCCTTTTTGCAACAAAATATAGGCAACCTTGATATACAAGGGCATTGAGGGCCTTTGAAGAGCATTCCTTTGCAGTTGACCTTTCTATGATAATATTAAATCTTAATACCATGAAATAATTTTAAAGCTCACAATAAATTTGTTCACTTTTCCCATTACACTAGATTTCTCTTTAACAGAGCTAGAAACCCTGTCCATCCCCTAACAATATACCTTTGACAAAACAAAACCCAGAAAAAATATCGGCAGAGGGAAATGCAGGATGATTGTCTTACCGTGTTAGCGACCATAAGAGGGATGTTATCAGGATGGGCCCATCCAACTCCTTCCACACAAAGGGCAATGTGAGCTAGGGGCATCTTGTCATCACGGACAGTGATCTGTCAGGAGAAGAAAACTTAAATGACTAACTCAAATTCAGAAACATTTCATTTTACCTCTCTAATCAGTTTGTCTTGCTTGAATGGAACTGAAATTATTTGTGTTTTTAATGTAAAGGTTCAAAGTATGACACTGAAGTTAAAACAGACAATATGCAACTTAATGAGAGTTACAATAAAGTACAGCTTTTCAAATCTCATATTCTATAATTATCCTTGTTTGTATTTTCTTGTTAGAACCTTGATGAGAACAAGAGGTTGTTGACAAAGTGTCTGCCATGTCCAAATTAAGGGACACAAATCTCGAGGTGTCACATACATGTACCTTATGATTACCAGGGGACAGTTTCACCCTTCATTATGTCAAAAGTCTAATTATGGATCAAAAAACAATGGAGAGATGGGTCCCCAGTTTTACATGCCCTTGCCCACGATTCCTGTTAAGTTTGATGAAAATTGAAACAAAACCTAGTTATGTCATGTCCGTGAGGTAATTTGTGATGGGGTGAGAGTGGTGTATCCCCATGTCCAAAGGACCCTATATTTACAACTTTAATTATCAAAATAATTTGTTTTAATGTCTATCAAAAACATATGTTATGCCCCCCCCCCCTTCTCCGAAGTTCAAGAAAGGTCTAAAACAGCATGGTGCTATTAGGTTTTAAAGAAATCAGGATTACATGTAAATGGATGTTTGTTTTATAATGACAGCAAGAAGAACTTACACCACTGCCAGTGAATCTGCATGGGTTCAAAGCTGGGATCTCATTCTCATATTCCGTTCCCAAGTTACCAAAGTGCTTCTCTGCTAGTTTGACTAGTTCATCATGGTTGACACCACCGGCTCCTGATAGTACAATACGTGGTCCCTTGTAATGAGTCGAGATGTAGTTCTGAAGATCATCCCGGTTGATTGACCTAGCATAGGATCACAGCAAGTCAATTTATTCTCATGAAGTCTAATTATTGCGATATTTTCTTTGTGGACCTTTCAACTACCCCCGATTCAATCTGACAGAATATCAGCTCAAATTTTTTTTTTAATACAATTCCTACAGGTTGTGTATGTAAAGGACAATGTATACATGCCAGTTCTCTTTCTTATACCCCCTCAAAAAAATGTAAATCATTAAGGCTGAGTAATGGTGACAAAGCTTCTCATGCTCTTATGCAAGTATCTATTTCCTTTTTATTTATTTTTCCCCATTAACCATTAGATGATAACATACTACATACCTGCCAACATTTTGAGTCCAAATATAGGGACAAAGTGGGAATACAAATTTTAAAAATAGGGACAATTCTGTATTTCCTATAGATTACTGTACACAAATTTTTCAAAAAATAGGGACAAAGGGTTGTAAATGGGATAAATGCTCCTTCCTTTTCCCTAAAATAGGGACTGTCCCTACTAAATAGGGACAGTTGGCAAGTATGATACTATCAACATTTTATGCCACATTAGGGTGGTACTTAATCATATGATATTTCTTTAACATAAAATAATTTTGATTACAAGTACAAATGAAATACACTGTCTTGCAATGAGGCTAAAGAGACTCAGACACACTGCCAAACTAAGTTCAAACCAATTCAAATCAGACCCCAAAAGACAACATTTATTTTGAGTTTATAATATTCATTTGATTTCTTGTTTAGTCTCTGGTCTCGCCATGTTGACTGAGATATCAATAGCAGATATGCTAACACTACAGAATAATCAAAACATTAGAAAGAACAAAAATAACGCAAACAATTAGAACAGCTGAACCACATAACTTCTCATGAGAGAAAGCATGAATAATAATCTTTTGCTTCGTCATTCAATTTTGGGAAGGCATTCAATTCAATAGAAGTGAACAAGACATTTTGTTTCAGCTGTTTTAACTATTTACACTATATGCATTCTAATTTATAATGTTGTAATTATTCTGTAGTGTTCGCAACTCTGCAATAGACTCTTTACAGAACATCTGTTCCTGAATAAAAGAGAGAATATTGCTCATTGGTGACTGACATACCTGATGTTTTCAGTGGGTCCTAGGATCGTCCTACCAAGGGGAGTTCCTTGGTAAGCTGTAGCATGCAGATGGTCAAAGATGACTTCTTGAAGGTTCGTTTCCACTTCCTTTTCCAGGGAAAAAAGGAAGAAAACAACTAAAATCAAAAGATTGTCTGAGATAGATGCAGGAAACTTTCTAGGATCATTTGTAAAGGTTTTAGAGCATTTGATCACTTTATGGCCAAAATCTGGAGGGGGATGGTGGAATCAACCCCTTCAAGCCAATTATTGGCCCTAACTAGACCCTGTCCTTTTTAGGACCAGCAAACATATTCTGTCTATATAAACCCCTAACAAAAAGTTTCACAAATCGACTTTGGGCAATTATAACTTTTCAGGTATGTTTTAGTTATTCCTGATATTCATACCATTGGAAAGATAATTAATTTCCCTTTTTATTGATATCCTATTTGTAATGATTGGGTCATGCTTAAATGCACAAAATATCAGAATATGGAGAAAAGTAAAAAGTCAAATGTTGCAAAATGTATTTTTATTGATCAAATTGAATTCCGAATCCCGACTTTAGGCCCTGGTAACTTTTGGGGTATTTTCTAATTTTTATTGAATTTTATACCATTTTCAAGCTCATTTATTCCACTTTTCGATGATACCCTAATTGTAACAATATTGTTGTTCTATATGCACAGATCACCTGAATCTTAGGACAAGTTAGAAGTCAAATGTTGCAAATTGAATGCCTATTGTGAGTGTTATTGTCCGTTGCGAGTTACTGAATTTGAGCAATAACAATGCATTTTGCAACTTTTCACTTTTTATTTTGCTATATATTCATGAATTATGTGCATTCAAACATGATGTTCCCATTGCAAATAGGGTATCAATAAAAAGAAGAATAAATGAACTGTTCAATGCTATAAAAATTGGTAGTGATAAAAACCCACATTAAAATGTAATCAAGTTCAAATTTGTGTTAAAGAACATTCGAACTGAACGTTATCTTTCGCTTTGCCTTGCATCCAGGGGGTATTCAGGGGTTCTGTGGACCCGGGCATGACATCACCATGACAAATTAGGTATCAATAAAAAGAGGAATAACTGAACTTGATAATGGTTCAAATTCAATCAAAATTATAAATTACCCCAAAAGTTATTACGGTCTAAAGTCGAGTTGCGGAAATTCAATGTGATCAATAAAAGTGCATTTTACAACATTTGACTTTTTACTTTTCTCCATATTCTGATATTCAGTGCATTGAAGCATGACACAATCATTAAAAAAAGGATATCAATAGAGAGGTGAATAAATTACCTTTCCAATGGTACGAATATCAGGAATAACTAAAGTGCACCTCAAAAGTTATCATGGCTCAAAGTCGATTTGCGGAACTTTTTGGGAGGGGTTTATATGGTTTATGAACTGAATGTATTTCTCTTCTAGAATGTGCAGGGGCTTTAAGTTACCACCTGGCTGAGGAGTATGAACCAAATAATTTTCAGGAGATACAGGGTTACTAAGTCGACGCTAGTTGTCACTCTCAAAAAAAGGAGGCACATATTTATGTGGTGGTCAAGGGGGGTTTTCAGAGGGCGTGCTAACGATTTGCGAGTTATGCAATTGTGGAATCCAAAAGCTTTTGCTGCATAAAAAAAATTATTGTTGGATTCAACAATCACACTATTCACAAATTCTTCGCATCCCCCATGAAAATCCCCCGTAAATGTAACACAGCTGAACAATAGGAAAAGCTCAATACACAACTTGTTAATATAGAATATAGACATAGAAAAATACAGCCAATGATACATCATGACATACCTGCATTTCTCGGAGGATGACACCCCTCTCTCGCTCAATTTCTGCTTCTCCTAGAGTGCTATTCTGAATGATGTCAGCAAGGATCTCAACAGCTGTTTAATGAAAATACACAAGTTAGATATACACATTGTTAATGGAAACAATAATCCAAGGAGAGAATCAATCTTACAGAAAAGTGTAAAATGAGGAGCCATTTTTATAAAGAATTTCTTCGAATTCAGTTATAACTTGAGTTGTCCACAAAATCAACCATTTTGAAGCAATTTATCAAATTTCATAGACCCCTTGTAAGTAAGAGGACTTTTCAAACTGCCATAATACTTTGTTTTATAACTCTCTTTCTTACATGATTCCATTCTAGATTTTTAGAGAGCTGGTTACACCGTGGCCAACAAAAAGTTTGTAACATCTAATCCTTTTGGAATACACAAGTGATGGAAAATTACCAGACAAATCACAGGTTAGAACAGCAGTAGACATGTATTACTCAAGAATTCTAGATCAAGTACATTCAATTATTATTTCTATTTTGTGCATTACTAAGCATTGGTCATTCTGAATTGGTACACTCTCTATAGAAGTCTATTTACAAACATTACAATGAAGATCAGAATGCAAATTGCAGAAATTGAAATATACTTGAATAAGAAGTTTAATCAAGCTAATACATGATGCTACATGAAACAAGATCATATAATGTAGGAATCTGAATACGCACACTCAGTCTCATAACAAAAGATTTGCCCAGCCTTCATGATCATTACCTTTAGGGACATCTGACTCAAAGCATTTGGCATAGTATACTGTCTGTTCCCTTGATGTGTAGGCATTGAGGTGAGCACCCATGTTTTCTATCTCCAGCTCCAATTCCATCTGTGTTCTGTTTGAAGTACCCTAAATATACCATGTCAGAAGATTAAAACTTGTTCAAAACTTGTTCAAACATTGGCAACTACACTGTACCTTGACTATATGACACACTATATCCACAAACATACAGCAAGTATATAGTACTAGATCACTCCATCGGAGATTATTATAATACTTTTTTCCCCTACCTTACAAATTTTTAACTGTCTAACCTATATATACAGCAAAAAAGGAGCTGTTTCAATAAAAAACAAACAATAATATAAATGGCTATGGCCTCTTTTTATGCAAACTCAGATTAAAGCCAGTATGAACTAGCAGCCTTATATAGCACCACCTTAACCCTTTGGATGCGACGGGCTTCTACAGAAGCTGAGCGAGGTGTTCAGTCTGCGACGATGGGCTTCTACAGAAGCCGAGACTACAGAAGCCGAGATAATTCCCTAATATATTGACAAACTTATTCAGCTTTTCACCAGCTCTTTGGGGCTAAATTCTTGAGGAATAGGACAAAGATATATTCATTTTGAATATCCATTAAAGAAATAACCAAGTTACGTGGAAAAAAATCGAGAACAATTCACTTCATTTCAACATTACCATAATTTTTTACATAAGAAACGAATTCCCGATCTTAACTTTTGGCGTACGCGTACGCGTCCGGAGGGGAAGAAATAATCAAATAAAGCTAGCTTGAGAGGAGAAATGCAAGAGACAAAGATTGAGAATGAGAAGAAGGGAGAGAAATAGAAAGGTTAAGGGGTTAAAACAATGTTCATTATTATATATAAAACATTAGTTGTATGGAGATTAAGCCTGTCATTTTCCGATTCTCGCTAGGTTATATATACTTATCAAGATAATGAGAGGGGTTGATTATCTGAAATTTTGCTTCAACTATTTTGTTGTAACTATAATGATGTAATGAAATGTAAAGTATGTCAAATGCAGTAGGTATTATCATACCTGCCAACATTTTGAGTCCAAATATAGGGACAAAGTGGGAATACAAATTTTAAAAATAGGGACAATTCTGTATTTCCTATAGATTACTGTACACAGATTTTTCAAAAAATAGGGACAAAGGGTTGTAAATGGTGATAAATGCTCCTTCTTTTTCCCTAAAATAGGGACTGTCCCTACTAAATAGGGACAGTTGGCAAATAGGGACAGTTGGCAAGTATGCTTTAAAAGTCTCACTTTTATTTCAAAACTTACACCTGCGCTTTTAATGAATGGGGCTTAGTCAAAGGTGCCATTGTCCAGAGGTGCGAAGCCGGCCACTATGATCTTTAATCCATATTTTATAGAAATAATTTGAAAGAAACAGGACCTCTTTTCAAGTGCTATTCAGTTGGCTTATCGATCGAACCGCGCGTGCTGCACATGCGTTACGCATTTCGCATTGTGAATCTACTGGAAAGGAAGAAAGCGGAACTTCTGCCAAAATTCCTGTTTTTCTTTACCGAATAACGCGTCTTATATTTGGTTTTGATGACTATGCCTTACAGTGTTAGATAGAAAAATGTCTGCCCTTTCATGTTTACATTTACTACAAATCATGAAAATGACCGAGTTAAATGCAAGGAGTAATGAAAGCACAAAATATGACCAATTTCTATAACATTGTAAGTGAACAAGAAATCGCTCCGCCGCAGGGGTAACAATCGCGTTTCACAGGCCCGCGCTCAAAGGGTTAAGTCCTTAACTACTCAATTCTGCCCTGATTCCTAACCCATAATGCAACATCCTGAGAGTGTACTCTTATGATACAGACCCAAACACACTAACTCACTACTCAATACATTCATATCCCAATGATAATTTTAACAAGTTGTAAAGCAAGTACTTTTCCCCTCAAAACATTTTAGTTTCCTTGATACAACTAAAATTAAGGGCTTTTTTAGTCACTCCAATCTTGATAGTTATCTCAAAAGGTATACTTTTAGACTACGGGTAGCTATCTATAACACAGAGTCAATGGGAGTGTTGGTCAGTTCGCTCTCGCATTAAAGCTGGAAAACTAGTCTCAAAAAGAAAAAAGGGAAGAAGGAAAAAAAGGGAAACAAAAAATAAACAGATGATTGTTTCACAATATTAATAAGGAAACCACTTAACAACTTGCTGTAATAGTCAAATTTGAGTGATCACCATTATAACTCTGACCAACCCCATCCCCAAAACTTGTTTATTTCTAGAGAGAATAAACGGGTCTAGCTGATTTGATTATACCTTGAATGCCATGTGCTCCAGATAGTGTGCCACTCCATTGTTCTTCTCATTCTCATATCTACTTCCTGCATCAATCCATAAACCAACCTATAACAAACATGAAAATAACAAAAATTAACAGTCAAATTACAAAGGCAAATTTCATACATATAAATGAGACACAACAAAGCCAACAGCATGATACATACATATATTTCTAACAAATTTATGTTTATTAAAGGGAATGTAGTGTAGTGGGGAGGTGTCGGAAAGATGAAGAAAATTATTGTGAGCTTTCCTATTATTTTCATGACATTTGGGAAGAATATATGTAATAAAAAGCTCCACAAGAAAAGATTACTCTTCAAATGCCGTAATAGCCATAATATGATCCAAAATAATACCACACAGCTAACATGTTTGTGTTACCTCATACATGCATTTCTGTTTAAGTGCATGTAGCTCAAAGCTGAATTGGGTTTATTTTTTTTAAATCATTATGACGATTCCAAAACCTCAGCACAAAATAATGCTTAGGTGAAATGACCTCTCCAAATCACTTTCAGACAGTGTCTTCCAAATTTCAATGTCATGACCAGAATACTAGTTTCACTTTAAATTATTCAGAGATGAAATTCACTCTAAGAAAAAAAGAAAGGAAAAAAAAAACAAAACTGTAACTTGGCCAGGGTAGTGGGTGGGTGGGGGGGGGGGGGGGGAACAGGCAAAGGTTGAGGTGTGGAGCCCATCAAAACACCTGCACTTTTTACATGCATATTTAAAGATATTTTTTATGTAACTTACAAAATATATAGAGAGAAAGAGAAGAGAGGGGGGAAAAATTATTTTACTTTTTTTCCCTTCAAAAATATTTTCCAGAAAAGAAGAGAACCAGCTAACTTACGGTGGCTGTGGGAATTCCAGAGTCTTCACTGGCTACACGAAACCCATTGTTGAGAGTAGTAACTCTGGTTTCTGGTACATTGACGAGGGTCTGTGAAGCTACCTGTGTTGATCGAAGTCGCCTAGCTCCATGGCGTCCCTGAGATATTGTAACAAAATTGAGTTTTAGCATGTGTGATGACAGAATCCATTTTACAGAGTTATGTTATTTCTGTATAAAACTTTCTTATTCTTATTCCAGAGAAAAAGCTGAATCATGATACCCACGAGACTAAAGATAAATGCAATGTAATTTTTTTTTTGCATCTTCTCCTTACATTACGATTATTAGTAATTACTAAATATTTGGCAGGGTCTAGATAAGGCACTACCGTATTTTTAAAGATAAGAATAAAAAAGCTCTCACAGTCACACAATGATATCTAGCAATCTTTTTACAGCCTGAAATTTTTAGCCTCTGATCAAGGCGGTAATTTCTCTGATTGTCTAATCACGCAAAGCTCATCACTCAGTTCATGTTTATTCATCACTTGCATTAAGCTTCAACAGAAACTATAGCTGGGTCTTTTCATCTATTTTCACGTAGCTCTTTCTTCTGAATCATTACCAAAATGGAGACCAATATAGCAAGCAAAACAGCAAGACTTGCCTTCACAAAATATATGGCGCTTGGCCGCTGTTAAACCCTCTCATTACCATGGTCGCCTTTTGGCACCATAGAACACAGATGACAAGCAGGGCTCAAATTTAGCACTTCTCTCTGGGTGGCCATTGGCCCCATTTGAGGTAGCAATCCACATGGTTAAATGGAGTTTTTGGTTTATTTCAGGTGGCCCCATGAAGTTTCAGGTGGCCATTGGCACCGGGCCACTGCTAAATTTGAGCCCTGACAAGGGAAACTGATTTTACTGCTGTTTTGCAAGAGCGTCCTCTCTAGTTGAGTTATATACCGTTGGAAAGCTGGAAACGATAGTTTTCGCTTGGATGCAAACACTAGGGGTATTACTTGAGTTATCTTTTTGAAAATTTGAAATGAAGTGAGAGAATCCAGTTTTTTTGAAAAAGTGCCAGGTAATGAGAGGGTTAAAACACTTTTCAGTTTTAAGGAACGGTGATATCGATAGGAACTTCAACAGATCGAAGCGAAAATGGGGACTTGCCAAAGAATAAAGAAAATAGAGCTCGTTCTTACGCACAATAGAAGTGTCTTTAGATTTCTAGTTAAAATGCTAAAATCAAGACTCATTGCTTTTCAGATGGTAAGGTCTTCTTTTCACTCCATTTTCTTTCTGAATTTGTGAGTTGCACCATTCAATTAGTTGAAGTTTATTTGATATGTCATTCTTATGATATGGTATTAAGGCAGAGGTAGCAGCAATCAATTTTATTAAGCCAGGAGAATCTTGCTGTTTTAATTGCAAATTGGGTCTCCATTTGGGTTAGATCTATAACCTAAAATTGACAGCGTGGGATGGATTAAAGACAAGTGAAGTGTGAAGTGTTCACTCAGAAACGGTTAAATCGATTGTTCAGTTTTGGTTAACGCACTTCACTCTTTACTTTAGTCAACGCACTCTGAAATGAAGCAGGAGCTTCGACTTTGTGCCATACTAACCAATCAAAGCACACACACAAAAAAACATTCAGATGTGCTCATCCACTTCTCCAATCTCTGAGTCTGATGAAGGCTCAACCTTAACTCACGCATGCAACTTTAGCGGGCCCCGCGAGGCAAGAACATTAGAAATCCGAAGAGTTCGATTTTAAATTTATAATTATTGTGAAAAATACAGTTTTACATACCGTTTTCTCGTATGGATGATTTCTTGGATATCCAAGGTCTTCATTAAACTTCCGTTTCGCCTGTTTTTACTCCTCAAACTTCTGTTTTGAATCACTTTGTGATGAGTGTTTGTATAAATATTTTGCAGAAGGGACAGAAACGACACACACGTTTCCGTAACGAATCCAAACTATTTTCAAATGAACGTAGATGGCGAAAACACAATCTGGGCAGATATCTGCCTTGCGCTCGTTCAAATATAAGTTAAGGTCAAAGTACTACTTCCGAGGAGTAGTTTTTCATTGCTGAGATGGCCACGAAACTTCTCATGATTATCATGCGCGCGATATCTCAACGGGAATTAGTTTTGTTCAAAGCTGAGATATTTATTTCAAGCCCTATATTATCGAATTTCGTTATTAATATGAAACGAAACTGGAACAAACTATAAATGTAATTAGCAACATACTAACCACAGAGAAGCTAAACGTAACTGAAACCAAAATAGATTCTCA
Source organism: Paracentrotus lividus (assembly GCA_940671915.1). Classification (NCBI taxonomy): domain Eukaryota; kingdom Metazoa; phylum Echinodermata; class Echinoidea; order Camarodonta; family Echinidae; genus Paracentrotus; species Paracentrotus lividus. The sequence continues at coordinate 69,804,719 of CALNVZ010002100.1, read as the reverse complement.
AACAAAATCAAGTGCATTGCTTCCCGTCTTTATTAAACATGTGAACGGCTGAAAAAGACTAACTGTCCAAACAAGTTCACTTTATCCTGGCTATGGACAGGAAGCTTGATTCAACTCTACCTATACAAATTATTGATTCGGTAAAGGTCCGATGAGAAAGTATAGCCCAATCGCTAGCACGTAGCTAGCTCGCCAAACTATCGAGCAATGTAACTAGAACTTGCTCTGTGGCGAAGCCGACTCTTGGTATTGCCTAGTTGATCTGGGACGACTCTTTTAACAATATAGCAATTGCCGGCACGCAGCCGCATTACTATCATAGTGAATGACGGCGCTCTGCAGTGAGGCTGTTGGAAGGTAATTCTACCTGACGAGTGAGTGGAGTTTTTTCTCCTTTTTTAGTGTTGTATTATTCATTTTTTTCCAGGGCCTATGGCCTACGCTTAACTTTATTATGGACGTATGGGAAGCACTGTAGAACATTTTCTACATCCTTTATGGACGCACTTGCCATAAAAACAGTGGGAAAAGTGGTTCATAAAAATATTAACCGAATATAAAGGACTTGGTTAACGAGGTCGATACTACGTATCGACCTCGTAGCAATGAGTGCCTTAACTCAAGTTCAATTTCGCACAAAATTTAATCATATTATTAGGCCTAACTTGTTAGATCTATTTGAATATTAATTAAATATTCTATTTATTCATAAAGACATAGATCTCTTAAATGAAATGAATAATGATAATAATTCTTTTTTCTTTCTTTTTTTTAATTGCCAAACTTTTCAAACAAGTCTAATTTAGATCTACACATCTACTGAATTTTACGAAATTACGAATTACACGTGCAATGTCAATGGAGCGAATGAATTATGCAACCTTACCGGCGTCTTTATGACATCAATTTTACTTGTTAAATGGTCTTGGAATCGAACAAAAACAATACCAATATCTTCATCAATAACTATTCAAGTAAAAAATAACAATGAATATTTCATACCACATGTGATTTTGTTGCAAATCTGGATAGAATGCCAGAAGTTCGGGGAAGCCAAGACGCCATCTTCACTGAAGCTCTTCAGCTTTCGCTTGCTCTGTATCGGCATACATATCCCATTATGCTGCATGCATACGATTACGCGATTGTACTGCGGGGAGCAGCGAATGCCGTTAAGACAAGCGCAGCGCAGCTAGCAGCAGCGATTAAAGAATTCGGGGGGGGGGGGGGGGGTTCAATATCGGATATGAATAATTTCCTAAATACGTCATGATTTGTTTGATTTCTAGACCTATATAACGAAGTTTTCATATTTTCCATTCGAGCAAGCTACTATCCTTTCAAAATTTAGGTTCAGCATATAGGCCTAATGTACGAGCCATATAGGAGGAGTCCGGGCTGAAATCAAAAACTTTTGTAAAGTAAAGTAAAATTTAACAAGCACAACACAGAAAATTTCATCAAAATCGGATGAAAAATAACAAAGTTATGCATTTTTTTAGGTATTGAATTTTTTTCGTAAAACAGTTCTTGGTCTTGTCTTATTGTCTAATTTGAATATTTGAATATTCAAATGAGCAAAATGATGATGTCACAGTCCCCCTACTTCTTGTGTATTTCATTATATGAAATCCTATTTTTCTCATTTTTTTCATACGTTGCGTATACAGAAAATCTATCCCACATACTGAAATAGGTAAAAGCACTAGTGACCTTGAACATTCCACAAGGATTAATTTCTGTTTTTATGTCCTTGGGGGAGAAAATCTTGATAATTGGTATTTCATACAATAAAATACAAAGAAAGTAGGGGGACTGAGACATCATCAGTTTGCCAATTTGAAGATGGCAAAAACTGTTTCCTAAAAAAATTCAAAACCTAAGAAAATTCATAACTTTGCTATTTGTGATCCGATTTTGATGAAATTTTCAGTGTGTGCCTTTTAGACTTTACTTTGTTTTTCTAATAATGCAAATCTCCAGCCCGGAGGAGTCCTTTAATACTTTCATGATCGTGAGCATAGGTGTAGAAAAGGTTGATTAATTATCTTCTAAAACAAAACCAAAAAAAAAAAAAGATATAGAAGTAGCCTACACTGTATTTATCAAGAAAACGTCACAAAGGCCTATATAACCTATTGACATGCTGAAACCCTTCTGTTTGTTTTTGTTTTTGTTTCTTGTTGTTATTGTTTTTGTTTTCAAGCTAAGAGCATGTTTATTCAAGTTGTTGTTTTTCTTTTTAAGTTACCATATTCAAGTGAAGTTGAGCTGAAGTCATAAGCATGTCATTAAGGGTAATCACAACTGGAATATTTTCAAAATATTTATTTAAGTTATGTCTCTCTCTCTCTCTCTCTCTCTCTCTCTCTCTCTCACACACACACACACACACACCCACTCACTCTCTCTCTCTCTCTCTCTCTCTCTCTCTCTCCCTCTCTCTCTCTCTCTCTCTCTCTCTCTCTCTCTCCCTCCCTCTCCCTCTCTCTCTCTCTCCCTTCTCTCTCTCTCTCTCTCTCTCTCTCTCTTTCTCTCTGCCTCTCTTTTCGCCATCACGCCTCTTATTCTTCTTGTTATAATAATTTACTTAATATTCAACATTCTGTTTGATTAATATTCCGACATTTCTCATTAAACATTATTAGAATAATAATGATAATAATTAATGGTTTCAAACTCGACCAGTTCTACTTTAATGTATTTGCATTGTTTATACCCTAAATCAAACCGACCTGTAAAACAAAAACCCAGTGAGCATCAATACTCGATCTAATTCATTTGGATCATAACTTTTGCAATAATGGTACAGGCCTACTTCTCAAAACATAACGTAAACACCATTAAACACGTAAACAGGTTAGGATTAAACAAAGAACAGAGATGTGGATGAACAAATATATTCTATCCTTAGAGAGAGAAAAACGTAGCTTTCAAAAATTGGAAGAAACATGCGAATGACGAAACGCTCTCCAAAAATACCGATCTTTACGAAATTCAAAGAAAAGTAAGGAAAGCCAAGCTCGAGTATATACTATACTTGCAAAACCAGATAGAAGAAAATAACAGACTCAAGGAAGCTTTGGAAGAATTTGAAAAACTTGGGATTGAAAAAATCAGAAAAATAATGAACAAAAGACTGTTATACGCAGGCCCGTAACTAGGATTTTTACGGGAGGGTTCGAAATTTGCAAAAGTGGACAAAAAGGTACATCAAATTTTTGTTCACGTCACGCCGAGCGAGCAAAAAGGTACATCAAAATTTGTTTACGTCACGCTGGCCGCGCGAATAAGTCAGGGGGGGGGGTAGGTGTTCAAAATTTTCTGACTTCGGCCGTCCAGATGAGTACAATATATTAGCTTTATAGGGTAGGCTAAGGTCGTTCTTTACATGATATTCACTTTTCTTCTTTTTTATCTTTTTTTTTTTTTTTGGTCAAAGCGGACCTTTGCTCGCCAGCGGGGGGGGGGGGGGGGGGGGGGGCATTCGAACCCCGAACCACATGATGTGCTACTCATGCGTGTCCCAAAAAAGCGTCAAAAAGGGTCTGTTTTCAGCTCTTCGGCGGCGTCGACGCTTTCCTTAAAATAGGGGTGTTTTTAATTTCAATCGCCATTTCTTTAAAATAGGGGTGTTTTCAGAGGAAATCGTTGTTGTGGGTCAAAATTTCACGGGGTTTACGCCATTTAGGGTATGTTTTCCAGTCTGACGTCAAAAGGGGTGTAAATTTAACTTCATGCAATGAGACGTTGGGTCCATTTTCAGTCTGACGTCGAAAAGGGGTGCAAATTTGATTTCATGCAATGAGACGTTTAGGGTCCATTTTCAGGGTCGGGGACACGCATGGGTAGCACTTTTTGTTCGAGTGACCCCCCCCCGCGGCCCCCCCCCCTAAGTTACGTACGGGCCTGATACGCATCGATGGCAAATTATGTCATGACAAAACGACAATGGCCAACGAATTCAATTCTTATTTTACAAATGTTGCCGCAAACTTAACAAATTACCACCATTTATTAATTTTTTCAATGAAGATAATGATTGAATTCGTGATTTTTATAAAGAGAAAGGTGTACTCGAAAATAGTTTTGTGCTATCACCACTCCAATAAGTGATCAATTTATGTTGATTCAACGTAACAAAAGGTATACTGGTTTAGATAATGATTCCCGCTAAGTTCTTGAAAGATCGGGCTAAGAGTCTGCATGGACCTTGGGGGATGTTCGTTATTCCGAAGGTTCGTTAATCCGAAAACAAAATAGGGTTCGTTATTCCGAAGGCTCGTTGATCCGAAAACAAAATAGGGTTCGTTATTCCGAAGGTTTGTTAATCCGAAAATTAAATAAGGTTCGTATTTCCGAAAATGAAATAAAATTACTTTAGTAACAAAAAACGGTTTTGTAATTCAAAAACGATAGGATATTATAGATATAGTGACTGCCATGAGGGGCAATAATTGTTTCTAAAGCTCGAGGGGCCTTCCATCTAGCTATGACCCCGAGGCTTGCCGAGGGGTCATAGCTGGATGGAAGGCCCCCGAGAGCCTTTAGAAACAACTCATGCCCCGAATATTAAGGCAGTCACTATATATTTTATATACCGAAGAAAAACTCACCATTATGAAGATTAGTATTACGCTATGAAGATCAGTATTAGGCCTAGTTTCATGTAGGTATTCTTCAAAAACATTCACGGCAAATTTCACGGAATTTTTAGTGTTCTTACTATCTGCTGCATGAATTAAATCACGCAATTGATCTTCATCCATAAGTTCGAATCGCGGAACGCTGTCCTGTGCTATAAATCACGGATCGTATGAACAATAGACTGCAGTTAAAAAATGACTATTAAAAACGACTATTGAACGATGACTATTGAACGCTCAGCCTCCCTGGCCAGGCCTGGCTAAAACTATGACCAGACTTTTGACCAATCAGAGGACAGGATTATTCAACATTCTTAAAGTGAGTTATATAATATGCAATAATAGTCTCAGCAGAGGATGATACAAGTGTACTTTGGGGGCAAAGCATGTATTGCATCAAGAAGTGGCGTGGATCAAGCTTGATTTTGATTTTATTGCTGCCTGAGCGAATGGATTAAGAATGTTGGGGACTGTGTGTTGGTCTCCCGTGAATAACCTCCAGATAAGGCGCCACACCTGTAATTATCATCTCATTGAGACTTTGTGTTAATTTTGAGGTTTGATAAATTTATATAAAATCAGCCTTAAATTCACTCAGTGATTGGTCATGTGGAATGGATAGACAAATTATTCCTCCTTTCTAATTTAGCCAAGAAACTAGCTGTTTACCGGCTCATTTTAAAAATAAATCGATATAGCGCCCCCTCATGCCGAAACTAACTCAATTGGCAGTCAAAAGTAAGAATTTGATATCAAACCTTGCGCTTCTAATATAGTGCCAAACCTTAACATTAATTTCTTCCAGTTTTAGCATACGAAGCTTAACGATTGCCCTTCCGATAACCATTCTTAAATGTGAATCATATGCACACATTTTGGTCTATCAGCTGTTCAAAACAAGGGAGATTTTTGTTTGTTTGTTTGTTTTTTTTTTTTGGGGGGGGGGGGGGGAGGGGTGTCATCATTTAGCAGCTTCTGCTGTTAAATTTACCTTTGGGGTTAGAAATGTAGATACAACTTGGACATTCAATGGAAAACGTTCATTTGCCAAACAAAATTTATTGCATCTTCAAAGAGAATGAACATACAATAATGGAACAAAGCACGTAGTACAGTAGGGCGGATAGTTCACATGGGTAATTTTAAGTGGTGGGCCCCAACAAAGTGAATGGATTGAAAAAACATAAGAAAAATATATAATATGAAATCAAAACATATCAATTCTACTCTATGTAAAATGTAAAGTTAACGTATACCAATGTGCGGCATTATATCGTAATTAAACAAGGCGCGCTCCATTATCTAGAGGGCCAGAGCGCAACGAAGCGAACGTTTGGAAATACGACTGACAAGCGTAGAAATCTATACAGCTGGCTGCAATAATAATTAGCTCACAAAAACTCGCTTAAGAAGACTTTCCCTGCAGCTGGAATGGTATTATCCGTTCTGTTCAGCAATCTACTCGTACATGGAGATGAAAGAAATTAATGAACTTTTTATCATGTTGTTAGTTAATAGATTCTCCGACCAGAATGGAGGAAATAACACATTTGGGCAAGCTTATAACATTATTGTGATGAAGTTGTAATCAGAAATCTTTATTTCCATAGATTGATGTTCCAAACGATTACTGATATAAGTAGTGATCTTGTCACCTCTTGCGAAGAGCCGTCCACATGCGATATGCATGTGATATGCGGAAATATCGACCCATTCGAGTAAAGATTCTATTGTGATAATGTTCAATAGTGACAGGACTTTTTCTTAACACAATCGAAATGAATTTTACCATCATCTGGAAAGTGTGAGAATTCAAGCTTTTAAAAATGGCTTGATCATTAAGCTGTTATATTAATGTATGCGTTATCCAGGAAGATAATTAATGTGGCGTATGAGCTATTTTGAGAGCAAAATTGGCCTATATGTACAGAATTTGATGCTGATTAGGATTTCGAATTGACACGAACGTGATAGACTTTTTTTCCCCTTTGCAGTAAGTTATTCCTATTTTTGAAAAAAAAAGACTCTTAACGTAATTATTTCAAGTTGATCATTTCTTTGATAAGGTAGTTGCTCGCCATAATCAAGAAAACAAAGTGAAAAAACTGTGCAAATAACAAAATGTCTATGGCAGCGTTTGATTTGCGTAGAGTGATAGCGCCCTCTTCCTCTTAAGTTTACAACTAGAATTGATATGCATCCCATTGTTGTTAGCTATTGTTAAACAGGCGCCAGCGTGGGTGTAGTTCCCACGGGGAATCACTCTCCATTGGAAATGCCCAGTGTAATGATTGCAATGAACATGCAGCAAACTCGGTGAAATATGTTTCGGGTATACTAGTAGTTGATAAGAAGTGCCAAATCATATTAACGCTCAACGTTTGCTTTTTCTGACTAACATTTTATTCTTGGAGTATATCATTTCATACGTTGGTATTGAGAAGCAGAAATGAGTGACTACGTTGGTCTAAATGTCGGTGGTAAGATCTATCGGACATCGCGGCCCACTCTCACACGGTATCCAGACAGTTTCTTTTCCAACTTACTGGACGGTGACACAGCTGAGCTAGATGATCAAGGAAACTACCTGATCGACCAGGACGGTGAGATATTTCGCCATGTCCTCAATTTCCTAAGGTATGAGAAGTTAAATCTACCAGATGGGTTCAACGAGCTTGGTTTACTAAGAAGTCAGGCTGATTTTTTCTCGCTTCAGGCTCTCAAAGAGTCGATAGATAAACTTGACGGCCTCAGATCAGTAGGACTAATGTTTGACGGTGGCAAGTTATTCATCAGCACCAAAGAGACTTTGTCGAAGGAAGAAGATTCTCTTTTTAGCAAGATGTTAAAGGGAGAAAATGCGATCTCGAGAGACCCACAGGGAAACTACATCATGGATAGAGATGGCAGTTTGTTCCAGCATATCCTGAACTATCTCAGAGATGGGGGTATTTCCAAATCTGACACATTGGCTGAGTTGGACCGTCTCAAGGAAGATGCCAAGCATTTTGGACTTGAAGTGCTTGGGAACCATATTCAAAGTATTCGGCGCCTCGAAGGTCAGGCTAATTTCTTCCACGCGTATTGGTGTCCATCATCTCCCTGTGTGGTGTACGGTGTTGATCTGAGATCTTTATTTAAGACTTTTAAGATCAAGATCAATTATGATATAGGGTTCATACAGTCTGGAGTGTTGGATATGGATGAAATAAACCCCAATGGACCTGCTAGCATCCAAGATGTAGAGAATTATCTCCGAAAGGTGATCACATCCAAAAATTACCACGTTACATTCAAGCAGAATGGACTTTCCTCCAACTGCACCAGGTTGGAAGCAAATTATACATAGAGCACTTATACTCATAAGCCCCTAAAAAGGGATGAGGGCAGACGGGCAATTTTACCGATATTTCAAGTTGCCCCAAAGCCCCCATCCAATCCACCCCAATTGTGATTTGTAATCAACATTGGCTGGGTGGGGTCAAATTCTACCAACTTGGTGCCGGTATAGCAAGGCATAGCTCATTAAGAATTCTAAAGCTCTAAATATAAATTGGAAAATTTGGACAGTATACATTTTTATTTTATTTTTGTTGCTCTATTTGGACAATGAAATAAGTGTTGACACCTTGGTGGGAAATTGTAAAAGGCTGTCTAAACTAGTGTAATTTTTTTTAAAAGAGTGGATTTAGAGTGAAATGAAAGTGTATTGGACTGAAAATCCACAATTTCACTCGGTTTAGAAGGAAGGAGGGACAAATTTACAAGTATATAACCTACAGTAGATGTAAACATCCTCTTGCCGGAGTAGCTTAAATATATATGTAATATAGGCCTACAGTGGTGGCCAAAATTATTAGAACACCTCGCATATTGAATTATTATTTTATTTTTTTTCATTGAGTTAGCCATTAAAATACAAATAAAATAGTTTGACTGTCCACATAGGTCAGCATTATGCTTTAAGAACATTAAAATACAGTCGTGCATTTTGAATTTGCCCTGTTTTCTGTTGCGCCATCAATAATCATGATAATATTGACAAATTAAAAAAATCTTGCATCTATCAGAATCAAAGTATTTTTACGTAAAAATATTATTCGGAATAACGAACCTTCGGAATAACGACCTGTAACCTAGACCTTTGTGTAATATATATAATCAATCTATCTATAAGAACGAGTGATTTTCCAGATGACATGAAAATAGACAAAGTAACACCACTGCATAAAAAAAGACAAAACAGAAGTTGGAAATTATAGGCCAATAAGTGTATTAAGTGTAGTTTCTAAAATCATGGAAAAATCTGTTCATGTTCAACTTAATAGATATTTGAAGGAAAAATGTAATATATGATTTTTTTAATCTGGCTTCAGATATGACTTTTCAACTGAAACTTGTCTGATTAATTCGACAGATTATGTGAGGACCAAAACCTCATATGGTCACAACATCGGTATGGTGCTTCTTAACCTACAAAAAGCCTTTGATACCGTTAATCACGAGATTTTATTGACTAAGTTAAAAGTAATGGGATTCAGTATCGAAACGTTGGCATGGTTCAGATCATACTTATCAAATCGACACCATCTTTAGTAGAATATATAGTTAAAAAAAAAAAAAGACAGACTCCCGACTAAAATGTTTGTATAGATATCAAAATTGTTTAAAACTACATGCAAGGCGTATATTATGCTTTGCTCTCATTCAATGCTTATTCGATTATGCTAACGCTGCGTGGTATTCTAATTTAGGCATATTAGATCAAAAGAAGTTGAAAATTATACAAATTAAGATGATAAGATTCATCATTGTCTAGGCCCATATCACATGTTGGTTACAACGAGCTCTCTGCAGCTCGTCTACTTGATGTCAATCAACGATCAAATCAACTCATACTGCACCATGCGAACAAAATATATCACTCGAGAGCAAATTATTATTGACCTTAACTTTAACCTTGTCTCAGACTTACATGATTATGATTACAAGAAAATATAGCCAATATAACTTTAGCATGCCAGGGCGAGTTGGCAGTATTGGCAATTGTTTTTATTAAAATGCAATCAAATACTGGAATGCTCTCCCTAATCACATCAAAGCAATAGAAAACTTCACACATTTAAAAAAGTGCTTTAGATGTTTCTATCTATTGAGACTAAAACAATAGACTAGCTTACTAACATAATATAAATTTTATGCAAAGGTTGTTCTTGACAACCTGAAAGCTTTTCCGATGCTTGCCTGAAATAGAAAAAACTAATGTATGCAATTTGGTTTCCATGTATTGTAGTTCATTCTTTTATTACAGGTTGTTTGAATACCGTGTTACTATGTCGCCAAGACAGGAACATGGATAAATAATAACTTAGTAAACTGGTCTATTGAATCAAGCGACGTAGTAATGACAATATGATGTGCCTAAAATTCTTATTTTCTCCATGTTCTACCATGAATTTTTATGTTTTTATGTTTTGAAATAGTATTTATGTGATAATTATTAGAGTTTGCTGTAAATATGTTGCATGTATATATTACAATTTAGAATTTCGTACTTGTGTTAACTTTGTTCTATTATGTTGGGAACCCATTGTAAATAAGCTCTAGAGCTTTCATGTGTCATCCCGTCAAGCTAATGTGAATATTGTTTATACTTGACAAATAAATAAATCAAATTAAATTTTTAAAAAAAGTACAGTGAAACAGGGACATACAAATTGGGCACATCTTAATCAGACTGTCTTTCCTAAAAATCCGTATACAATATTCATGAATTCTTGTAATGAGAAAGAAGGACATCTTAACTTGTTTTGCTTCGTCTTTCAAATTTCATCTGCCCTTGAATTCTACATTACCAACATGTTAATTTGGCTTATGTTATGATTTATAAGAAAATTCAGCGACTTTTCTCGTAAACTGTGAATATCGTACTTTCTGCTTGTACATTTAAGAAATTAATTTGCCCTTCTTATCTACGTGTAATCCTTCAGTATATAACTAGAGTGAAACAAATTGCATTTTATACAAGTATAGTCATGATAGTGTAATTTCTTTTTACTGCTGGGACGTGCCAGATATTACATAAGGAGTATCAAATACGGTATTATGCTTGTAACTGTTTATTGCTGTTTATTCCTATTAATTTCAATGCAATTATCTAAAGACTACATGTACTTTGAAGTTTCTACATGAATTTACAATTCGCTCTATTTTGCGACTTATGTTACATTGTTAAATATTTCACTATATAATGCAAAAAAAAAAAAAAGGAAAAAGGGAGTTAAAACTACTTTTAATTATTGGTGTGTGAAAAGTTGAAAAAAGAGGAAATAATGTGCATATCTTTAAAATACAATCCAAAATTAAACGTGAATAGTCTTAGACATTGATAAACTCATTATGTACATGTATACATATATGTACGTATATTGACTATATCAGTCACTATTTTAACTTGTACTTTGATCGAGGACAACTGTTGCTACGTTTGACTATTTGTAGCCTAAGTTGCATTTACCCAGTGTATTTATAATACACACATTTGAATAATTGAATGCAAAACATGTACAATGTTATAATAGAGGCATTAAAAGCATCAAAATAAACTAAATTAATGAATATCGTTGAAAGACAATCTGAAATTGAATGCGTTTGTAAGAAGATAGATGTTGTTTAAAGTATTAAAAAAAAAAAAAAAAAAGTTTTCTGCTATAAAAGATGAGGAAATAGAGAGATATGGCTATCAAAATAGAAAGTAAAGAGATAGAGAAAGAGATAGAGAATGGAAGGCAGAGAGAGAGAGGAGAAAGAGATAAGAAGAGTGAGAGAGGGTGAATGAGAGAGAGAAGGAGAGAGATAAGGAGAGAGAGAGAGAGAGATAGTGTGTGTGTGTGTGTATGTGTGTGAGGGTGTGTGTGTGTGTCATTAAACTTAAAATGCACTTGACTAAAATCGAGCAATTTAGTATAAAATGAATAAATTGCAGTGTTAAACTGTCAAAATATTTCTTTCTATTCATCATATAATTTCAACTCAAATTTAAATAAACATATGACATTTAGAGAAAAAGAAGTAAAAGAAAGATAGAGAAAAAGAGAAAATTATAGAGAAAGAAAAATAACAGGGATGATTACATTGGCATATGATTTAAAATAATAAAAAAACAAGTGAGATATCATAAGCAAGTAGAAAATAAAAGAGAGAGCCAGACTGCACCCCCCCCCCCGCCCCACCCAGAAGGAAAATATCATTTTCTTTTCTCAAATCCTATCCTGAATCATTATGGATTCATGCCTCAAAAAACAACAACAACAACAACAAAGAAAGAAAGAAAAAAAAAAAAAAACGATTAGAGTTTTAGGGTGGTATCTCAATTCGCGGAGACGTCTCCGCGACGGATGAAAAGTATTAGAGACGTCTCCGCGACAGTTTATGAAGAAAAAAATGTCTGAAGTAGTCCCAAATCCGTCTCCGAGACGTCTCCGCGACATCGGAGACGTCTCTTATACTTTTTATCCGTCGCGGAGTGAGACACCACCCTTATCAATTTTACCCCCTCTCCCTTTCTTTGTCAAGCTACAGGAACCGCCTCTCCATTGTTATTTTGTTCTGTGTTACGTCATACATCTCTATCAATAATGTTAATAGAAATCAATGCGTCACTATCACATCGCTCAGATCGGAAGCATTGGAAGACGGGAAAATTTGAATCCACCACCTTTATAATTATCACAGTATTGTAAAAATATATTTTCGGGAAATTTTGAATCCACCTAGGTAATACAGTCTGTGTCAAAAAAATGGTACAGTCGGGAAAAAAAAATATTTAGTTGTAAAATATTTTTGAATAACGTGTGTATGTGGTACCAAAATAAAGCCAAAAGATTTTCCTTGCTGATGCGCTTTGTTCTGTATAATTTGCTTTCGTAAAACAAAAGTTATGTTAAATATTGTGCGACGAGGAACAAATCGAAATTGAGCACTTTATGGCCATTATGCGAAACCTATACACAAAAGGCATGGGACGCCGTGCGAAAAATTGATTTTTCTTGATTGTAAAAAACTAGATATATATCAAAAATTACAACACCAAATGTGATGAAAAAATTGCAGGTGAAAGTCTGATCTTTCTGCTTTATGAAATAACCAAACAAAAGCAGGCTGTGATTAATCTTCATACTATAAAAAAAATGTTTTCCACTTGTACCACTTTATTTGACACAGACTGTATAATCACATTATTGTTAAATTATATTCAATGTACGCAAAGAAACTATGATGTTCTTAAATATAATCATAGCCCATACCCAATATATTATGCTAACCTTGTTCCATGTTCAGACGAATAAACCTCATTTTATTTTCGGAAAAATTAACCTTGTTGTATCTTTTTTTTAATATAAATAATCAACTTTTGGTACATCTATACTTATTGTCTAAATTAATCATATATGAACCGTAATATAGTTTTTCCGGTCAAGTTTAAACTATCTCCGATCAATTTAACATTTCTTTCGAGCGCTTTCGTCCGGAATGTGATCGCGATTACAAATCTGCAATGAACTTCGTTTATGTGTAGCCAAAATCAAACACCGTACAATCCAATTGCAAATTGCGCCGACGAGTTTGCTGTTGTGAGCAGTCGCATTCGTCAATGTTCGCTCAAATTCGTCCATTCGTAAAATTCCCGTTCTCTGGTGAATTCTAATTCGTTTTGGGGCATCCACTTTAGAAGTAACTGTATACAAATTAGGAATGTTAGGTTCGGGTAGGAAAATAAAATTTGGGAGGGGGCCGTGAAGTGTTTTTTGTAGAAAAGAGGATGATCATGGGGATAGGGGAGCATGAGCTTGGAAACACACACCACACAAAAACAAAACAAAACAAGAACAAAAAACATAAGCTGATTATAATTTTGCGTTTTTATCAGAATGAATTCAAAAACTATATGTCTGCTCGAAAACGAAACGTTTACCAAAAAAATACAATAACTAATGTGTATAAAACAGAGTAGGGGCTGCAGCCCCCATCCTCACTCTATTCATTAGAAACTTGCATATCATGAGGGGGTAGGGGGGGGGGTTGGTTTAAAATTCTCGGCCTTCGGCCATCAACAACGTCATCATGTAACGCCATGGGGGGGGGGGGTTAGATTGTCAGTCGGGTCGGCAATCTTTTTTTCCTACCATTTTCCTTTCTTTTCTTTTTTTTTTTTTTTTTGCCGGGATGGGGGGGGGGGGCTTTCCCGCTGGGCCCCTGGATCTTGGATTGGTCAATAGACCAAGTGACAATTCGATCAAGTATGTATTATATAAAATTCAGATTAGACCAAATATCTCGTAGACAGGCGCGGCCCCAATCACCCAGCAAAAAACAAAAACAAAACAAAACAAAACAACAGCACAAAAAAAAGGAAAGGAAAAAAAAAAGAGAGAGAGAAAAGATGCAAGATCGACAATATTGACCAATATACCGTACCCCTGTGACCGTTACATGATGACGTTCTGGATGACCGAATGCCGCAAAAGAAATTAACAAATTGTCCCTTTTCGTTACTAAAAGTGCCCTTTTTTCTTGGCTACAAAGGACACTTTTCATATTATATATATAAAAAAAAAACCTTTTAGACTTCTTGAAAGGCCCACGGACAACTTTTTTGTAAAAAAAGGGCACTCTGGTTACTAAAAAGAACCCTTTTTCCTCCACAATTTTTTTTTCCGCTCGGTCACTATGTGATCTCGCATAAAAAAGGAATACCAAGCAATACGCATGAGACCAATTACCCTGCTGCCGGAGGCAATATTGTAAAAGTTTGTTGTCAGAAGCACATATAGCCTATTTACATCCCTCTAAACGTATTTTTAATGCCCTTTCTAGCACTTATGTTTTTAAAAATCATTTAAAACATGTAAATATATTTGCAATTGGTATTTAACATTATCATGGGGGCAATAATTTTACACTTTGCTTAATTAAACTTTAAATGTTGCTTAAACTCCAAAATTTACATTTTTATTTTAAAAGGGGGCACTTTTAATCTCTCAAAAATCAATATATTGAACAGCATAATAAATTGAAACACTACTTTTATACCGAGCCCCTCCCTATCCCATACATTTTGCTCATTATGCCACTGAGGTAAAGTGCCCCCTTTTCAGAAAAAAAGTGCCCCTCCCCCACTTTCAAATTCGTTCCGCAGCCTCTGAATACAAATTATTGCTTATAAATTTATTTTGTATTTACCATGGGCGCCACCCCCTTGCTTCGTGTGTTCACACGGATAGGCCTAAAACGTTTTAAATTGGATGCCTAAAAACGAATTTGACTGCTGGAAGCTCACCTCCACTTCCTTTTTACAGCTGGGAATTTTTTAAATTGATCGCACGAATTTGATTTCATACACATTGACGAAGTTCACTGCACATAAACACTTTTGATCGCACATAAACGAATACGAATGATCATTAACGATTATGGAAGAACATAAACGAAATCGATTGCTCTAAACGTTAACTTAAATTACCGATAGCCCCGATCCGGGAAGGTATCGTTTAAATTGGCTGAACATTAACGAATGCGATTGAAAAGAGTTTAAAATCGACCGGGAAAACCTATATTATATTGCATCAACTAAACAAACACTCTTGGATTTTACGATTTTTATGTTCAGAATAATGGGCACCCCTAAAAAAATGTTGGAAGAAACCACAACATCATAATCTAAACGTATTAGTGTTTCCAAGAGTAACAACCTATAGTGATGATCTTTGTCCCCTATCCATATCTTTCTTTCTGTAAGGAATCCGCTTCTAGTCCTCCATTGTTATTCTCTTCTCTGTTACGTAACACCCTCATCACCCGGATCCAGCTCAAACCCCAATGTCATGAATGTTGGGGGTTCAAACGCAAAAGAAGTCAGAAAGCCGAATGTTACTCGGGATGGTTTAAATCTTATTCTTCATTCAGTCTGCATGGATTCATCATCACGAAGCTTATTAGCTGAATTTCTCATTTCACATTACTTGTTAAACGGTTTCCAGCATAGCGACATCATCTTATACACAGGTAAGTTTGTGCAAATTATCACGAAGTATATTTGGATTATCTAATGATACTGTCAGGGCATCATTTCGTTTCACTCCTGATTCTGACGAATACGAATCCACGTCGCGATTTGCCGCATGTATATATTATTGTCAAGTAATAAGTCAATCCAAAAACTGACGGAGTTTCCTTAAAAGCACAATAGTTAGAAAAACATAAACAGTGAATCTGTCAATGGCTTTTAAAGTTATTACATTTCGCATTTTTAAAAAGTAACTTGCGTACTGATATTACGAAGAAAAATAATGTAATGAATGGAATTTACAGAACACAACTTATGGGAAAGAAGCTAATAAGTGACGTCATGAAAAAAAAACGCCCCCAAAAAATCATAGCTTAGATCTTCTTAATTTCCTTGTGAAAAGGTACATACAGCATGTGAAAAGGTAACTATACACGGCTGGTCGGTTTAGTGAAAAGGGTACTTTAAGCAGAAATAAGTGCTCCTTCTTTAAAGAAAATATCTTAAGTGCAAGTTTAAGTAAATTGCGCAAATATTAGCTTTAGTTCCAGCATCGATATGAAAATACATTTGAATGTTTAAGTAATATATTTTTGGCATAGAAGTGCTACTAAAAGTTTGGGGCTGCATTTTTAAGTACCCTCATCATTATGTCAAATATTCCAATAACGTCTTGTTTTGTTTTCGTGTTTTTATTTTTTTGCTGAACTGGTGACGGATATTTGTTTTAAACGTTTGTTTGTCCGAGCAGGCAAATTTCCTAGACCTAGATGTCCGTGAATGAAATAGGGTTCGTTTGTCTGGAAGAAAAAAAATACAGTATTTCACAGGTTCATTGGTTTTTAAAAATGGAACAGGGCTCGTTAATCCCCTCAAATAAAACATTTATTTATTTATTGATTTAAACATCTTTATACAGGATTATAAGTTCAGAAAATACTGTTTTTGAACAAAGTCCTTTTAACACGTTCACAACATAAATAACAAAGTAATCATGGTAATTAAAAATTCTAAATATAATCAAATACAAATAGGGCTAGAGTAGAATACGATTCGTTATTACGAATGCTTGTTTGTCTGAAGATTCGTTGGATGGTCTGAAGACGAAATAGGGTTCATAAGTCTCATGAAGACTTCATTCTAGATTCGGACAAACAAACCTACCACACTTTTGGACTAACGAATCTCCGAAACAAAGAAACTTTGGGAAAACGAATCTTTGGAAGAACAAGCTGACGATAACATGTCTGTGTATATAATTTATCTATTTATATTATTTCTAACGGTTTATTAAATACAGATTTAAAATAGCATCTTATTTCTTTCTACACCTAGCCCTTCGACAGGTAAGACCCAAATGATGCAGCATATTCGGATCCTCCGTAAAAGCTGAAATACCATAGACTATGGCATCTAGCAATTATGGAATCTCTTTAGAACCAAAAAAGGACTTGGTTACTCTACTCTCATATGGGACAAGATATGATGAAGAAGTGTTGGAATTGTATGCAGAAAAAGGTCTCCTTAATATCACTGACAAGGATGGCATAACTCCATTGATGGTCGCATGTTGGAGAGGATTTGTAGGTGTCGTCCAGTTCTTGTTGGAGAATGGTGCCAATCTTAACTCTAAGACGCCGGAGAAGGGTAACACACCAATGCATTATGCGTGCATCGAAGAAAACACATCCCGTTATGATGAGTCTTCACGAGAACGTATGATCCGCAAGGTTTCAATAGTGAAGCTTCTTCTAAACCATGAAATGCTACAGAATGGTCTTGACGTCAAGAACAAAGATGGACAAACTCCTTTGATGTTTGCATGTTTGGGAGATCTGGAAGATGTAGTCAAGTTCTTATTAGACAATGGTGCAAATCCAAGCTTGATCAGCCTGAAAGAGGGTACCACCCCTTTACATTATGCTTGCATGGAGGATGATGATGCCGACCGTAGAGAGTATTCACTAAAAAGAAAGAACCGCAAGGTTTCAGTCGTAAAGCTTCTTCTATTAAGAAACGGGGAACTACGGAGTTGTCTTGATGTCAAGAACAAAGATGGCCAAACGCCTTTGATGTTTGCAGTTTTGTTCGGTTTTGAAGATGTTGTCAAGCTCTTATTAGAGAACGGTGCCAATCCCAACTCGAAGAGCCTGACGGAGGCTAACACCCCTTTGCATTATGCTTGTACAGTCGCGAAGATAGGGGATACATCTTTGGAGACTTTCGACTACGACTATGACCAACCAATCCAAGCCCCAAGATCCAGAGTTCCAATCGTTGAACTTCTTCTAAGCTATGGAGCAATATCAGTTGAGAACAGCCACGGATGGAGTCCGCCCTGTGTAGCTGCATTTCACTTGCAGAATGATGTTGTGGACCATTTCCTGGCTATGGATAAAGGGAACATTCCTTGGGAGGACAGAATCAAAGTCGTTGAATTACTTGGAGTGTCATACGCTCTCATCCTTAAGGATACGGACTGTAAAGATATATCTAATCTTTTCTCCATTGCCATCTTGACTCAACAACTAGTGAACCGTCCGATAGCACATCCGGTAACATCAGAACTTGAAATACGTTTCTCAAAGTTCTGGAAGGAATGCCACACAGAAGGAGAATTGGAGTCGATAAAACAATCCAAGCTTGGTTTGAAGGCCCATGCATTTTTGATCGGGGAAAGATTATATCCCCAGACATTCAAGAAGCAATATCTATATCCGTTTCTTGTTGGCTTTGCGCGTGAATTACACGACAAAGAAATGTGGGATGAATTCTATCTAGTAATGTCGTGTGCGCTTGGATTTGAGCATCACGGTGAGTTGGAACTAGGGACGGTATTAGGTAAACTTGATTTCAATTATTACGAATTCCAGTATGCAGGAAAAGAGCCAAAGGACCCATTCCTGCACCATGCACGAAAATTGTTGTGGGAGTACGAAAATGTTCTTCAAGAAGTACATATTGACTCTCTATCAGCAAAAGTTGATTCCATCATTGAAAGCTTTGCTGAAATACTATTCAGTGAAGCTTTCTATTGCCGTACCGATGACAGCTTACAATCCACAGTACTGGTCATAGAGAAATTAGTAAGGATCATCAGAGGTAGAATTCGAAAGGAAAATACTGACAAGTTTCATGAGATGTACTCAATTGCATACGAACTGACGAGCCATCTACATCAATCGTTTGATTACTTTAAGAAGTTTCACAAGGGAATATTGGTCAATTCCCTTCCTCGCGCAAGATTTGTGATACTGAAGATGTTGTTCTCAGAGAGTGCTTGTCATACTGACCGCGTAGGTTATTTGCATGACAGCATACGTCGCAACACATTGCTCCACCTCATGGCGAAGTGTGCGCTGTTAGCTAAAGGCTCAATATTTCAAGACTGTGAATATCTCGAAGAACTTACAAGAGCTTTTATCCGACATGGATGTCCGATGGATGCAGTCAATGCTGATGGTAAAACTGCTAATGACGTCTTTGAAGATGGTGATCCGCCTGATGAAGATACTGTATTTTGGTCATTATTGAGACCACCAACTACAGTACTTACCCTGGAGGAGTCAGTCATAAGAACAATCTTGAGACATGATCTGATCTACCAGGAAGCACTACCTCGATGTCTATGCGAGATGATAGAATCAGAGTACAGGCGTCTGACCTTGTAAGATGTAGATCAAAATGGACAAAGTTGGTGCGGATAAGGGATTTTGCACGTTGGGTGAATCAATATTTTGTGCGGTTGAAGAATTTTTCAAGTGTTTCAAGCACATTACATTAACTTCAGATATTTACGGAAAATGACGCAAACAATTTTTGCAATCATGGGAGACACATCTGACACCATGTTGCCTTTTAATCTTATATAATATTTTATTGTTTCTTTTTGTGAAGTAGGCAACGTGTCTTGTAAACTAAATTTCCTGCCCAGCCTCCTCAGGTGGTCAAACATACGCGCATGCTCATTTCTGATTTATCGGGCAAAAGGGTATATTGTGGGGGCTCGGGTAGGGAGGGGGGAAATTCCCCCAAATCATTGAAATATGGTTCTTTTTATCATTTCCCCTATCTATTTGTAATTTGGGGTATTTCTCAATTTAAATAGGGTTCCGAATATGGTTACAAATTTGTTTTTGCTGACTCCCCCTCCATAAGCCTGTAATGGGGGGAGGGGGTAGTTTTGATGCAGATTCCCTTTCAAAAGCCCTTAAAAGGGGTCTAACGGCTTCCCCTCCAAAAGTCTGTAATAAGGGGTATCTCTGAAGACTCCGAAAAACACGCATGGTGGCACTCCTGAATGGGGGACGGGACTAAATTTGCTCTTTATGCTTCTACTTTGCAATACTGATTGTATTAAAATTTTGGTTAAGTTTCAAAATAAGAGTGAAATGAAATATCTGGCAATTGCACAAGTGAATTTGATATGTCAACATTCGACACGTGAGCGATATGTATTGGCAGTCTTTGGGCAGTTCTTATTATTGCTCTAAATTTTATTACATACACTATTAGAAAAAATTAAACAAGTTGTTTAAAATCTTAAACAACTGCGTGTTAACCGGTGAATCGCACAGTGTTGTTTAAAATTTAAACAACTTGTAGTTGTTTAAAACTTTAACACTCATGTTGTTTAAAAGTTTAAACAACCTGTTGTTTAATGGTTGTTTAGAATATCAACAGGATTGTTTAATGCTTCTCTCCAAAAACAAAAAAGTCCAACTTTTGGTTAACGTGGCCAGGTATCGAACTCACGACCTTTTGATTTTAAGGTAGACGCTATATCGCCAACACATCTGTGCATACATTTATTCAATGCGTGAGGGATAAGTCCTTCGCCATGATTGAAATGTTGCGCCGATTTAACTTGCATGTATCGAGTGATGCCATTATAGCTCATGACTATCACGTGACATTTGCCTCGGCCTGTTTAAACAAAAACCTGCTTAATACAGTGTAATATGTCTCTAAACAGGTCTTGTTTAAGGCTATAAAAACTCGCTTTTCCGGTTTTAAACAACAAAGTTTAAATATTAAACAAGAATGTTTTACTTTTAAACCAACATGTTTTCAAACAGCGAATTTTTTTATATCGCGTTCTAACAGTCAGTGTAAAGAGGTAGATGGCGACATTTTTGAACGGTCAAAAACTGTTTCAATTTCTAGCGATATTTGCTGAAAATTTAGCGGTTTGTTATATCGCGTATTGATGTTCGCAAAGTTCAGATGAATAAATGAAATAAAATATATATCGGTTCAAAGCTCACGGATTTAACGCAGTTGTAAGGAGATAGATGGAGAAGATAAAATAAAAGAGAGTTATTAGTGCTGTCAAAGGAAGAAGGAGACACGTATATATAGATGAAATAGATGAAGAGAGGGGGAGACATAGATAAAGAGAGAGGGAGAGAAAGAGATTGGGAGAGAAAGAATGAGAGTGAGGGAGAGAGAGAGAGAGAGAAGGAGAGAGATAAGAAAGGGTATAAGAAAAAATTAAAAAGAGGGGATGGAGCGACAGAGTGAATGAGAGAAAGAGCGAGAGAGAGAGAGAGAGAGAGAGAGAGAGAGAGGGAGAGAGACACAGACAAACAGAAAGAGAGGGGGCAAATAAGTAGGGAGTGAGTGATACAGAAAGAGGGGAGGCGTAAAGAAATTGAGGAATCGATAAGAGAGACAGAACGAGCGCAATTACTACGCAAATATTTTACTAGAATTCATTTATATTTTTGAATTCCCTTTAAATGCAATATTTATTCATTTTATTTCCAAGTGATAGAAATTAACAATTAAAATCGTATACCAATTACGTTCTTGTGTTAACTTTACTCTGTTATGTTGGGAACCCATGAAAGCTCCAGAGCTTTCATGGGCCATCCCGTCAAGCTAATTTGTGAATATTGTTCATACTTGACAAATAAATCAAATCAAAAATCCAAATTAATATGGATTATTGTTACAATCATAATACCAGTTGCATGCAATGATGAACTGTATATTTTTAAAGAACTACAACGATGCATAATAAAAACGCATCCATTTTTTAATTCCCATAATCAAGAGACAGGCCTGTTCTGAAAGAAGATGACAATCTTGCAAAAATTATCGATCCAACCACGAATCATCCCATGAATAACCTTGTGATCGATTGATATGAGAGTATTATGATCAGTGCTATACAGTGTGTCCCAGAAAATGTATATTTGACTTTTATATGGCTGTGAACAGGGGGGCATTTCATCATAGGACTTGTCGGACGTTTAGTATACGACAAACTATTATAAGCTACTGAAATGCTTGCATCTGATTGGCTGAGAGCAAATTTGTCGGTTTTGTCCGACAAGTCCTTTAATAAAATGCCCCCCTGTTTTCATGTTGAAATGCTGACACGGATGTCAAAATCGCATTGTACCAAGTTATGGCGGAAGCAACCTATGGCTATGCGTTTAACTTTTTTACAGTTATTACGTTGGGCCAACGTTATTCTTGCCGCTGGGCCAACGTTGGCACAACGTCACACGTTGAGCGCGACCATATACATGCCGACTTTGGATCAACGTTAAGTTGTATACAAAAGTGCGACGTCGCGCGCACTCAAAATACTGTAGGATATTATTCCATGACATTATACTAATGAATACTGTGTGGTCAATCCTTCACACTAATCAAATGAAGTTCAGCCCTGCATTGACTTAAAAACCGAAAATTTGGGGGTTTAAAAGACGTATGAATTGAAAAGGGGGCATTTTTAGTATTGAAAGTGCCACTTTTTAAAAAAGAAATTGTCAATGGGACTCTTTCAAAAGTCTGGAAGGCCTTTTTTCTACCTAAAAAAGGGGCACTTTTTGTCATGAAAAGGGGCACTTTTAGGGTGGTTGAAAAAGTGGGGGTACTGTGTCCCCCTGCCCCCCCCCCCCGTTTCCGCCGCCTCTGCTTCTCATGTCACATAATAAAGTTGTTTTATTTATAAATCGAGTAGTTTTCGAAATACCCGGCTTTATACTGCTTAGATAATCATTTTGGCGCTTTTCGAATCTTGCATTTTGGCAAATCTTAAACTGTTTCTAACCTCCGTTATGATAATCTCGAGAAATCGATTCCCGTGATTTCATGTTTCATTTTATGTTAAACATAATTTGTTCAATTCTCATTAAATCAAACCAATATTTTGGCACCTAGGCTGACGGCTTAGTAGGCCTATAATTGTGCGTGTTACAGAATGAAGATGAATGGTTATTATCAAGTATACACCATTTTGCCTTCAGCATCCGAATGAAGTCACACCACATGCATATAAATAGGGGCTCCTTACTTACAAAGCTCTCCATGCTATACTACCACATACTGCGAAAGGTCACTCTTGCTATTCTAAGACGGGATTGACAATTAGTCTACACTCCACCAAGACCCACTTAGACCATACAGAGATGAGGGAATATGGGTAAAACGGGACCCCTATCCTTGACAGGTAATAGGCAAAACTGACAAGCTGAAAAGGGCTCGGGACCATTTTTTGGGGATGACAATTGACTGTATTTGGAAAGTACCAACACTAATTCAATTTGAATTAGTTTTTAAAATAAGGGAATTGAATGGTCCGTTTTACCCGGGGTAAAAATTTAACAGATCTACGGATGGGGGCAAAATGGACCAATTACAGAACCAAGACGAAGGAAGGGGAAAAAGAAAGAATATATTTCTACCCTAAATGACCAAGATCTGTAAGTTGGGGTTGGCAGTGGTATGGAAGTTATCTTGGATATAGTTGACGTTTATTGTGAAGGCCTGTGAATCCCGAGCCTAACAACATGGGTTTGTCTGTGCCAATTAATTGCCGGCCGCTGAGCGCTATCTAGATATGTCTAAGCCAAGAGTAGATTTGATTCTTTTAATATTTGTAATATTTCTACTTTATATCATGAATTTTCAAACGATGATGAGCCGAAGCAACTCATGAACACACCATAAATAAATGAAATTAAATAAAAATGAGACAAAAGATCGCTTTCCCTTTTTACCATGATTTACCATGATTACATGTACGTGTCTTGCCCTTTATCGGACTAGCCTCTTAAGTTACAGACATTAATTTCTTATATAAATATATATTTTTTTATATCAGCCTTTTATATTATTCCACGTTTCCCTTATGTTTCATTGATGATAACTTGTATTGTCTTAATTATTATCATGATAATAATCTAAACAATTGTTCCATCTTCTTCCTCAACGTGTCTTGCTCCCCTGCTGTTATCAATCTCTCTCCCTCTCATTCTTCTTTTTCAAATCCCCTTTTCTCCTTTTCCTGATCGACTTGTAGTTTTATATACACTGTAGATATGAAATATAAATGCAATTAATAATGATGATAAACATTTTCCCCTAATATTGTTATAGAATTTTGAATCTTGAATTACTTTGTTAAATATTGTGCTATAATATTTATCATAAATAAGAATATCATATTAATTTATGGATGATATGGATTTATAATGTCAATTTATGTATTTAGAATGTATGATTGTTAAAATTTCCATGCTATTCTCACCCACAATGATTGTTATATCTCCAAATAATCACATAAATAATCTGCGAATTTAAACTCTTTTCCGCTAATCGCTACAAATCAAATTAGTGATATCTTATTACATTTATTTAAATTTCATGCAACTAGTTAATTATCGATCACTGAATGCAACTTAATATGCCCACTTCTCTGTACGATTTAATTTTGTCTCAGATTAGATATTTCCTTTAATATGTTATTTTTTATGGTATTGTATTGTGTGTATTTTGGCATCACTATTACGAATTATTTGTTATATGTTTTCTCTCTCCCTCTCTCTCTCTCTCCCTCTCTCTCTCCCTCTCTCCCTCCCTGTCTCCCTCTCTCTCTCCCTCCCTGTATCTCTCTCTCTCTCCTTCTTTCCTTGTCTCTCTTCTGTTTTATCTAATGAAATTTTAAAAGTAAATGTATTATGTTCAGTTCTTAGAAATGTGTTTTTTACTATGTAAAATTCATGTAATTCAGCTTTCAAGCTGCCATGTGAATTTTTGGACAAAATAAATACCATTACTATTCTATTCTATTCTATTCTATGTTCTTTAAAATGTTTATTAGAAATTGGTGGTGCAAGTGAAAATGAAAAGAATACTGCACAAAATGTGTTATATGTGTATATTACTAGATAACCTACACTTACTTTAGTTATGAATCTAGCTACACAATTTTTCCTTTTTGTCAACCTGCCTCACCCTTACTTTGCCCAGACAGACGTGTATCGTCCACGACAGACCTTAAACATCACCAACCGAAAGACATGACTGACATTCGGAACTGAGTCTGATCAGAGTCGGGTTGTATCATGGATGCAAAGATCTGACGTTACCGCGACCAGCTTCTGATACCTCTCTCATCTTGCAATTCGCTGTTTGCTACCCCAAAACTCTTGCCTTAAGCAATTTGCATGATAATCACATGTGAACTTTGATATGAGAAACACTAAAAGCCCAGATGTTACAATCCGATACACATTTTCCTACAGATATAAAAGCCAAAAATGTTGAATATTATTAACTGTTCAGAGTATCTATGTCTTGAAAATCGGGTGCGCAACCCAAAGATTTGAAAAATAGGGGGCGCAGTCGAACTTTATTTTAACATGGAGAGTGGGCATAACTGGATCCGCCACTGCCGTTCATTGGCATAGACGCCCAAGGATGACTCATATCTGAAGAATTGAATCAGAAGAATAGAACAAAGTAAGTACTTATAATTGGCCTACGACAGAAAGTTTTTTTTTTTCCGCATTGTATGTAAGCAGACAACGACCAATTAACATGGCTCTGGTTTCTTATTAAAAAAAGGTGTAGACGAAAGATATGAAACAAGACGAAATAGTGGTCTACAAACAACGTCCAGTTTGTCTTGTATGATATATTTCATATACACATGTACGTCCTTTATCAAGCGCATTAAGTAAAGCCATTCTCAGTGTAGGGCAAATCCTCCTTGGTAGGCTCATCCTTTAAATGATGCAGCATAGCGGTAGAATGCAAATATATGGTTAAGTCGTTAAATTAATATAAAAATAGCCGCAACAATTTTGACCAGCGTTACGTTAAACCGTTTTCAGTGCACATGCTGCAGTGAGCCCTTTCCATGCATGTTTATTTAGTTAGTTTAAAGTGCACTTTAGCGCATGTCGAAGAGCATTTAAATAATCAAGGAATGCCCTATGTATTTCTACTTCATAATTTGTATCATCCTTTTCCATTATGGTCTTACTTTGAATAAAAGAATAACCTTATGCACCCCTCTCAAGTTTTATTTTGAAATACATTTTCAAATTTACCGAATGAATAACACAATTAATCACAATTGCGCATTTTGAAATAACTGAAAGCAAATACAGTTGTTACATGTGTCACTTATGCTGGATAAACCCAGATGAATAAATAAAACGAATAAAATTATCAAAAATTAAATCGAATGTTGAAATTTAGAAGCAATGTCTTCACATCTTCAGAAGATAAAGATTCCATAAACAAACGGTTAAAATGAAATTCTAAATCCGAATATCCTATATGCCCCTCCCCCCTCGGGAAAAATGTGTTTTTATTGTAACGAAGTTTATAGTAAATTAGAAAGGCGATTTCTGACGGATCCATGATATTCGATAAACATGCAACAATTACACAATCGACAATTTTCTTTGATATTGTTCTAGGCCTATTCATTAACATTAAGTTTAGTTTAAAAATCAGGCATTTTAATAAAGATTTCAGCCAAACAAAATGTTGACAGTTGGAATTCTAGCGATGTATTCACATCTAGAGAAGTTGAACATTCCACGAGCCTAGGTTGATAATGCAATTCCGATTGATGTAAATCTTCTGTCACTGTAAATCACAAATGCAATACCAGCATGCGACGGATCCAGGGCTTAGAGATATAGGGCGTCAGACGACGAATATAGATGGGGTGAAATCCTTAACATTATCTAATCAATGCATAACTGGTAATATCATGTTACAGCCACAAGGGATGCGCGCCTCGTGCACCTGACCCGCCTGGATCCATCACCTGATTTTTCTCAATACAACAACGCCTCGTTCTGTATCTCATCCAGTCAGTACGATCGAATAATGATTTCGGAAAGTGAAATCAAGGTAATTAAGTGACGTTAAAATAATAGCAATAAAGAATAAACCTTCGATTTCGATTGACTTTCACTTTAGTTCTTACCAGGATCTTCTTTCTTTTTATATAAACGTTAAGGCGTACCAGTGAGGTGCTGATGGAAATTGAGAAGCTTTATAATTCAACCTCACCCCTTTATCCTCCACCTTCGCGCTCAAGCAAAATGATTGGCCTACATACATAAATCAGCAGTCATTCTCATGTAAGCCAAATGCATTTCGCTGAGCTATTGGCCTAGCACGTGCACTGCTAATAGGGCGCATGCATGGTAGTATACTAGGCGTTGACATGTGCAGAATTATACACAGGAGAGTTGGGATAGATGCGATGTGGCAAATGTATCTTTGGAGAGCAAAGAGAAAAATGCTACAGGGTATTTCAGCAATTCCACCATTTCAGTGTTGACGACTTCATCCTCGCGTTTTGCCAATTGGTGCTTTTGCTATGAATTTTGCCGCATAAAAGTCGTTTTTATATCGAGTGTTAATTTTAAATTCCATCACATTTTTATAGGTTATTGCTTGTGGATGAGAAAATGATAATAGTTCTTTTAACATTGTAACATAAGGAACTGGCCTGGCAAAACTGTCTTTGTCCTGAACAGATGCGTTCATATGGAATGCGTTTCATAATGAAGTTAAAGAACGATGACTCTCGAAATTTATGAAGCACGATCTTTTAAAATCATTTTCGTCTGATAAAAGCCAGGATGTATTAAATGTAGATGAGTGTACAATCTCTAGGTTCATACTTGTTCTAATGATGTGCAAGCATTTTGCTAAGATGCCCTACTACAGAGCGTCTCTATTTGCTAACCCGGGGGCACCGTGCATGCAATCAGGACAGAGACTGAGTGATAAACAGCAGCAGTGAATATGAACCTTTATACCACGGGCAATAATGTTCTTCGCAGCAATATGATATTATGTACATGCACAAGTATGGCTGGAATTCATAGCCTAAGGAGTATGGAGTGAATGAAGGATTGCACATGCACTGGGATGTGTGTTTGTTGATGGATGCGGCATAGAAGAACTAAAAATTATAGTTCCTTTCCGTAAAATCCGATAATTTCAAAGAGGTGACCAACCCAAACGATCTCTTATTCATTACATTCCATCACTTCTTGATAGTGAATAAGAATGTTTTTATATATATATATATATATATATATATATATATATATATATTATTATACTAATATAATATATAATATATACATATATATATATATATATATACATATATATATATAAAACATAAACATAAGAAACAGATCAAACGATTTTGATGAAAGTCATCTAATGATACGAATATAAAAAATTATATATATGGATATGTTAATGATGGAAAAATAACCAATCGCTACGAAAATTTGGCAACGCGGTGAAAAAAACTGTGATGTACTAACCATTACTTACCATATATTTTTTTATTATGTTTCATTAAAGGATTCAAAAGAAATTGTTTTCCTCGGGCCTTTACCCGAGTTATATTCATTAAAATATAAGAAAAGAGGACAATGAGCATTCCTTTCATTAACACTATTAAAAAAAGGAATTTTTTTTTTTAGTATACGACATAGACATTTAAAAATTTTGTATGCAAAATATAACTTTTTTAATATAAATTTGTTAATGTTATAGTTAAAAAGATGCAATATATTTACATCAATATAACTTTGGCAAAGGTATGAAGTGAAAATTTATGAGAAAACTCTATAAAGACCTCGTTCAATACCAATGAGAATGATTATTCATTTCAATATCGTGCATGTATTGGGCGTGGTTCGACTCCACTATTGTATTTAGATGGCAGGAGTGGTACTCTGGTATCCATAATGGTCCCGGGTTCAAATCAAAAGAGATGCGATAAGAGGCGCCAGTACATGAAGTGGGGAGATTGGACTAGAAGTAAGCAGTTTGCCTGAGGTTTGACTAAATAAATCGTAATTTCAATCTGACATGCATAATATTTTAGTGGATGGGTGAGATATGTGTGAGGGTGGGTGGGTGTGAGGCTATGTGTGCGTGTGTTAGGATGTGTGTGGGTTAGGATGTGTGTGGGTGTTTGAGGGTAGGTGGATGGTTGTGAGGTTAAGTGTTCAGATGTGTACGGGGAATGTGTGAGGGTAAGTGGATGGGTGTCATGTTGTGTGCGTGTGTATATGTGTGTGTGGGGATGTGTGGGTAGTTGTGAAGTTATGTAAGCTTGTGTTAGGATGTATGTCACGGGGATGTTTGAGGATGGGGGATGGGTGTGATGTTGTGTGCGTGTGTATGTGTGTGGGGGATGTGAGAGGGTGTGAGGTTATGTGTGCGTGTGTGAGTATGTGTGTGGGGATGTGTTAGTATGGGTGGATGGGTGTGAGGTTGTGTGTGTTTTGAGGGTGTGTGGGGATGTGTGTGAGGTTATGTGTGCGTGTTCTTGTGTGTGGGGGGATGTGTGAGAGTGGGTGGATTGGTGTTATGTTGTGTGCGTGTGTGAGTATGTGTGTGGGGAATTTGTGATGGTGGGTTAATGGGGGATGTGTGAGAGTGGATGGATGGGTGTGAGGTTATGTGTGCTGATGTGTGTATGGGTGAGATATAATGTGTGAGTGTGGCTGGGTGGGTGTAAAGCTATGTGTGTGTGTGTGTGTGTGTGTGTGTTTGTGTGGGGGATATGTGAGGGTGGGTGGATGGGTGTGAGGTTGTGTGCGTGTGTGAGAATGTGTGTGGGGTGTCTTTTTA
The DNA here is from genome assembly GCA_940671915.1 of Paracentrotus lividus. NCBI lineage: Eukaryota > Metazoa > Echinodermata > Echinoidea > Camarodonta > Echinidae > Paracentrotus > Paracentrotus lividus. Next base: position 69,775,076 of record CALNVZ010002100.1, on the reverse strand, counting down.
TGTTTGCGTGAGTGAGAATGTGTGTGAGGGATGTGTGTGTGTATCCCCATCTGTTGACGCATCTGGATGTATGTGATAGTGACCTTTTGGCAGGAATAAATCACATTTGTTGCTGAAACATCCATTTACAAAATTTATACCGTCATAAATATTTATAACTCCAAAATAACTCCTAAATAATAAAATAAATAACTCCTAAAATAAAACTGCAGTTGTTGATTTTAAATGTATTTGAAACGAACTAAATGTATACTTTGACAGAAGAAAAGCAAGCATAAAATAGTATTTATTGCATTTTATTTATTGATATATAAACAGGCATATGCCTATCAGTAATTATGAGTATACGGGTTTCATTTCACTCTCAACGTTTACTTACTTTCTTAACATTTCTTGCAAATAATAATCAAAATTTTGCTTGCAAATCTTGCAAAATAATCTGCACTTGATTTCTCTGAAATCTATAGCACTGTGCAGAGCAATTGATAATGTGAACATGGCTAATTACAATGTCAGCTCCGATGCCTAGTTGACCTATCAATGTAGGGTAATATATTGATATTGATCAGTAGATGTTCTATGGCGTCGTCAGCTCTTCCACTGTATGTCTTGAGACGACCACGTCAAGAAAGTCACAAGCGGGTTAGGGCGAGGGAGGTGATGGTCTAGTAATCACAAAGAATGTCAATATATATCACCTCATTCCCTTGGTCTCTTTATAACGCTTTCAAGGTAAGAGGCAGTTTGGTAGTGATATAGGCTACCTCATGTAGAATTTGTGTCTTAATTTCAAAATAGTTAAATTAAATAGGGTGTCCCTTAAAAAGGTAAAAAGAAAAGAAACCATACTACAGCGGTAAATCAAAATACAATATTGTTCAAGAAACGTATACGTGATCTAAAAGCTCATTTTCTGTTATTGTATAAATTATGGTATCACTTTCATGACTAATGGATAACTAAGCCATGACCGATTATGGATAATAAACAGATATATTTTTTCAAAATAAATGACGGGCGTGGCAGCTGCATTAGTTTCACTGCTCTTATGTGTTTTTGTTTTCTGCTTTTGTTTCCTTTTTGTTGGTCATTGATTAGTGCATGAAATTTGAAGCGGAGCAATTGTCACTGGAGCAATTGTCATTTAATCAAATTTACACACACTTAAAAAAGAACATTTTCTGACACCATTCAAGCAATTTAACATTGCCCATCAAAATGAGTGAAAGTATGAGCGTTCTCTAACGAGGCGATAATATTTTTAGAACCAATATTTTTACCAACGTGAACAGACTCGATTTGTGCGAGAAAGAATGAAACTTCACTATACTTCTTCTCTGAAAACAATCAAGTATATTCGAGTATTGTGAATATTATTAATAACAATATATTAACATTTTGATTATATTTGCTACAATTTGTTATACATCAGCGCCTTTATAAGTTGTATTTTGCGAGAACATATAAATATATTCCGATAATAGTATTCGTTTTGATGTTTCAATATACAAGTTAAGTGACTATGTCAATTAATTTATTGTTATTACGTTGACATAAGAATATTATACATATCACTTAGAATAACCCAAATCTCCACTCATTTGCATAGTGATATTTGCACATGCCACCACTTACTATACATACTTTAAGTTACATATTATTATTAGACATACCTAACATGAGAGATAATAGTGTGTTTTATATGGTAAATAATAAAAACAGTCAAATTAGGTAATAAGCACGGTAACGCAACGCAAAGTAATACTAAAAGTGATTGACTCAAGCTAGTACAAAATTATCAAAACAATGAATGGATAGTGAACATGCCAGGCACTTATGTGCTTTTCTTCATACTCGTTCTGAGGTTGGTGTAAGTAATTATTCAAACAACATAAAAAGGACACATTGAAGTGCAATCTAAAACAAAAGCTTGTCATTTATGTTTATCACGATCTATTATTAACAATCGAAACTATTTTTGTATTACCAAATGGGTAACCCAATAGGTATTTTACACAATTATCATGTGACATATGAATGTATTTCAGATAACAGTTATTCAATGTGTTTCTTAAGCTACATATTTGTCCTCGTAGCTGGACACACTCTAAAAATTGCCTTATTTTTCTTAATGGATATACTTATAAAGTGTGTCCCAGAAAAAAAAGTATACCCAAATTTCAAAGCCTCATATTAAAATTTAATAGTAATGTGCCATATTTCTTTTATGTCATGTCAAATAATCACTCATATCTGCATATCTTGTTCAATGATAACCATTTATACCTGTGTTGTCTTGGATGACTGAACGCTTGGGCTTAAAAAAAAAAAAGGGAAAACCATTTCAAAATCAAATGGTATAAAGCTTGGTCAGAAGTAACTCGCGCATTTCAAATGGTAATCTTTTGTCCCTTAAAGCGAGAGCGAACTGAGCAACACTATCATTGACTGTGTGTTATAAATAGCTAGTCTTAAACTATACTTTTGGAGATAATTGTCAAAAAAATAATATACAAATTAAGCTACAATTTGATTTGTAATTGGAAAATAAAGTGTTTTGAGAAGTAAAGTACTTGGTTTGCTACTTGGCAATATCATCATAGCGGTATGAATGTATATTGGGTAGTGAAAAGTGTTTTATCATTCAAATGGGTCTGTATCATAAGACTACATTGTTCAGGATGTTGCATTTTGGGTTATGAATTAGGCCAGAATCGGGTAGTTGAGGACTTGAGGTGGTGCTATACAAGGCTACCAGTTCGCACTGGCTTTAAGACCGAACTAGGGAAGGCCCACCGTAAACAAAGTGGATGATCAGAAAGTCATGGATTGCTACCAATCAAAGTAAACATATATTTGAAACAGATTCTTGAAAGCCGAAGTGCTCAATCATCAACGGCAGCAAAGATATAAGTTTGGTATCACTAGACAGAAATTTAGTTACTCTTTAACTTTAACATGAAATAAATATTAATGTTACATTTGTAAATCTTTAATACGAGGCCCTCAAAGTTTAGTATACTCTTTTTCTGACACACATCGCATAACATTGTCTATTGAATTGGCCTCAAACCCAGATTTCCAAATTCCAAAGATAACCAATCACATCATATCAGAGTCATTATCAATAATTATTGCATCGTCTGAAAATGTGTATTTGCATCCTTGATAGTATCGGAAATCATAATAATTTATTCACAATTCAAACACATGAAATATATCATACGAAAAGTCTTGCCAGTATTTTCGTTTTTAGTATAATTCAACTGAACTTTGACACAGCAAAATATAGTTGGTAATTGGTGAAAAAATCCACAAAAACGAAAGACACTTGCAGTGAGGAAAAAAGATCGTGGTATAAAACATATATTTAAGCATGTAATATCAAATATTACAAACTATAGGATTGAACGATCAATGTTTGTACATGTACGGTCTTGTATTAACCAGGACATGATAATTATACTCTCAAAGTCTCATCACATAACTATCAAACCACAGCGTTTATATTGAGAATGCTATGATGCTTAATAATTATTGTATTATCCATGCACACAATATGCGTGTCATATCCATATATATGAATTTGAAGTCAAATATAAATGACGAAACCATTTTCACATTACAACCGTTTACAATGATGACATTGATATAACACCAGGTGGATATAAATTTGTTGTTTGACATTGTTTGAACTGCATATTACTTCGAATCAACATCAATAGTTGAAGCAAGATTTTGCATTTCATTCATGCCTATAAAGCATTGCATGGATAACATAAGAAGTGGTGATAATTCACTTTCTTCTTGGACTTTTAAATGTTGACAAACCCTTTGCACTGACCGGGCTTTTAGATGTTGAGATTTAAAAAACATTGAACTATGCTGGGTCCGTTCACATTTACCGTTCCTTTCGCTGCCCAGGTACAGAACAGTAAAGACTATTTATAGACGGATTGCTATTTTTCTATCGAATATGGAAGTAACATTGTGAACGGAAGTTAAGAATTCTCCTTGATAGAATAGAAACACGTTATCTAGAACACACGAAGTCTAATCCTATTGCATACATAATAATTGTTCAATTTGGAAGTCATTGGTCTGAGTCTAGTCATGGATTTAAGGGGTAAGATTCTTACGCACTAGAACTCACTCCATATTTGTGAATAACAAATGCGAATCGACGAAAATGTTACGAGGCATCTTCTTGTTCACGTACACCTTTTCGATCCCGACTACCACAACGTTCACGATGACCATTAGTCCAGTGAAAGGATTGGCATTCCTGGCTACAGTACATGACTAATCGACATCGCGCGCATATCTTCAGTTTCTGACCTGTAGATTCTTCAGAGAGAGCACAGTTTGGTGACGAACACCATAGCACCATCTTCACCTGCGAACAGCGATAAAGAAATGAAGCTTTCTCCGGTTTCGAATGTGCCCCGTGTTGGGTTGGAGCAGCAGCCGCAGCAAATCCGCTAGATCCAGCATAACCTTTGCTACCATGGCGTAGGTATTCACTGAGGCGAGCGATGAGTTCAGCGATTTGGAAGCCCGATTTAGTGACGAGGTCGTGCCTGAGCATGAAATGCCACAGGTTGGCTGCCTCGCGCATGACCTGATGATCACGAAGTATTGTCCTTGCCATGGTTCCTCCGTGCTCGCAAGCCAGGTCCAGAATTCGAAGACAAGTTTCACCCACCATGACCTGACGCGTCCGCCTGAGAAGCGACACTATGATACCAAAGATCCCCATCTGGCAACAGTATTCCATCACGTCTCTATTGTGTGTCACCATCAAACTGTTGTAGAGGACGCTAAGAGTACAAATGGCAACTCCCATCACGCTATCCTTACTTACCAGGGCATCACCGTCACTATTCAGGTCACGACTGTATGTTCCTGATGTGGTTGTTGATGAGTCACTACAAGTACTAAGAGAACGACGAAGGGTTCTACAACATGCTAATAAGATGCCATGGTAAGGTATAAGAAGCTCCCGGAAGTATCCAGCAAGATGATGCATAGCAGGGGCGTACAGACACGACACCCACAACAATCGTATAACATTGTACAATTTGACGTCCAGGTGTACACGGCCAACACCTGTAATCGTGGTGCATAGATATTCGATGCATTCAAACAACAGTTCCTCAGATAGTCTTTGAACCAGCTGACAGTAGGAAGATTTTTCACGGGAGCTGAGAACGTCTAAGGCGTCCAATAACACACAAAGCTGTGATTGATCTTCAGCTCCCCGTCCACCACTAAGGTGTCGAGCGAAATTTTTGGCATGTGCATCCAAGTCACCATTCAAGAGCGCCGTAACGACTTTTTCCGTCGGTGCTCGCTTGTATGGCGGTTGATAAGAGAAGGAGTTTCTAGCTCGTGCCCCATGTCTGCTTCGGGCTCCTGATGATGGGCTGCTAGTGCTACTGCTGCTGCCTCCTGCGACTGGGGCCGCCGCGGACGATCGGCTCGTGTCCATACTTGATGAAGTATGAGGTCTGGCATATCGGAACCAGGGACGCTGTACTAGGGAGAGAGTGGTTGCATCTTCACCCTGTAGGTAGAGATGCATTTCGAGGTTAGCCCATTATAAACTACAACGAATGCAGGAAAGAGTGACTTCCGCGTTTGTTGGAGAAAAGATATGACCATAAAGATCGTTTAGACACAGCATTCCTCAGAGAACACGGGATTTCTCATTGAAATCAATAACCAGCGACCAGTGCGTTAAAACTTATGGAAACATAGACAAAAAGAAAAATATGGCGACTTCGTCTTTTTCCAAATGCCTTCCAGATCGTAGACGAGTTTATAAAAAATCAGATGTTGATGTTATTGCAGCAGATTGCGATATGAAATATTGGTGATATCTGTATTTCAGATACCCCTTTTGCATATTATTCCGCTTCTACGAAGTGAACACGCCGAGTGTCATCGGGTGAAGCAATTCCTATTCCATATTGACATTCCATGCGGCAAGACTATTCAGCTTTCACCTAGTCCCCTCTTTCCAGTAATGTTTTGGTATATTCCTTGCAATATATCTAAAGCAGTGATCATATGATACTATTGTGGAGGCAACAACACGATGTTACATCTCACATGTGAAAGGTGTGTGCTACATTCCTAATCAATTCGTCGTTGCTCTTAATCCAACAGATACAGACATAAGATTAAGGTGATGATTGGTGTCTGTAATACTCTTTATCATTTGAATTCTCCTGATGACGAATGACTTTTCACGATTCCCTTTTCCATGAAATTAGCGGCACATGCAAGAATATTTGAATAACCCGCGCAGAGGCCCAGGTGATACCAATTGGTTTTTCTCCTTTCTTGAAAGATCACACCACTTAAGCTAAATCACCTGTGTCGCACCGTCCAAATCCAACAAATCACCTGAACGAACTACAAGAAAGATCGTTGAAATTGGACAGAACAATATTTTGTCAAATTCTTTGCGATTGTCGGCGAAATCTTGAGCCGCTCAGGATAGTCCAATGGAATGAACGTCTGTCACAGGAGTAATGAAGTCCTGCATGTGAAAGAAATCAAGAACAGAACATAATCACTTTATCATGCATGCGTTATTATTTGGCGACAAATTAAAATGACACTTATGAGACAAACCGATGTCACGTACCTGTGACCATTTACTGGTGTTATGGGAAACACTGGACTAACTATTTCAATTTTGATTACGTGTCTATAAATTTCATTATCACCCCTAAATATGACCGCTTCACAATAAACGATATAAAGATATAATCCCAATAACACATTACATCGCCGTTAATAGGAGTGTTTATTCAAAGTACAAGTTACAGAGATGTAACAGCTGATCATTTGCTGACGTATTTTTTTTTACATATCAGAACTTTTTAAATTTCAAATAGAATTAATGAACATTGAAAGAATATCCAATTGAGAAATTAAAATTCGACAAAAACATAGTGATTTAACAAAGTCCTCTGCACCAATTGCAGTTCTCCAAACTGGAGGAATCCAACCGAAGAAGAAGAAGATTAATAATCGAACAGCCCTTGTCAAACACCAATTTGAGAACTTTACCCAAACTTAAATTTCAAATATAGGCCTAACATCGAAAAACATGGAGGCAGCATAACATTTCGAACATATATCAATAAATATTGTCCAGTATTCTTCTGCATTTCATTCAGAAAATTTGTAAGAAAGTGCTAAAATTCATAAAATTTTAGCTTCTGTATTTCATAAAGCCCATTGAAAAGTCACTCCAAGCACACACAATCGCATAGAAGAAAGTACGCACATGTAATGTATTGCCCTCGAGTAGATAAGCCATTTAAATTGCGCACGCTGGCAGAAGATATCATGGGAAATCCTTAATCGGAGGTCAAATTCCGACTACATAATTTTCTTCCTCTATCCATCGTGCAGAGTGGGTATTCTGATGTCATCCCGAGATGCACCAATATTTCCCCATGTTGAGCCTAACGTTCATCCTTATGTCAAATCCAATATATCTTACTACGGCGCCACACAATGAAGCATCGTGTAGGTTGGAATTGACGACATGAAATTGGTTTTGCGTTCAGCAGTCAAGGGAGACTCTAATGTGTAAACTATTATATTGCGTCCCATAAAAGAACGAAAGAATCCAAAAATAGACTAGTCATAGCAAATTTTATGTTACAGGAAGGGTTGGATTATTTTCTTTCATTAAAGTTATTTTAATATCTTCGTCACGCATTGGTGAATAAAGACAGTGTGAATAATAGGCTATCAGAAGCTTGTTTGGCGACAACTGGGGGGCATTTCATCAAAGGACTTGTCAGACATTTTATCCGACAAATTTGCTAGCAGCTAATCAGATGCAAGCATTTCAGTAGCTTATAACAGTTTGTCGGATAAAACGTCCGACAAGTCCTACGATGAAATGCCCCCCTGGTGACTATCATATAAATTATCACAAATTTCTAGAAATTTTAATGCCTGCACTTTCATAATATGACACCACAATCACGTACAATGTATTATTATGGCCGAGATAAATTCAATTTAATGTAAATCGGTAATTGAAATTAAGTCCAGACAACTCGCAGAAGGCTCCCAGAAAGTTATTAGATCGTTTCTATTTAGTACTCCATTTCATTAAGAACAAACAACTTAAGATATAACTTTAAATTTGTCTAGATCACCATAGAATGACGACGATCTGGTTATATTTTGGAGTAATTACGTAAATTTAAAATGTCATAAAATTCAATGACTTATGTCTGTCATATCATTTCTGTTATAACTGTATAACTATTTTTTTGCCTCCAAAGTAAACCTAAAGTATAATGCAAACTTTCTTTAAAGATGTAATTCCACAAATAGCATACACATTTTTGCCATCCGAGTGAATTATACTGAGACGATGAGAACAACTTTCCACGATTGAAGGGCCTTGAGGTATTCCAGGTACCTAACTTTTCTCAGAAACCACTCCTTCCTCAACCAGGACTTCTTCTTACACAGCTTGTGTTCAGCTGACACGTCATGTTTATCTAGCATTGACTGAGCTGCAGCGACGGTTGATATGAACACTATACTAGTAGTTGGCCGGTGCAAGCCTGATTTCACATTATCTTGCAGAAGAGAAAGGCTTCTCGTTCTGCATTTTTAATCCGCAAACAGCAAATCGGAAGCACTAAATATGAAGGTTTTGAGAGTTTAAAAAAGCAATCTAACTGAAAATGGGTTGGGCTGCAGTGCTTTAAGGGAAACTTACTAACTGATGTAAAAAAATATGCAGATATTCATGAACAAAAACTTATACAAATAATTAAATTTACCCAAATACATACATGTGACAAAATTATAATTGCAATTTATCTGCATAACTATGAAACTATATGAATAGGCCAGTCGATGCTATATCAGGAGAATTTTATTGTGCAAAGACATGGCTTTTATGGAAGATCCTAGTATAATGACTCTTACAAATTTATCGCAACACTATCATTCTGGCAATGACCATTTTTAAAGAAGCATTAACATAGTGTGCCTGAACATTAAAAAAAAAACATATGAAGTGTGGAATAAAATCATTTCGATATTCTTAAACGATATGTTTATGTTATATCAAAATGAAATTCAAGCAGAAATATTATTCCTGCTCATACAATTCATTTTGTATTATTTTGCTTGTTTACATTGTAGATAGATATATATTTATACCAGAATATTATATATAATGCACTTCTTTGATTTCTCCACTATTATTTAAGAAAACTAAAAAAAAACTTTTAGGACTAATAGCACCGAAGTACTCCTTAAAACATTGAATATATTAGAAATGTGCAGATTTTATTTCCAAGTCATTTCAATCGTCATATGGCTATGCCAAACCTTTTATCTCGTGGGTGAGGTAAAGAGGGAGTACTGTAACATGTGCTGCAAGTACAGTAATTATACTTGAGCGAGACAGTAAATAACATTGACTCGTCGATATCGTCTGGATGCACTGCGGTATTGCACTCCCTTGACATACACAAAATTCCCTCGAAAAGCCGTAATGGGGTTATGCGTGCATTGCTAATGTGCTCAACTGGGCGTGTATTAAGCATGGGTGATATAAGGATCGAACGATTGAGAACGTATTGGCCGTCATGTAGTATAGTTAATCGGTTAGGGCATGTGCCATGTTGCTGTTGACATCGCCAAGGTCACGAGTGCAGGGGGTGGGTAGAGGGATATTCTATACCCCCGGTGAGGCTCCTTTTGTTATGATTTTATGCAAACTGTGATTCTGAAATATCATGTTTTATTTATGTTTTATCGAGTGTATGAGTCTAGTACTGACAGTAGCCTTCATATTTTGTTGTTTTGTATACAGGGCTCTTGAATTACAGCAATATTTAGACATCTGCATGTACTTTTGTTGCACTATATCAAACAACGTGTGAAAAAATTGCATTTTGCGACCTTTGTATTATACCTATACATTGCACTGGATTTAAACATAAAAATATAAAACGATTTAGATACATTTTTTCTGAGCTACTCCATCCCCTTTATTCAGTATCACAGTCTCTATTGCAGGACAGATAACAGTTCTAAGGGCAAAACCATCCGTGCTGATGCACGCACCCTTTTGGCCCCATCATGCACTTGATGATGCCGTGCTTTGACATAATGTTAGGCGACTATTGATTAGTGCATGACATGCATATCCTGAAACCATATTCAGAATGTTGCATGATAGATATGAATCATTCGCAGGCATGCATATGTTTTCAACTGTAAATCATCACAGCTTCAGGGTATAAAACGTTCTTGAATATAGTGCCTGGATGATAACACAATTATGAAAGTTATGGGTCCTAAAGCAGGGGGTAGGTCTTCGTAAAGAATACTTACGCATGTCATTCATATTCTATTGAGGGAAGCTCTGAGAGCTTTTAAAATCCACAAGGACATTTTGTATTTCAAAGTCTAATATTGCTTACGCATGTTAAGCGCATATTTACGAGACAATAAATATCTCTTCCTTCCCTCAAACTTTCACACATCTCCCTCCTCTCCCACATCCACACACATCCTCACACACCACCATCGCATTATCCCTTCCCACACACCCTCACACACATCCACCCTCCCACACCTCCATTCCCTCTCTATTCCTCTTTCACACAGAAACACACACCCACATGCTAGTATACTAAAACTTCATCAAAAATTAGGTTCACTTCTGAAGATCTTATTTCTTCCTCTCACATACTCCCTCCCACACCTTCTCCTCTCTTCCTCTTACTCTTCCTCACACACACATACACACACCACACACACGCAGACATACTAACACACACCTCAACCCTCCCGCACACCACCCCTGAGGCCTCTATCTCTCTCTCTCACACACACACGCGCGCACCTCCATTACCTCACACCCCCTCACACACACCCACACACTCACATCAAAGTATATACTAGAACTTCGGTAAAAAGTAGGTTCATATCTTCTAAAGATCTTATCCCCTATCTCTTACATAGCCCTCCCACACTCCCCTCAACTCATCCCTCTTTCTCTCCAACACGCACACACACTAAAGTGCTTGTATACTAGAAATTCGTCAACAAGTATGTTCATATCTTCTTTAGATCTTATCCCTTTTCACACATACACTCTCACATACACTCTCACATAAACTCTCACACACACGCCTCTATACCCTCCCATCTCTGTCTTCCTCTCTCTCTCTCTCTCTCAATCTCAACCTCTCCATCCCACACTCACCCTCATATCCACACACACACACACACACACACACCCATATGCTATTATACTAGATCGTCGTCAAATAATATGTTCACATGTTCTGAAGATGTTATCCCCTTTCTCACACATCCACCATCCCACACGACCCACCCCCTCTCTCTCTCTCTCACACACGCACACACACACACAAACACACACACACTCACACAAATGCTTGTATTTCGTCAAAAAGTATGTTCACACTTGATGGAGAGCTTGTATGGAGACTTAATGTAGACCGACGTCAATTTGCTTTAAGTAGGGACATTAAGGTTTATAATTTTATAATTTCCTGGGCATTTTAGCATCCTAACCTTTTATTTATTTTTTAATATCAGGATTTCGGAGTGCAACATCAAATAATATTGATATATCGCACAATCATTTTTTTTTTTTATAAAGGAAATACGAACTCCACATCCACCTCCCAATTCAAACAATACACAACCTGCAGGAATGGCTGGAGTATCTTGGTGACGTAATTGTTTTGCCAACTATAGATAAAAATCGTCATAGCACTACCTGGAGAAATTAAAGGTTTAGATAGGGGAATGATATCGGCATGCATGTTGGTTAAACACTAAACGACGTGTATAAATAAATGTCTGAGAAAACAACAAATATATTACCATCTAACAACCATCTGGTCTCCCTTAGTCCTTAACATTGAGTCTCCTGTTAGCGGGTAGCTGGAATTAATCCACCCATTTGTGCCACTAATTGCCTCGTTAACTTTCAGGGTACATGTGTTATCTTGGACAGCAGAATAATGAGAATAAACCATCTGTAGTTGGGCCTATGGAGTTTAATGTCAGTTCATAATAATACTATGGTTACTGCTACGAATGTATACAACAAACAGGACAATGTTCTTCTAATAACTTTTGTTGACCTTTAACAATTATTGTATAGTTTGATCTTACGACCATAATTTAAATCAAAGTACGTCTATCTTGGTATTAACATGTAACAAATTTTACAGAAACTTTATTATGTGACCTTTTTTGGTTCATTGAAGCTTTCAAACTTCCGAAATTAAAATAAGTCAAAGTAAACCTATTATCTAAATCTAAACAATTGGGGAGAAAATTGTTAATGTAGTCCTATTGATACTTTTCCTTTTACCCACTATACTTCAATCACTTGGCAGGCAAATAAGGAAACTGTCATTTATTAAATTTCAGATCACCAGTTTAGATGAATGTGTAAACAAAAAAAAAATACACAAAGATCGTTCATTTTCTTCCTTAAAAACATGTCACAATAGAAGCATTTATTTGACCAAAGACATAATCCTGACCACCTATCATCTAAAGACCATCTTATAACAATGGCTCAATTTAATGAAAATCGCAAATCAAGTACTTTTATATTACATCTTTTGGAAATGGGGAGTGAGAGTGTATATAAATTCAACTAATTCTAAACTCATCCACGATTCAATGTTGCTCACTCCCCCCCCAAAAAAAAATTATTATAAAATGTCATACTGCAGTCGTGAATAAAGACAGATGCACAAAAGTTTGTTCACCTAAGGTTTGAAGCTCACTGACGTCTTAAAGGACAAGCCGTCCTTGAATACAAATGTACTTTTTTTTAAATTTTTTTAAATTTTATTTCTTTTTTAGTCTGAAAGATCTCACATGGAAGTGTTCAGAAAAGAGGTAAATAGCGGTAAAGTTATCGAAATGTAAATTATAGTTGGCCACTGCTACATTGGGCCTGGCATTTTGATTTACTGGAAGCACTTCTACACTTATTATCGGAAACGTTTGTGTAAGAGGTATATTTTAATCTTTGAGTAAATTGTTACTTTTCAATAAATACAAATCCCATTTCTAATGAAAATCAGGTATAAGAAATAAAATGTACTGTCTGTGTCAAATAAAATGGTACAAGTGGAAAACTTTTTTTTATAGTATGAAGTTTAATCACAGCCTGCTATTGTTTGGTATTTTCATAAAGCAGGAAGATCAGACTTTCACCTGCAATTTTTTTCATCACATTTGGTGTTGCAATTTTTGAAATATGACTAGTTTTCTACAATCAAGAAAAATCCATTTTTCGCACGCCGTCCCATGCCTTTGTGTATAGGTTTCACATAATGGCCATGAAGTGCTCAATTTCGATTTGTTCCTCATCGCACAAAATTTAGCATAACTTTTGATCTACGAAAGCAAATTATACAGAACAAAGCGCAATGAGTAATAAAAATCTCCTGGCTTCATTTTGGTACCACATACACACATTATTTGAAAATATTTCACATCTAAATAATTTTTTTCCGACTGTACCATATTTTTTGACACAGACTGTATATACTAGAACGATACTTTGAGAGTGACTTCTTTTGATTTTAATTGTTAGCAGTCCTTCTTGTATGTCTTGTTAATATGTTTTTTGCTGCACATCACATTCTCAAGAAAATGAGAACCTCCATCACTGTAATCGTTGAAAATCACATCTTTTGACAACAATATCTTGATTTTTTTCCCCCTCGAAGATATATGAGTGAAATCTAGCAGACAAAAATATCACATGACAATAAAACTATCACAATAAGCAAATTTGTACACCGGGACGGATTCCCCTTTAAGGAACTGGAAACCCTACATCACTTAAAAGTCCAACTCGGAAGAATTCGCTGACACTCTAGCCGAGTGGTCACCTGATACTTAATGCATATTGCATAACAGCAAGTGAGTCAAGTGGGTTGTGATCAGCGATGACATCAATAATGAAAGATGTTAGTTGGTGGGCAGAGAGGTCCAATTAATTGAATAGAGAATGAAAGCAAGTGGCACCACAAGTATGCTAAATAGGACCCTATGATCTCATATGTCAATTGAAGTAAGCCTACAAAACTTAATGTATAAATAGTCCACGGCAAATTGGTTTTGTTTTGTTTTGTTTTGTTGTTTGTTTTTTTTTTGGGGGGGGAGGATTTCGAAAATAATGTTGGATACTGACACAAAATATACATATCATGATCTGTCTGTTGCACAAAACGATAATGGGGTGATTATAGGGGGTACATTAAAGGGATTGTTTAATTTTGTTGAAGATCTTAAACAAACACACCTTTCCAGCTAATGCTGTAATCATAATAGCTAACGTTTGAGTCAGATAGAAATCGACTAAAATTTTATGTTACTCGGTCCTTTTCACCATTAACATAAGCGTACCTGGGTACACTTAAGTTGACAATGCAGTTTACGGAGGGAAAATATTCTGGTGTTACCGGTAATTTATTATTATTATTTTTATTAATTTTTTTAAAACTAATTGTGAAGCATGTAATGATGCTTAAGAAAGGATTTTTTTTCAGGGTTTCACCTTAACAAATAATATTACTTGCACTGACGTCATGTAGAGCTCCAGGCACACAGCGCAGAATTTTGCAAGCCTCCCTTTAAGCTTGGTATGGTTGTCAATGTAGGTTTTCCTTCAACAGTTCGCCCCCCGACCAACTGCGTGGACAGGTGTTAATTATGTAGGTGTAGACATTGTCATGTTGGCCTTCAGTTTCAATGATGATTGTATTTTATTTTTTTACTTTTTTTTTTAAGTCACTACGTACAATAGTAGGCCTAAACAGCATAGTGGTAGTGAGTCAGAAAAGTTTTAAATTTAACAGAAAACACCTCATAAGTACGAAATCCTTTGCCATCACTCCGTATCCTTTCTTCCCCCAACACAACCCTAACAACACCAGTGTCATTTTACACAGGTATAAAATCATGTAGTATACCCCAATACAAACGTCGGTTGGAAGATCATAGCATGACTTTTTCGTTTCATTGCACATGAGCACGGAGTTTAATTGAGTGTCGACTATCTGGCTTGGTGAGAATAGATGACGTCATTGAGATGTATGATCACATTATATTATGAGCTTTGTAAGACGCATATCTTGTTCGGGTTTGCAGCTAGCAATCCGAGCTCGAATCCAGCTTAAGTGGTTATTTTCGTATGGTTTTATTTTCGCGAATTTTGCGAGTCCATCTTCGCGAAAAATTTCCTCTTCATTATTAAGTATAATGCTATCTGTAGTAATGAAAACATCACTAAATCGCAAAATTATCCACTCACGAATTTCCCACACTAGTTCAAAATCGCGAAAATATCTGTACGCGAAAACACTTTGCTTAAGGTATATGTCGTGTTCGTATCCAGAAAGGGAAATGGATGCAACCCTATACCAACATGAATATTTTGAATGGCATAACAATATTCAAACACAATACAGCATCGGTATTGCCGGATTGTAGGATAAAGTTCAGATATAAAGCATCCAATTTCATCCGCAAATTGGCAATTTGGTTGTATTACGTCCTAAATGGAAGCAATCTAAGCACGTCCGATATGACCTCTTTCAGAAATTCGATTTTATATCTTCCATAAATATAGAAGAGGGCATTGTAGTTTGTTTGTGATGTCCAACCCATATCTGATACATCTGGTGTAAAGCTTGATATTCTTAAACTTGAAGCACATCCCGAAATGTGGAGTAGATGTTTGATCAAATTAACGTTTTGATTTTTAATTCGGTACAACACCACTTCAAAAAGAATTTGATATGATTTCATTTAAAACAAAAAGACAATATTTTATTTGCAGCTAATTTCAATCCACTTCAATTCGCATGTTATTTTCACATACATAAACTAGTTTTTAAAAAAGAATTGATATTTATTTAATCCCAATTACAAAAACGTCCTCAAACCCTGGCACGTCACAATCATGAAGAATCTCGCTTAGGAATAGTTTGGTCATGTTAACATATATTTTAGTAAAATAGGCTCACTATAAAGATTAAAATTCTTATTGATCGACAGAGTGAGTCAAGAATAATGTCCCATTATTTTGAAGTAGTCTTGTTTGAAGCAAACATTTAATAATGGGTTTCATGACATATCTTGGTAGAGTCATCCTCCCAGCATTTGTTGGAACAATTTTCATAAGGATCTTTGCATGCAATGACTGAGTAACACATAATCTTCAGAAGACTGCAGAATCTCAATTGTGCCAAGTAGATGGATGAAGATTAAGACAAATGTTGAAAGAATATGTGTACCAACATCCTCACACACCATCTCACCGCACACCCACAAACCCAAAACACATCCTCCCTCATACACACGCACCCACAAACACAGTAAACAATTGACAATAACATTTTCACTTTTCTGATTAAGCATTGGTGTTTTGTTTACCATTGCCATCACCGAATGTTTGGAATGTAGTCATTCCCTAACAACAGACTGTTTGTGGGTGTGAGTGAGTGCATGTGTGCTTGTGCATGTGTGGGTGTGTTTGTTGAGGGTGTGGATGTGTATTTGTGTTTGTGTGTGTGAGTGCTGGTGAGGATAAGATAGGGTATAAACGCGTGTAGATGTATGTGTGTGTGTGTGTGTGTGTGTGTGTGTGTGTGATGAGGTTGTGGATGTTTATGTGGTTTGTGTATCTGTAAATGGGGGTATATGTGGGTGTGTATCTTTGTGAGTGCACATAAATAATAAATTCTCAATTTATTTATTCTTCACACAGCCACTTTGCGCCATTAAGATTTTGCTGTCTTCTGAAGATTGTATGTTATTAAGTCATGCGTGCAAAAGTCTAAATGAAAAGGGTACCAACAGAACTGATGCTAGGAGTATGACTCTACCAAGACATAGCATAAACCGATTATTAAATGTTCACACTTCAAAATGACGGGACATATTTTTTTACTCACTCTGTATAATGGACGACCACAAACACAACTTAAAGTTAAGTCTTTTTCAAAACATGGTGTCACTCTACAAAAAACTAAGCAAAACAAACCAAAAGACGTCAGTATACAGGCCTACGGGCCTTCATTGAATAAAAACATATCTTTCAAGTTCCATTTGAAAGCTTCATTGTGCCCTCCTATGGTGTTTTGTCTTTCATCTTCCAAAGTGAATAATCCTTAAACATTTTTCGACCCGTGCTTTCACCCTATCCTTTCTTCTTTGTAATATCGGTAACTAGAAAAATACCAAATTTTACGCTCATTTACACTCATCAAAATCAACTCTCGACACACATAACCTTCCAAGCGTGACGCTTTAATGCTCAGAATTTAGCAATCTGTCAACAATCTGTCTCTCTATCGATTAAAACGGGGTTCATATTTTTGACTAATGTCATGTACACAATGTACGTAGGTGGTGGGGAATGGGAAATACAGCATGGTTGGTAATTACTCACGTCCATGATGGAAAGTGCATTAAAATGTGTTTACAGATCCATATACGCTGTGTAGTTCCCAAGTCATTGAATCACCCATGAGCCGTGTCTGTTGGATTATATACCTTAATATTGCATGCATGTATAGTGAGCAACGTTTGGAATTCATTGCTGTCCCACTCTGCACAAACGCCTACGCATTTGGTAATAATACCTAGCTTGAATGTGCAAAGACACATCCCAAGTTCTCTTTAGGGTGAGAATGTTTAGAACTGCATCGACATCCATAGCCGACATGTGAATGATAATCAAAAAAAAAATTGTTTGGTTGTCCAATGAATGCCTTTTCTCAAAAATGGGTCGGTCGTCGGGTTTTTTTTTGTTTTTTTTTTTACTTTTTTTCCTCCCATTGAAAACAAAGAAAAACAAAGAAAACGAATGACTTCCATTTTTTTAGATCACTTTTACTTTGTATTGAGTATCGTAAATGGGACTTGCATGGAAAAATAACAAGTTGTATAATACTGTTTTTATAAAAATATAACAAATAAATATGAAGCTGCTGTATTTTCGGCGTTTGGGTGAAAAAAAAAAAAAAAAAAAAAAAAGAGGGTTGGTCGAGGTCGGCGCCGTTTTCAAGAGGGCCGGTCCGGCGAGGACAAGCCAAACAATTTTTTTTTTTGCCTAACCAAAAAAAAAATCTAACTTACTCGTCGTAGGCGCGGGCCCCAGGGTTCATGGAGGGGGGGGGGGGGCGAAATTTGGAATGTTAGATTTCTATACACCCGGCCCAAATTTTTCAGAACACGCCGACCGAGCAAAAAAGCTACACTCTATTTTGTTTTAAGTCATGTCGGGCAAAATTGCTGGCGTGAAAGTGTTAAGTACAATTAAGACTAAAAGCTTTGAAAAGCGAGAATGTCCTCCTTTAGTTCCTTTCCTCAATAACGCATGTCTGTAGTTTTATTCAATAAAGAAGTCTCATAAATTATGAAAGGCGCTGTGTCGACCAGACTTTCAAAGTGAAGTGAATTACATTCATTTTAAGATATACATGTATGAATATTGCAACTTCAAAGGCATATTACGTAATGATATCAACAAATGTTTTCTGTCTGTCTTTTAAAAAACTATCATGAACTTTACCAATAAAATGTAAATTCGTTGGATTTGATTGATTTTATTCACTAAAGGTGCACAACTCTTACGCCTGGATTCAAACAAACGGTCTTTTGAAAAGCAGACATCCAATGCTTCATAATTACACAGGATATCAAAAACAATGACGTGGATGACGGGGTGCAATACCGAATGAGTCAGGAAAAAAACGAAACACCTCAAAACCTGCCAATTTAATAAAAAACTTGGAAGGAACTTCAAGTTTTTTATTAAATTGGCAGGTTTTGAGGTGTTTCGTTTTTTTCCTGACTCATTCGGTATTGCACCCCGTCATCCACGTCATTGTTTTTTATATCCTGTGTAATTATGAAGCACGTATATCGTATGTCCTGAAAGAGTCTGTCCTCTCAAATGATTTGATATTACTTTCATATGGTATAGGTTTCAGCTCGGATAATATATTCATTTGACGTTGTCAGGTAAAATTTGATTTGTGCAAAAGTAATGGATTATTGAAATGAATGAATCCAAACACTCCAGATGACCATGAAGTCATAATCCCATGTAGAGTTGCATCAAAATAACTTTTTGATAACTAGATTTACATGAAAATTGATTAAGCACTGAATACTGACTTTCAGGAGGCGAACAGGATAGTAATAAAACTGAATAACATATATGCACAGACTAATTTATAACATTCACAAGTTAACCAAGATTGAAAAAGTTGGCACAATATGTATTTTACATTAAATAAAATTATTAATCGCAAGATGTTCTTTGAAGTCATAATAGTTATCTGTTCATGGATAATAATTCTTAGAAATCAACGAAGTTTGAGGTGTTAAGTTTTTTTTCTTACTCACCCAAAATGAATACATGATTACTGTGTGCGATTCTAGGGAATAAATCACTGCTAGATGAGGGCTGTATAATGTTACCTTTTTATTTGACACTCCCATAATCATCGTAAGTACCATTATGTGGAATTTGATCCATTGTCTTAATTATTTTGGGGATTCTTTAAACATTAGCCTGCGATGGACAATTAAAGATACAAATATATAACTGTATACCGAGTGAGTCAGAAAAAACTTTACACCTAGAAAAATGTCAATAGAAACAAAACCAATTTATAAACCCCAAATTCTTATACATATTCTGAAAGAGTAACCCCTCCCGCAACTTTTGGTACCAATTTCGTGTGTTATATCTTTACGCTTGTTGGAAGCAATGCATTGTTTGCGAACATGTCAATTTCGAATTGTGCCAGAATGGGAGTAAAATTAAAACAACAAAAAGCTATTAAAAAAGCAACTTCATCCTGATTAAAATAGCATAACTTTTTAACGAAAATGTGTTCCGCTTAATAATTCGGCAGGGGTGTTGTTACACATATTGACTACATTTTGTATGAAAATGAGATAGATCTGTAGAGTCAGGCATGAGTGAGCACACGTCAAAGACAAAATAATCACTTTTCAAAAGTATTGGGAGGCCTTTTTAGGTCTGTCAGTGGTAATTTACTCTTTGATGTGTACTCATTCGTGCATTACTTGACGAGTCAATCTAATTTTCATGCGAAATGTAGTCAATATGTGTAACAACACCCCTGCCAAGTTATTAAGCGAAAGACATTTTCGTTAAAAAGTTATGCAATTTTAATCAGGATGAAGTTGCTTTCTTCTAGCTTTTTGTTGTTTTGATTTTACTCCCATTCTGGCACAATTCTAAATTGACATGTTCGCAAACATTGCGTCGTGTTCATCCAAGCGTAAAGACATACCATACAAAAATGGTACCAGAAGATGCAGGAGGAGTTACTCTTTCAGAATATGTAAAATAATTTGGAGTTTATAAATTGGTTTTCTTTTTATTGACATTTTTCTAGGTGTAAAGTTTTTTTTTACTCACTCGGTAGAATGCTGAAGTCACAACGACGCTTCGCTGGATTAAGTTTATAAGAAAGGTATTATGGTTTAGAACAGGACTGATCAAAACAAAATACCAAAGGAATAGCTGTATTGAAGGTGTTGAGTGAAATGGAAATAGTGAATGAATTTCCTTTGTTATATCGTGAGCCAAACATGATGCCTGTTAAAATGGAAACAGTGTGGATGATTTTCTTATTCACATTCTATATGTTCAATTTGTCATGTTTGTAAAGTCACCGGTTATGTCCCCCCCCCCCCTTATCAAATTTTAAAGAAAATAGGGCCTAATAATGTAAAACAAGGATGTTGGATTCGATTAAAAGTCATATTCAATCTTTAATTCTATATCGTATAATCTCCATGTCTACATTTTGCTGTGCGAAATATTATCCTTAAGCATTATAATTTGGAAGTTTCTTTCACAATACGAATTCTTCATCATCAACAATATTTCTTCCTTCAAATAAATATATTTCATGACTCATGAGTGATTTTATTGGTATTATGACTGCTCCCCATTGAAATTGAATTTCCTTCTTTTCCTTCAAATTCATTGTTGAATGATTTGACTATACTTTTCGTTATAGCTCCTGCCAAACACATCATAATCAATCGAATTCCCTTCTTTGAAATATGAGAGAATTCTTCACTAAAGTAAGTGTCGTTTTAAAAGGTGTTTTTGTAGGCTTACACCCTATGCAGGCGTGATCACTTTAATGCTATATGTTTATGTTTATCTCTCATTAAATAAAGTACCGTGAATTGAAATCAAAGATCAAAGGCAAATGAAGTCCATTCAATAAAAGGAGGCATTTTTGCTATTATTTTGCTTGACAAGGCCAAATCTCCAGGGAAAGAACACGAAAAGAAAGGGTACATTTAATATCTGTCATTAGGCCTATACTAACACAAAACTTTTTTGAAATCCAATCTTACATGGAAAAAAGAAATGATTATTGATATCAATAGGCTTATAATGATATATGAACAAAATGATGCTATAAAGAGCACAGACAAAAAATATGACATAGGCCTAGTATACATGCGTAGGAATAGAAGGAATAAGATTGCATAATATTAGGGGGACATTTTCTTGCTGTTATAGTTTAAGTTTTTACGGCCCTGTCATTCATAGTATACTTATTTGTGCACCATCTCAGTTGCATTTTCAAAAGAAATGGGCAGAATATGTTATATACATGTTCCTCTCATTCACACAATACATGAAGGATGCACATAACTTATATACTAGTGCATATATATATATATATATATATATATATATATATATATATATATATATATATATATATATATATATATATATATATATATATAAATATATATACAAATGGCATGTATTATATGGGCTATCGTTCTGACATAAACTGATGAGCTTAATATTTGTGATAATATGAGGTAATTGGGCAGCTTTATTTAATGATTTAAATAATCTAGCGACTAACAGCCGCTGCTCTTAATTTCTCCTCTGAAATTAAGTAAACTTAATGTAGGTCTTTGATATCGATTGGGGCATCGCATGAAAACATCTAATTCGGCAATTGTGTAAATAGTTTCTGAAAATACATACCTGATATAATTTTATTTCGTTTCCTTTAGGCTGTTCCTTTTTCATATGTAAAAACTAATCGATGAATATTTGTAACGCCGACGTGATAAACAGGAAACCAGCAGACTATCTACGGTAGATAGTAAAGTACTCCAATATACCACATAGGGCGGGTAGATAGGCATAGCAGTGCAATACACTTCCCTCACAATGGTAACGATCTCGCTCAATTCGTGAATAATGTAATCCAAAATTGTTGCTGTGCCTGTGCATGAATAAGATGTGGGAGTACTGTGCATTGGGTCTGGAGATACAGTGTTAAACGTTGCGCCGTTGCGAGATAAAGCTCTAGAGATTTGATTTTTGTAGGAGTACAAAAGAAACTGATTTTATTTCAGCGTTAATAACTAGCTCAGTGAGCGAAAGGGGATGAACTTGTATCCAAAACGAAATCTGACAATCCTTTCGAAACAATACCAACGAGGGTTCGTCTCCTCCAGCCCATTACATTCCGGGCATTTTACCCGGGAAAGCGATCGATCGTCCGGCGTGAGCGACGTAACGCTACACTGAATTGGTGGCCCGAACGCTATGCTGCCACGGAATGTCTGACATTTTGCACACATGCATGGATGATTTGGAGTGTGTCAGGGGGATTCTCAGTTTAAAGGAGATATGGCATGCATACATCAAGGGATGCAGCTACTTAAAGGTGGTATCTCATTTAGCGGAGACGTCCACAATATTTTTTTTCTGTCGCGAACACGTCTCAGGGACGTCTTTGAGACGTCTTGAGCCGTTGCGGAAACTTATGAGACATTGCGGTGACTAGGCCTATAGGGAGACGTCTCTGAGACGTCTCTGAGACGTTTAAAACCCATTTCAAATCCTTCTCAAACCCGTCTCAAACCCGTCTCAAACTAGTCTCAAACTAGTCTTAAATCCGTCTCATGGCAAATGAGATACCAGCACATTAGAAGAGTGGCAGACTTATTGTTTCTTCTTCGCATTTATGAAAAATGGTATAATTTCATTTTGTTTGTATGCAAGGACAGATCAGGCATGTGAAAAGTAAAAAAAAAAAGAAGAAAAAAAAAAGTAGTCATCAAAAGATAATATATTAAACTAATATTAGAATAAGCAAATTTGTACTCAGAAATGGATTCCCCTTTATAATCCTTATTTTCCCCGATTGGTTGCTCGAAGATTTAAAAGCCGGGGTAGTCCGAAAGACAGTGAATTTCAAGCACCTTTGAGCTTTGTTTTTTTTTTTTTTTTTTTTTTTTTTTATATCAGGGCATGATAGTATCTTCAGGGTGTCGTTGCATAAAATTTAATCCAGCATTTTATTAAAGTAACCATTGATAGCAAAATAGAATGATTTATGTTACGGTAAGTTATAATTATGTAAAATAGTCGCCCCTTGGATCCGCCAAGCGTGTCCCCCAAAAATGTCCCCCCAATTCATCACAGAATAATCATCAACATTAAGTTTTATACTCAATTAAGTTTGTGTATTTAGAAAGCCCACTTAATTGTACGATTCTTGTGAAAATTTCAAATGTTTCGCTTCATTGGTTTTGAATACACAGGCTGTTAAGTAACAGTAGTCATTGTTGGCCCATTCCAGGTTTGATAAAAAGGAATGCACCATAAAATGCATTTCATTATTTCTGTGCTTCACTTTTATTTCAGTTTATTAATAACTGTGATTTCCACGCTTTTGTTTTCTAACATTAATGCCATATATCACTGACCATGAGTAGTGGACTAGTTGGGATTTGAGTCTCTGGAGTCGTCGAGACGTCTCCTATGTCTCCGTGGAAATGTGGGGAAATTAAACAAAAGTCATTAAAAAATGGTTTTCCCTTTCTAGCAAGTGACCCTGACGTCGCGGTAACTCTTCAGTCTATATACTGGTACTAGACAAAATAGGTCGCAACTGCTTCACAACTCCAGTCTCTTGAGTATTTTAGACGTTACCGCGACGTCTTCTGGGTATCCAGTGTGTCGCGCGAAAATTAATTAAAAGTCTATGAAAAATGATTAGACATGTTTGATTTTTTTTTAAAGAATTTGTCATCTTACTAGCAAGTCGAGCTGACTCTTCTGTCTACCAGTCATTAAAAAAAATTAGTCGGAACGATGACTCGGCGACGTCGCCGAAACTTGCTCGCAACTTGAAAATGTAAAAAAAAAAAAAAAAATCAAACATGTTCGAGTTTATCCAGTCGCATCGATGTCGCTGAAACTTCTCCGTGACTAATTTTACTGACTTAAAATCACTTGTAAAGAAATATCAGACGTGTTTGACTTAAAAAAAAAAAAGAGACACTTTTGCTTGATTTTTGTGTGACTCCCTGGAAATTCAAGAAACATATTCACGACGTTAATTTGTGAACTAGTCATCTAATGATACTGTTCCCTATGTAATTAGTTTACAACTAGCTTTAGTAAATTCGATGAAAACTTATTAGAATTCAGCTTTCACATGCAAAATCTGAAAACTTGGAATGGGCTAAAATGCACTGCTGTTACATAATAGACTCTCTGTTTAAAACCAATGAAGCGTGACTAATGAAATTTTCACACAAGTAACAAACTTAAATGGATTTTCAGAATATGATCATCAAATTGGCAACAATACTTTATTTTAGAATTGAATTAGCACCCAATCAGAAAGACATTATTTTGTTTGTTTGTTTTGTTTGTTTGTTGTTGTTGTTGTGTTTTTTTTTTTATTTTTTACTCGCTGTATGGGGTCGAGCTTGAATGAATTTGAAAGTATACATGCAGTTACGTAGATGAAAAATAAATTAGGAATCAAAATGCCGTATGCCAAGGAGGGTGGGTGCAACAGCCTATATAACAAGACCCAAAAGCAAGACCTTTTGTGAGCATGAGACGCATTAAATGAAGTGAGTAGCATGGTGGCGCTATGCAACTATCTGTACAGATTGACACGTTCTGAGTATATAAATGGCATGATTTCAATAAATCTTTTTAATTTGGACCAGGAGTTAACTATTGCTTTCATAACCAGTTTTATTATTCTGGTATTAACAAGACAGTGATGATTTTCCCACAGTGTACCTTGCATAATAAATAAAGTGAAGTAACTGTTGGAATTTCAATTTTAAATTTGTTGGTATACGCCTATACGTATTGACTTGACTTTGGGGCATTTTTTCGCCCTTTTGTAATTCTCATTAACACGACTCTTTTTAAACAAACATGGTTGGAATTCGTGATACAGCGACTTAAAAAAGTCAAAGCGTATAATAAACTTTGTAGTCCTCATAATTATTGTGAACAGGAATATAATGAGAGCGCAAAGTGCTATTTTTGCGATTTCCCTTTTTTTCTTCCCTTCATTTCCTTTTTCTTCTTCCCTTTTCTTTTTACTTTTCGTAGGCCTACCACCAATTTTACCCCTTTTTCGCCGCGAAGGAGGGGGGGGGGGGGGGGGGCTACGTTGGCGGCCGCCTCGCCCCGGATCCTCCTAAATGCGACTCCTTGCACCAAGTTTGCACTCGGCGGTACATGACTCCGATGGAAATAGAGTAATAGCGCCATCACGCAGTGAAAATTGAGGTTCCCCCTCTACATTTTCTTGATTATTTTTATTTTGGCAAATAAGATACTAGTATATGGAGTTGGTTTGATTAGATAAATAGGCCTGTAGAAGAACAGTATTAATAGGGAAGAATTTATACCTTGAAAATGTAGACCTCAACATTTATGTTATTGTGCATTGTAGACCCCAATGTTATTAAATACCGAATCGAAGATACATTTTACACGTTTTGGTCATAATGTCGAGTATAGGAGCTCTGCAAAAAAAGAGCATCAATTTTTGCTGTGAAAAGTTTGTTGGCGGCAGACCCAGGGCCCCCACACACCAATCCGTGAACTTGTTCACAAAACTAATATCAGGGTTAAGTGGGTCAAGGCTTCCTGTTCTTGAATATCATCAAGTGGGCGAACGAGCGGGCAAATTGTGGTCTGAAAAATCATATACGGAAATTTGTGAAATAAATGCCCTCGGGATGTTAATACCGATTGAAAATAGGCGTAATACATTTTTTATTTGGGTTAAATTATTTTTTATATAAGCTCTAAAAACGAGGACCGTCATATGAAATTGGCATTAAAATCAATTGAGTTTTCGCGCCCCTTATCCCGACAACATCCTTTTTATTTGGAAATAAAAAGAGAAAGAAGGAGAAGAAGAAGAAGAAGAAGAAGAAGAAGAAGAAGAAGAAGAAGAAGAAGAAGAAATGTATCTCATAACATTTAGTGTGCACTCCCATGCATTTCAAAAGAAATCGTCAATTGGACTTTGAAGAAGTTTAAAGGTCTTTTTAAATAGAAATTGCCCTCTTCTAGATAAGAAAAGGGGCAATTGTTTGTATTTAAAAGGGACACTTTTTGGTTGATTGAAAAAGAGAGCTGGGGGCACAGTACCCCCTGGTTGCATCGTCCCTAGTGTCAGCTATAGCTATCTCTCTCTCTTTCGCATTACTCGAAGAACTTTCAATCCTTTTTCTTTTTAGGCATCATGTGCATGGTTCTACACTTCCCAAGCATATAGTCTGTTATCATTTTCTCTTAGTATTTCCGATTTTATTTGTTTAATTTATTGTCCTTATATTATTTTAATCCTGTATCCCTTAATAGTATTTAGGGCCTAGAACTCCTAGATTCTAATTGATTATAGTTTATTGAAAAACAATGTGATGGCCGGGGAAAAAGAAACAAAACAAAGCAAACATAGGCAGAGTACTATAACCCTTGATATTGTCCCACTGTAGACCTATCTACCGTGATACTGATATCGACAAAACCACATTTCAAATCATACCAAATTTAGAATTTTCGAAGATAATTTCCCGACACATGGAATATTATTTTGATAGGTGCTGATGTCACAAGCATATCCCCCTCACAAGTCACCCAGTTTATATAGCATAAATTACGATGTGTCAACAATTCCCCCCTACAGAATTATCGAATCGTCCATTATACCGGAAGTAAATACCATCGTTGGATAATCAATGAGGATCTTTTTTTGTACCTATGATGATATGGAGCGTAGCGGAGGCCGCCTGCGCCTAGCCTGGTCTGCTGTAGCTAGCTACCCGTACCGTACGCGGTTAGGTTGCCGCATCTTGGAAGTGGAATTGGATGCAGCTAGCTAGCTAGCTAGCTAGCGCAGTACATAAGTGCTAGTGCATGCAGTGTGAATAGCTGGATCAGTTATTCGCATGCTGCAATTCAAATGCAACGTTAATAATCGCTGGATCTATTGTTTTGAATTTGATATACCGGTACAGTAGATATGTGGACTGTTTTAATTTCTTGATGATGAAAGATGTCCTGCCGCTCAACTAACAAAAGAGTGTGGTCGTGGACGTTGGAGGTTTAATTTGATTTTGACAGAAACTGAAATTCCCATTTTGGCACTGACTGCATTTTAATCGGACAGTTGTTGTGGGAGCAAGATCAAGAAGGCCAGAGATTCATTGAGACTGACCTGCTGACACAGAGATCCAGAGAGCTCAAGAGTCAAGGGAGAGAAAGATAAGCCACAGAGAGAGTCGGTGACATCTTCTTTTAGTTTTGACTTCATTATTTTTAAAGGTGAGTGAATCTAATGACAAGTAAATTCTAACGTTAAATTTGGACTTGATGACAGTTGGAGTTGGACTGAGCTGAGGGAGCCTGGCTGGCCATGGCTTGGGATGTGATAAGTAAAAAGTTATAATCTAAGTAGACAGAGTCTAGTATAGATCTTGATCAAGAGTTAAGTAGGCCTAGACTTTCTAGGACTAGACTTTTCTAGGCTAGACTCGACTAGATGAGCTGGAGTTTTGATATGATGAGATCAACATTTCTTTTATAAAGCCAGGAACGGGAATGAGGGAGGGGGGGGGGGGGTAGGGCTAGGTCTAATGTGTTAAAAGAAAATAAGCCTTTTTTTTTATCTATTCAGCATGTTTAGATATCACATCTAGATCTATGCCTAAAATTGTTCTCGTTTTATGTATAACATGTCAAATGGCACGTGTTTAAAATAAGACGAGATAAGATGCTTTCAGTCATCGCATTGTAAATTCCTGGAATGCACTCCTTGAAGAGGTCGTCTCCCCGCCCCCCGCCCCCCCCCCCCATGTGATGGAATCTTCAAGACAAGGCTTGACCGGGTATGGAAGGCAAAAATATTCTGCTCCCCATACAGTGTACAAATAAAACAAAAGAGGAGCAAGAACACCTAGCTAGATAACGTGAAAGGGATAGAGCAGAAAAGAAAAATATAGACAGCAAACCATTAGAGAAGGAAGAAAACTGAGCTGGAACTGGAAACTAGACTGCATAGCCTATAGCATTTTTCCAGAATCTTGGGGAGAGAGGTAAAGTAATTGTAACAACATTTGTAGAAGTTGTCGTCTGGTCTGGACACCCAACCTGTTTGGACCCTGTTAAACCTGGTGTATAGTTTTGGCAATAAAAAAGGAATTGGCACAAAACCGATCAAATGTAGTTACATGTTGTCCACATTGCACTAAAAGATATGTGTGAGAGATCTTGTGACATTCTTTTCATTATTTCCGATGAATTTCATTGTTCATTGTTTGAATGAAGCGTAATTAACGTCCGTTTATACCTCTGGTGACAGGTTCGCATGCCGAAGTTTACGGCGTGAATTAGTGCAAACGATCTGTGTGTAACACCCACACAAGAGAAGTCCCATAGGACTTCCACGTGAGCGCTAACTTGAGACGGGTCCCCGACTTATCTTTTTTATCCTTATATTATGAAATAAAGACACTAAAACGAGATTTCAAGTACTATAATTGGCTTTATTATAGTTCTTGGATTCAATCTTTCATAATTTATCTTAATGTGAATCAAAATTAATGTTTCTTTCTCCCGTAACTATACAGCAGCTTTAAAGTCTTGATCTAAACACTGCATGAAAACTGCTGTACCACATTACAGTGTGAATTTCCTATAAAGTGCCAGCTTCAGTGAATCTAAACAGATTTTTAAGCCCAATCAGGCCAAGCTCACAAGGATGGATGCTCTTAAAATGGGTCCGAAAACACCACTCTTTGACAATAAAATAACATATAAAATCAAGGGATTTTAATGCATTTTGTTGATTATTCTTGAGAAGTTATTTCAGCCTGACTTCTTACAATTCTCAAGCAATGGTTGTTCTTGACAACCTGAGAGCTTACCAGACATGTTGGTTGAGACAAATAGTTTAAGCCAGAATAGGCCTACCTAGTCACTGCCTCCTCGATGATGATGACCCGATTGGATCGTGGATGGATGACAATCAGATTCTGCTCCCCATCTGAAAACAAGTAAAATTTCACTGACGTTAATTCTGACTTTCCCTCTGTAGGATTTCGGATTTATAAATACATGAAACAAAAGACTTCAGATGTAAATACAAATTTATTAAAAATAACAACAGTTGAGGAATTGGTAGTTTCTACAGAAAGATTGACGATGTATCTTTTTCTGTACATAATGATTTACACCATGATCATTCCCATGCATTTATTTAGAGTTTTTGTTTCCTGTAATATTGTAAATGGAAAAAGTAAATTGAATTAAATGAGATATAACTGTGGGAAAAAGAAATATTTAGCGCGATTCAAGTGTCATTGTTCTTTTGTGAAAATATTTGAGTGGGTTTGGGATTATTATAAGAAAGAATGTTGTTTGTGTTCCACCTTCAATCCATGCCAAACCCCTTTTCAATGTGGTGGACATACCGTACTTGGTTATAACTACAATAGGAAAAAAAAAATGTTTGTAGGACATATTTTCAAACTGACTTATCATTACTTTAAGCCTGTTAAAAGTCTTCTTTCTATTCAAACTGCAATGTGGTTTTGATGAGTATATCATTAAGTTTCTATCCATGTTACAAACAATACATAAATATTGTCCACTCAAAAGTAGATTTATGACTAACGAGGTTTCATAGGACCTTAATGATAACAAACTGACACTTAAATAATTTAATATAAACCTTAATATATTTTCATTATCATTTTAAATTTATCAGTGCAAGGATAATAGATGGGCCTATACTTGTACATGGAGATATAAAGCATGCATTCAATTTAGCATTCATGTTTCCTCTATGATTATACAACTAGCTTGTAACATGTACATGTATGCTAATTTTGATGGATGTATTTCAGCACTATTTTTACAATGACATGTAGTAGACCCACTACATGTATTGTATGTACTTTCAATTAAAGGTTTAATTTCTTGTCTTTCAGCAGTTCCTTATGGTTGATTATACAAATTATGTTTACGTTTGTAAGAAAAATGTATGCCAAATTTACATTTAACAAAGTAGACTTCCCCATGTCAGGTTGCCCAAAAAATGTAGGCCTACGTGTACAATGTACGCTGTACATGTTAGTACATGTTTAAAATGCACAGCATCATTTTCTGTACAGGCCTACACCAAATATACAGGTTGATGAAACTCGAATCAAAGGCAGTGCAACTCTTTTGTTCATGATGAATGGAACTTCAAACCACAATTCAGTCACTGGGAGACTCCATTGAGTTTGTGTGTGTGACTGAGTTTGGATTGAATTTATACAAAGCATGAATCATCATGCCCATCTCCTCACTCAGATGTCATTCCTCTCCGAAAAAAGATTTACACATCCAGGGGCTATTATTCCATCTGATACCTTATACTTATTACAATTGATTTCTCCAGCAAAACCTGCCTCGCTTGAAATTATTTCAGGTTTGCTTGGCAAATGGGGTAGGTTTGCTGAGATAGAGTGATTAAAGGCTGGTCATGTGAAATGCTAAGCAGGAACACCCAACTCCATTTTGTAAGTTGTGAGTTTATAATTCCATGAGCTGCGAAAATTTCAAGAGAGAGAGAGAGAGAAGTGTTGGGTCGTGCAGGTTGCGGATCAATATGAACTATTCACTCTGTGCATTCAGTGGAATGTTTACACACCAAATGGATGAGAATGTGACAAAATTCTGAATAGCTTTGTGCCCTCAGTTTGGATGGAATTTCACCCTTTTTGTGTTGAAGGTTACAGTAATTCCCTATTCTCATCTTTTGTGTTCCGTTACTTTTGTATTATGAACATTATTTATGGTGGTTAAACATTAATGTCTTATTTGGATGATGTGGGTATTTTTTAAAACCCAGACTGCTTAAAAATCAAGAAATGCTCTGGTAACACCGTCTCATCTCATTAATGTATAGGGCCTCCATGTAAAAGGAATTATAATTATGCATTCATTGGTCACCTCAAGGCTCTACTTTAGAGGCGTGCAACATATGCAAGATACAAAATGTATGAGGACAGGCTGCATCTACATGTATGTATGCTGTGAGACTGCCTCTGACTATAGGCTTATACCTAAATAGGAATGAGAGTACTCTACAGTGATATGCAGGTTTTGAGATCCCTCAATATTTAATACTGACTTTCAACATTGATTTTATCATGGACCTACATGTATAACCTGTTATAGGTCCATGATTTTATTAAGCAGTGCTTTCATCATGTAATTAACAATATTTGTGCTCTGGAAAATTTTACAGTTTTATTATTGCACACTCGAGGGTTACAAATGGACCCTTTTATGTTGGGAAAGATTGAAGACAAAGGAATATTTCTGAATTACTGTTCTTGAACAAATAAATGCTTTTGTATTAAAACAGATCAATGTTCATACTGTATTGCATGAAATATGTTCATTGGTTATGTTTTTTTTTAAATACCTGACACACATACAGTGCAAGTCATACATGTATATTGACTTGTGGGTAATAACCTTTACCACTGCATAATCAGTTTGGTATGCAAAGACATTGGAGAGCCCAAGTGTCTTGCTATACTATTTCTACATTTATTTCACCCGAGTGAAACTTTGCCTGTGGCTGTTTGTCCAAACCTGACGCATTGCTTTACCCCACGTCCCTCATGCTTTAGTTGTTGTCCTTCATGGTTCCATAGCCTTTAAATTTGCTTTGTTGTATCAATATGTGTTGTTTTACCTCTACTTTCATATAGTAATAACCCAGTCCCCTCACCAAACTGACACTAAACATACATTTAGTTTAGCCATTTATATTTGTAATTATTTATTTTTTGATCTATTTTGGGTCTGTTATTAAGTGGTTTTGATCCTTTTGGTGTGACTGACCGTATAACGTTAAAAAAAAAGTATTACCCCTATTTTTCTAATCCCTCCCTTTGTACTTGTAAAGAACTTGAGGTTCTATCGACCTGTGGGTAGTAACTCAAACTTAGACTTACGATTGATAAAAAGTTACGATTGATTTTTTCTTGGTAGCCTCATCATGGACAGGGTGCTCCAAAGTTGATGATCTTAATCCTAAACCTAGCCCTAACCCTACTCTTAATCAAATCCAAATCCTAATCCATGACTGTACCTGCTTTCCAAATGAGGCTACCAAGAAAAAATCAACCGTAACTTTTTATCAATCGTAAGTCTTTGTGTTACAGGGCACTGGTCGATTAACTATGCTTCAGGTCATGCCAGGTCACCAAGGTCAAGTAATAGATATCGAGCTCAAAGGAATTCTTATTTTAGGCAGGAGGCTCTATTTTCTGGTTATTAAAAGAGGGAAGTCCACCCCTAGATTAAGTCGGGTTAGGCCCTGTAAACTGAATTCTGTTTTTATTATTCAGATTTTATCTCAAGAACCGCTCAAAATATGAACTTGATGATAGTATGTACATTGATGTAGGGTTAGGGGTAACAGGTCAGGATTTTGGCGACGTTATCACGACCACAAAGAACCAAAAACTAATTGATTTGAAGCAGTAGAAGTGAAAATAATCATACATTTATGAATATTGACTTGAAATACATTTGTATTGGATTTGTACACGAAATCACGTTCTGAGCAATTTTCGGTCTGACGAGCATATACAAAATGTTGCGTAACTTTAGAACCGCTTACCTTGCAAATTTGTTCTTAAAAGTTGTGCGAGACTTAAAAGAAAAAAGTCATGAAACCGTGTGTCGATAGCTTTATGCGTTTCTGAGATCTCGCGCTAAACATCGAGGGGGGGGCGGAATCCGCCCCCCCCCCCCCAGGCCTTTAGGGTTAAGGCATTTCAAAATGTAAATGATCAAATATTATGAAATTGGGTCTGCACAAAAAAAAAAGGAGGCGGGCAGACATGATCAACACAAAAATGATACAGGGCCTAGTTAAACTGAAGCTCCAATGACATTTCATCCAAAGGATAACAAAATTATTAGTTATTTTAGTTTTAATTTTGTGATGTTACTTGTGATACTTTTTTTTTTGTGTCTCATTGTGTTAAACAACATGCATTGGGTTAGGGTTTGGGTATTTATGGTTGCCGTCATAGAAGGAAGTCATTTCGTATAATATTTTTAAGATATTAATTCAGAGAGGTACATGTAGGTGGGGAGGGGAGGATAGCAAGGAATAAATTGCATATTTCTCTGTGGTAGTATACTGCATGAATTGGTTTCAATTGGGTCCTTCAGTTGCCTTCTGTTTTTGTCAGCCCCACATGTATTGATGAATGCCTTGTTTACAAAAATGCTTTGAACTTTTGCTCCCCAGTGTACATATGTTCGAAACCATGAATACTCCCATGCTTTACCTTTCACCATGCAATATGCTACCTTTTTTCAGTTCGGGTCTTTGTTTAGCACTTATGTATTGTTAAGTTGCATTCTTCTTTAGGGTGGTATCTCACTCCGCGGAGACGTCTCCGCGACAGAATAGAAAATTTCGTCTCCGTGACGGATAAAAAGAATTAGAGACGTTTCCGATATCGCAGAGCAGAGACGTCTCCGTGACAATTTATGAAAAAAAAAGTCTGAATTTACCCAAAATCCGTCTCCGAGACGTCTCCGAGATATCTCTGGGAGATTGGAGACGTCTCTATTACTTTTTATCCATCGCGGAGATGAAATTGTCCATTCTGTTGCGGAGACGTCTCCGCGAAGTGAGATACCACCCTAATAGTGTTTTATTAGATACAATACAATGGCAGCATTTTCGCAAAGGAAGAAAAATACTCTCATTTCTTATGTTGACTATGGTATACATTGAACATGACAGTTACAGTTACAGACAGTTAGCATGCAAGTATATTCTGCCAGGAAGGTCATACAATGTAGTACATCCTGGAGTTCTGAAAACTGAAATAAACTTTCCATGTCTATAAGGTGCAGGGTTCGTATTGAACTATTTACATATTGAAAAATCATTTAAGGACAAATCTGTAATTATGAAATTGAATGAATTTATTCCATGCAACTTGAATTACATTAATTGATCAAAAAGGGAACCTACAGTCACAGATCAAATGCAAAAAAATGTTGATAATTTGCTAAATTCATTGAAACTTTTATTGTATATTGACCAAAATGACCCTTAAATAGGCTTTAGTTGACCATGTAAACAACACTGGTCCATAATCAAACAGCACCCCTTCAAAAGCTACAATGTACCACTCAAAACCTCCCCCCTTCATCCATTCACATTATATACACCCAGTTTCCTCACTGAACAAAAGGGTTCACTGCATCTATTCAATTCCTATATTTCTCTGGTTTTACATGTAAATCTATTATTCTTCAGGACAATGAAGCCAGACATTTTCCTGAAAATTTCCTTTGATGTTTCATTTGCATGATAAAAGGGAAGGTTTCCCCTCTTTTATTTCTTGATATAGTTCGCAGAAGTGTCCATTAGCCTTTCAGTGACCTAAGGCTAACAGTTTTACTAATGCTTCTTGGAGGATACAACTGTTGCATATATATTGCATGAATTTTTAGATATCATATATCTAAAGAAATCATCAATATCATACGGGGTTCAACAGACCTGTACATGTATGTTTAGTTAAATAAATAAGGTTTGATTCTTACATTTCGTTCTTCACAAAATCACAAAATTGTTCTCTGCAGTTTTGTATGTTCACTATTAATAATTTGTTACATGAGAATGGGGTTCTGTTCCTGAATAATTGAATAAAATGGTAATTCACCATAGGCCTACATGATGTATAATGTAGACCCTCATCAATGCATTTAGCATCATACATTGAACTTGAAGCCTACTCACAATATGACAATAATACCTCATAGGATCATATACACGTGTAGTATCATTTACAAATTCTGATTCTGTATTATGAGTAATGTCAGACAAGGTGTTCTCCTACAAACTGGGCTAGTTTCCATATAATCTTTGTTTGTTCTTTCCTTCGGATGGCTGGACAATGAACCCTGCCAAGTATGACTCATAAGATGACAAGTCCCCTATGCATGCATGGCTGTCTTTATGGTCAGCCATACTTTGAATGACCATCGATTACCAAACTATACAGTCACTGACCCACATGTATGTAGGTAGGAAGGTATTGATCATTTAGAAGGTGGGTGGATAACCATTGGTGCTCTCCAATATTCCTTTTCCTTTTTGTAAAAGAGACATCGATTAGTTTTACCAAGGAGATGTAATCCTTGTTTAACCAATTAGACTTATTCACAGAAGCAAGGCTTCATACTCTTTTAGTATTCATATCTCTTTTATGAAACAATATACATGTAGTTTTATTATTATCTTTTATTCTATCTTATAATAAATTAGGACTGTAACAGGGTTGATTTCTACAAGTAAACTGTCAACAACAAAAAACTTTCTGTGTGTTTACTTGTTATAAAAGGAAGATAGTTTATCATTTTTATTTACAATGTACATATATGTTGAAATGAAGCTGGGGAGGCACTAAATGAAAAATGATTTAATAGTTAATTCTAGAAAGTGCAGCCACATACATGGAGGCTTTCCAAGTCGGAGTGATTGCACTCAAGATATAAATACATGTATGCAGGATACACCCTCAGCCTGAATTAATAATTCTCTAAAATGGCATCTCATGATGGGATTTCTTATTGCAGTCAAATAGAATCAGGGAGGAAATGACGGGCAAAGCAATCTAAGATTGATAACTTCTTCATGGTCCGTGCCGAAGAGCTAATAGAAGGCATGTTTTACCCATCACCTCTCTCCCAATATCCCTCCCTTCCCTCATAATGTAGCGCTATGTAAATCTATTCAGATAATTATGATGGTTCTGTTCCGGTGCCGTGGTTCTGCTTGTGTGCAATATGAGAGGAAGATGCATTCATCTTTTGCTTCCAATTTGGTCATTGGATGAAGGAAGGTGTCATCTATACTGCCTGGACACCCGTATGAGCTTTGGCACCCGCTGGCAGATCTTATTCCATGGTGTCTCTTCTTCGATGCCATCTGATCCAAGTTGTTCTCTGATTGATTCATTCTGTCATGGGGTTGCACATGAAGACGAAGATGGATTGTGTGTTTTTTTGCATGGTGGATCGGGGGTGGGGGGGGTGCCCCCCCTCCTTAAAAAAAAAAAAAAAAAAAAAACACTCATTGAAAGCTAAATCAGAAGAAATGTGGCGGCTCCCCAGCCCCATTTTCAAATTTCTGGCTGCCCTCCCCCCCCCATTTATAAATTCTGGATCTGCATTGTTTTTGTGAAATGGGAGGGGTGTCATTTTCATGTAAGATACTGAGCGTGAAGGTAAAGAGCACAAAAATTGTTGAAGGAACAATGCACTCTAAAAACGCTTGAGTCAACATTAGGAATGAGGATTAATCTTTATTAATAAAGATGAGACATGGAGAAAGTTCTATTTAATCCCTGACAAAACAGTATGCCTATTTATGCCTAGCTTTTTAAATAAACAGTAATATAAGTAAAACTTCGGCTCATGATAATACCGACCACAAGGCACATTTAATTAATGTTCAACTTAAGGTTTGAGATGGTACCTCAAGAATCCTCTCTGAATAAAGAGATTTAACAGTGAAATTATAGAAGCATTGATAATTTAAACTCTCCCCTCAAGAAAAAAAAAAACATGTATGAAAGACGAGCTTTAAATGTTCATGCACATATTCATATATAGTGTGCATGATTAGTTAGCACAGCTGGTATATACATGATGGGTTGTAAAACAATATGGAGATTGATATTAATGTGACTTGAAGCTTGTCATCACTGATAGGATATCGCATCCATCTTCTTGAGCAGTCCATAATTCCTTACCTTCTTAGCCTAACTTTCCACCCTATGTTTACAGATGAAAATGCTTCATAAATTATAAACCATTCACAATAACCAAAATAATAATCCTTTCTGATAGTGCTTAAATCCCATTTTAAAAACTTTGCTTACAAAGTTATATTTTATTACCTATATTTCATATGATTGTTAATTAAGATGATATTGTACTGTTTACCTTTCGTAATTTAAATCTGTTGGGACTGCAAAATTTAGTTCAACTTGTGCAACCTTAGACTTAGAAATTTTAAGTAATTTGGTTTTGTATAGTTTAATACAAAAATGGATTTGACCTTTAAAGGGAATTTTATACTTATTTGATTTCTTTAAGGCAGGTTTGACCCTTATTCGGATTTGAGAATCTTTTTTCAATCATCATAAAGTTATCAATTCACTTGATATTTCCATGAATTTTTAATCTGCAGATGCCATAATCCAATATTCAAGGGTTGGCATAACCATCCTGAGGAGAGCCAGTATCACAGATCCCCTTGCAATAATGTTGCTTTTTCATCATTCAGTTCGCTATAGGCATACTACTGTAAAACTATTTTGTATCTAGTAAAAAAGATTAAAAGTGGCAACTTGCATGACCCATTTCTCCTGGAATATTACCCTGTGATGGACCGAAGAGTGTTTTTGAAAGGGTTGGGGCTGAGCAAAAGGTGAAAGTGGAAGACTGAATATGTAAGAAAAAAAAGTATTATTTGTTATATTTTGCATGTTTTTTTTTTTTTTTTTTTGTGGGGGGGGGGGGGGGCTGCCTGTCGTCTGCTGGCACCCAAATAATACTAGAACTGCAATGATTACAGACATGTGCATACAGAGCTATGACAATGTTCCGTAGACCTCCAAATTTACAGCAGACCTATTTTCTATTTTAAAAACATACATTGGCAAGAGCCCCTAGAGAGAAAATATAGGCCTATGTAAAGGGTTTATATTTAATTTAAGTGGAGATTTAAAAAGTACATGTATATGTTCATGTACATTGTACGCAGAGATGCTACATGTACATTATGTACAGTGCTTGGGAGAGAAGCACTCATGCGTTGCCTGCACGCTGTTACAAACGGGGATAACTCCCTCACCATTTAGTTGCACACTACAATGTGCTGGAGTGAGGACTATGTATGTACCATTCCCATCCGTGAAATTTGATTGTTAACTGCTGGTACTCAGAGAGCGAGAGATATTGCCCATTTCCCCTCAAGGAAACAATCGTTGGAGGTGATGTTGCGTTGATGATTATGATGATGATGATTGTAGGGTGAACTGAGTGCTTTCTTGTGACACGCATGACAAGTGTAAAGGAGGAGGAACACACAACCTTTATACAAGAGGACTCAAGATTTGCTAGGGAAAAACTCTGTTTGCAGACGTTATTGGTCAGTTTAACATTCTCTGGTGATATCACTTTTAATTGTGTACATGTATGTAAATGTTTATGTCTTGGTGTCATGGATATGATTTAAGAGAAAATGCGTAATATTGACTGCTTAAATTTCCCTAAAAGCCTACATGTAGGCCTTATATACACAATATATTCATTTCTGGAATTCTCATGTAGATGAAGATAATATAGTAGTTATTTGCCCAAGAACATGGATATATGTGAGAGAGTATATGGCGCTAATGTTATGCTCTGGAATTGGAATATAGATTTTCATTTGTTTTATTTTGTCTTCCATTATGTAAATGTTATACATGTTTATGTCATTCAACATCAACATTTCATTAATACCCTGCATTGGCAGTAATATGTCATGACCTGGGTTTTATTTTAAAAATTTACTCATTATGTTTATATTGTAAATTTATATCCTTTGTTGTGTACTCAATAAAGTGATATCAAATTTAAAAAACACAATTTCTAGGCATTTACAATCTAGAATGATTGAATTTCTTGTGTTATGTCATGACCTCCAATGTATTGAGAAAGTAGTCCATGTACAAACTGCACACTGATTTTAACCCCCCCCCCCCCCCCCCCCCCATACAGAATACTCCCATTTGCCACAGTACATTAATATGTGAAAGAGATAGATGTATGTATGCCTACATCACTATATAAATGTAAATGTACAGTTGTACATGTACAAGGCCAACTCAAATGTACATACATGTACATGTGTATCTCCCCCACACACAAATGCATACAGATATATGCACTGTTTACATGTACATGTACCAAAGAATTTGTGGAATTCTTCATCACCTACCCAAATGCTAAGCCCTTGGGGGATTGACTACTATTATAATTCCCAATACTGGTGACCTGAGGTAAGGTCATCTGAGGTCAGGTAAGGTCATAGACTGTGAATTTCAGATGAGTTTCTAGATCTAGTGATAGCCCTTTGTTATTGTTTTGCAGTGCTTGACTGAAAATAGGATTTTTGTATTGATACAGACATATTTGTGCTTGTATTGTTTACTTGTATGCATACCTTTGTCTGGTAATTTGAGATCTAGTTTGAACTTTTGATTCTCTGTCTGTATTTTGTTATTATTATAGAACTTTTCATGCCTCATTTACATTCTTACTTCCGCATCATAATGTTTAAGGCAAATTTAAGCTAAAGTAATAGAAGTGAAATTTTTGAGAAACTGAAAGTGATTAAGGAATTAATAGCAACTTAGTTATTGAAATATCCAGGAAATTATAAGCTGCTAGTAATCATGTTTATTGAAGGCCACTGTACAGTCTGTGTCAAATAAAATGGTACAAGTGGAAAACATTTTTTTATAGCATGAAGATAAATCACAATCTGGTATTGTTTAGTACTTTCATAAAGCAGGGTAATTAGACTTTCATCTGCAATTTTTTTTCATCACATTTGGAGCAGTATTTTTTGAGATATGACTAATTTTCTACAATCAAGAAAAATCCATTTTTCGCACGCCGTCCCATGCCTTTGTGTATGATTTCGCATAATGACCGTGAATTCAGCGCTCCAGAACAATAGAAGTGCGTAATTTCGATTTGTTCCTTGTCGCACAAAACTTAGCATAACTTTTGTTCTACGAAAGCAAATTATACAGGACAAAGCTCATCAACAAGAAAAATCTTTTGACTTTAATTTGGCAGCACAAACACACCTAATATGAAAAGATTTAACACCTAAATTATTTTTTCCCCGACTGTACCATTTTTTTTTTACACAGACTGTATACTGGATGAAATGCTCTTTAATATAAAGCCACTTTGTTATTTCCTCAACCATATTCATTTAGATTTGTGCAAATGTTTAAAACTTGCCTTAAAAGGCAAAATTCCAAGAGTCCAACATATTGGATGATAACAATACCATATGATGAATACTCTGATAATCTTATTTTATCCTACCTGTAGCTCATAGGGGAAAAAAATCTCAGTGCAGAAGAAAAATTAATAATAAAAAAAAAACCAACAACACAAGGCATTAGAAATATATTCAATAAGTTCCTGCTCAGTCAACATTTAACCTCATATGTTACAAAATTTCAAGATTATTTCAAAATATTTTATCACTGTGATGTTTTGATGACGATAAATGAAAATGAATTTAAATCATTGTACATACAGATACACTGTATGCACATGTAGGACTACGGCATATTTATCCACCAATTTGCGCGGACTGTAAGGCTTCCTTCCAGCTCTTTGTTTAAACAGCCTTCCGTTTACATGTAGGCCTACATGTACTGGTACGTTATCTATCGTCTTTATACCATACGTATGTACATGTATATCCCACTTTCATATATTAACAAATAAAAGATACATTGAACTCAAGACTATTATGCCTCAATCTAGAGAGAGAAAGAGAGTGCCTTTCTATCTGTATGCAATATCAAATATCAATATATCTTTGTATACTAAACACACACGCGACACACAGGCCGAAGCTGAAACCTATTTTGGTTTGGTAAATGGAGAAGGGATGGCAAGCGTTTTGTCTTATTTGTTCACTACCATGCATGTTACTCCAGTTTGCTGGCTGTAGTGAAAGCGTAACGCAGGGAGGTCATGTTCTCTGGCATAGCTGGGGAGAAAGGAATAATTTGTTTACTCAGAACGATTCAGGCAGGCCCATCAATATAAAAATAGAAAGATGATCATGTAAGATATTATTATGATGAATGCATTTACATTTATTAATTTTCTTGAAGAAGCAATGCTGCTATAAAAGGTTAATTATTGTAAAAGTAATTATTTTCGCAGTGGTTTTATTTTCGCATATTTCATGAGTCAGTTTTCTCAAAAATTTCCTCTTCAATGTATTGAGCTCTCTTGAATTTTCCCACCTAGACCAAAATCACAAAAAGATAGGCACGCAAAAATATTAGCATATACAATAATTATATAATTTGTACATGTAGTTTGTAGTTACATGTATATCTAAAACCAGAGTTATTGCATTTCTTCATTGTATTTAAAACAGTCCGCAAATTGGTAATGTTCTATTATATTACCTGATTAGCTCAAGTCTGTAAT
This sequence comes from Paracentrotus lividus, assembly GCA_940671915.1. Lineage (NCBI taxonomy): Eukaryota > Metazoa > Echinodermata > Echinoidea > Camarodonta > Echinidae > Paracentrotus > Paracentrotus lividus. The sequence goes on along the minus strand of CALNVZ010002100.1, from coordinate 69,733,279 downwards.
AATCTTTTATAACCCTAGATCAGATCTGTATTTATGTATATATTTGCTTCGGTATTGGAAGTAAATATTTGATAAGAATGTACTCCGCATTGCTGACTGTGTAAAGCTGCCTGGTAAGGTTAACATGATTGTGCGTGTGAGTGGAATGTATTAAACAGATGATACGATGTGATCTATGAATGTTTAGCACGCTGACTCACCACTCTATAATGTCCCTCTATACTCGTTAGTGTGACTGCTGGGCTCTCTCCGCTTGCTACAACGACGGGTAAATATAGCAGAATTATACCAAGAATTTGACATCATGAATGCATAGTGATATGGCATAAATTGCTGGAGTATCTTACACAGTATGCAACAGTAGTTACAACTGTTGATTGGGAACAGGAAAAAAATAAAATTGAAATAACATTTGGTAATGTATGTGTGTGACATTGTGCGGTGATGTACTGCTTGTCTGTGAAGTGAATCATAGGTCTTTGGGATGATTAAGATAAGTCAATACTCTCTACACTTTTCTGAACATTTACATACACTTTACATGGAGACAAAAATATTTGAACTATATGTACATGGATGTATGTATGTTCATGTTGGCCTATACGTACATACTTTAATGTGTACATGTACGTTTAAATTCTACATGTGTTTAAGGGCACCGTTTTTTCATTGATTCAAGTTAAACTTATATTAGTCCTGGTAAGGACAAGAAATATAATCACAAATCTAATCAAACTTTATACACGCACGTTGAATGCTTCAAACCACAAGTGAATAATAAGGGGGGGGGGTGTTCACGGGGCATGCGGATGTTTTGCAAATGATGTGTATGTCAAATTTAATGGTTGTTTTTAAAAGCTTTTGGCACATGAAAAACAACTGTTTGTCAAAGTATCTCAATTTATTGACAATTGAAGATCCGGTTAGATTCATCCCTCACAGTAATGTATGGGGGACGAAATTCATATCCACGTCTCAAAACAAGTTCTTGTCAAGTAATGGTTTTCAAAAGACAAAAACTTGTTATACATTGCTTTGAAAGAGAATCAACGAAACCTACCATTTTCATTAATTTAGTCTTACATTGAATATCATTGTTCAAAGTAAATAAATACAACTCGATCTTTTCTTCTCTTTCACAATGCAGGACTATGATGTTACTCCAATGCAGGTGATCTGAGTCACCACACACCAACCATTAATATGGAGATGGATACAACACTATGCCCGTCCTGCCATCAGGCTTATGACAAGAGCAAGAAGCGTAAGCTGACAGATGCCTGTGGACATTCCCGATGTTATGCTTGCATGTTCGCCACCGAGTCCTGTCCTGTCTGTCAACATCTACATGGTATGTTTAATGCATCTTCATACAGTCTACTCCCATTATAACAAGCAAGGATACAATATTTTGTCAAGGCAACTTTCTCAATCCCAATTTCAAAAATGCGCAGGTATATTTACACACTCTGACTCGAAACCAATTCAGTTTTGAAGCTGATTTTTGTGGTAATTTATAATGGGGGGGGGGGGGGGGGCTTCAAGTATGCCTAACAGAAAGAAAATTTATGTGCTGACATAGCAACGAACATGGCTATTTCACATTGCATAGCCCATCAAAAGTGCTTTTGTTCAATTTGGAAGCACCCCCAGGTATGGATGCCATAAGTTACATGCTCTGAAGTGGGATTGGTGTAGGGCCTATACATGATTCGATGTGAGATTTTATCATAACAAGGGAAGTTGCCTGGTCACAAGCAACTTATTATAATGGAGGTGACTGTATCAGTAACATTGTTAAATGCAGAAACAAATAAATTCTCTGTTTGGTTACTAATTGGCTAACCCTCATTGACATTCTCTGTGCCCATATTGTACTCAATGGTAGTGGCTCACTTAATGCAATAAATGGGCCGTTGTCAAATTTACTTGTTTACACTGTGACTCGGGTTGCGGGTTCGACACGGCAATTTTATGCCATGTAAATAGGATCAGTGTGATCCGCGACCCGGGGTCGACACGCCTTTTTTGCTCCGCCAAAATCGTAGGTTTCGATCCGGGAGGCGGGTTCGACACTGCAATTTTTCTGTGTGTAAACAGAAAGCCGTGTCGAAGTTGATGACCTTGAGGACAGATTTGGAATTTGTCTATACATCACAACACACATTAATGACGTCCCTTTACTTTTCGTCAAGATCTGAAAGCCGTGTTGAACTCGCCTTTTTTGTTGTGTCAACATGATCACAGGTTCACTCTTTGCAGTATCGAACCCTTCATGAGGATTCGACATGAGAGCTGAGGCACAATGTAAACACGGTAATTAAAAACATGTCATTGTTCAGAAGTATAAAATACACATAAGCAAGAGGCAGATCAAGGTCTTGGGATTAGTTAAACCCCATTCTCATATTCTGAGGACAGCTTTAAGAGATCTTGTTGCCGCATCACTGCATCAATCATGTGTATTTTAGTTTAATACTGAATTTCATTTACACACACAATTACTCCTGAGCTGGTCAAAGAACAAGTTTTAATCTAAACTTCATCCAAAGTTCATCCCTGATGTTGTTTTTAGGAGTGCTCATGAAGTTTGCCTCATGGTGCACTTGTGAATTTTCTTTCAAGCGTATGGAGATCTTCATTCTATCAGTTGATGTGAATGAGATACATGTACATAGGGGTCTTACTTAGTCTTGGAAATTGTACAAGGGTTAACATTCCACCCCAGTACTTGCCTTCTCAAGAAATCTTTTCAGTTGCTGAAAGATACTGTGGGTGTCCACTTTGAGAAAAGCTGGTGATTAGGAAATTAAATCTGAGTTCATCATAATCTAGTTCTAAATAAGGGGAGATCAAACCTGAAAAGAGGCCTAGTTAACGATTTTGATGTTGTTTCTGTACAAACTAAGCACACCTTGTCTATTCTAAAGAAAAATTATAGGGCACAAATATTTCAGAGGTGTGCTCTTCAAAATTTGTTGCGATCACCTCTAAATTCAAGGGGCGTCCAAAATTGTTGCCCTTTTTACGACAAATAGTGTTTTAGAGATAGCATTTAGGAAATATCAAATCGCTCCAAATGCGGATCATATAAAGAGAAATAAATTGCCTACAGGCTGAAACCAACTTTGATGAATTCAAATATGTAAAATTAATAATTAGCCAAACAAGTTCATTTTTCATATTTTTTCCAAAAAATTGAATGTAATCTAGATTTATACTTCGCACATATCAAAACTGCGAACGAAATTTTTAATTGTATCTATTTAGAAAATTGTTGAAATGTAGAACTAAATATTGTGAGAACTGCAGTTCGTATATTATTTTAACAAAAAGTTATATCTCCTGAAGTCGTGATCTTGATTTTGCGAAAATAAAACATTCTGGTCAATATCTCTGAAGCTCCGTACACGTACGTGTATTACTCTATTGGAATGGTATTGGTGTCTTATATTAACAAACCATCTTTCAGTCTAAAACCCTAACTTCATTGTACAAACGAAATGAAATGAATCAGGTATCAGTCTCCGGCCCTGTTGTCGAAATTCGGATATAAGCATCGACTTTAAATCGCTAGTATCAACTTAATAGTAATATTACTTATGAAATCAAAGGGGGAAAATCTTTAAACTGATAACGAATGATGAGTCTGCCCTCTCCATTCCTCTGAGGTGCAACATTTCCTTTATTCTGTGAGCCTTACGTATTTGTTTATGTTTTAACAATGCATTTTAATATTGTATAACTTATGTAGGAATTTCTTCCTTTTTTAATGATGCAAGAGTTCTTGAAAAATGGACTCAGATCCCTAAACTGCTTGTTGCCTGCTAGGATTTTTATGGGGGGGGGGGGTCGAAATTGAAAAGTGGACCTTTTTCAGAAGGAGTAAACTTTCGAGCGCGATCCGAAAATTTGCCTTAACAGTAATTCTACCTTATAATTTCTTTTATTATTTTTACGAGGTGATGATCACCTTCCTTTTAGCTAAATAAGTTGTGAGCACGAAGCGTGAACGGTAAATTAATTTACATTTACAATCTCACTTGTGGAGTCAGAATCACTCCATGGGCCTTTTATGAAATTTTGACTAATAATGACTGAAGGTAGTGTATTCTGACTTATTTGCCTCTTATACTTACGGATCCGTACTTAGGACTGATAAACTTACGGATGCGCCCGCACCTTCCGCCCCCCCCCCCCCTGGATCCGCGCCTGTGTTTTGAAAATTGAAAAATGGATTTTTGCCAGATTTGAACTTGCGAGCGCAAAGCGCGAGCCAGAATTTTTTGTTATAATGAATTAAGGTAGTGTTTTTCTAAAACATTTTGCCTCTTATGCTCACAGACCGTAATTAGGATTTGTATAAGGTTTAGACATTCGAAAAGTAAACATTTTGCAAGGATTGACTTTGCGAGCGCGAAGCGCGAGCCGGAAAATTCTGCTGTTTAATGGCCTGAATCGATATGTTATATGTACAGTTTGTCTCTACATCTTTCTGTTTCTTTTAATTCTTTCACAAGTTGATGATCACGTCCCTTTGTAAAAAAAAAAAAAGTGAACCTTTGCCAGTGCAAAGAGCCCTCTTGCCTTGTATTTCAGGCGTATTGTGCCTTATATCTATTTTTAATAGTCCTTCACAGACGGATGACAAAACTCCAAAAGATACGAACGCGAAACGCGAGTGAAAGAAATTACACAAAATCACATGAATGCTGTGCATTTGAAGCACATTTCTTTTTGACCTATAATTCAGCTTTTCGAACGGAGTGAACATGGCGAACGCGAAGCGCGAGCAGGAAAATTTTGTTATGATGAATTGAGGCTGCACATTTGCCATGTTTGCTTTTCTTTTTTTTTTTTAGACTCCTAAAACAACAAGATGACCATCACCTACCTTGAAAAACTGAAATGTGAGCATGAAGTCGAGAGGAAAAACTTTTATTAAATGACTCGTATTTCAATTCTTATTGTAATATTTCCTGAAAACCAGGGATGAAGGATGGGGAGGGGGGTTGCTGCAGCCCCTCCAATTTTTTCAGTAGATATTTAAAAATACTTTTCCTCGTGCTCAGCCCATCAACTTTTAATCACCCCACCCCCTCAAGCCCCTTCAAAAACGCTCCGCGGTCTCTGAAAATAATGATTATGCGAGAGCCAGAGCAAATATTGCACAGACTATCTAAAAAAGGGCGATTTTAAGCACTATTTTTTTTAATTTATAATTAGCTCATGAACATTTTGAAAATGAGGTATATAAGTAGGTCAATTAAGAATCCGTTCACACCCTGTTTTCTTCTTCCTTTCTCTTCTCTCTCTCTCTCTCTTTTTATTATTTTTTTTTTTGTCAAGCGGACCCTCTCGCCAGCGGGGGGGGGTCATTCGATCCCCGAACCCCCCCCCCCCCTAGTTACAGGCCTGGAAAAGGGAATGGATTGTCTTCTCAAATTCACTTTGCACTCACTTTTATTTGTTTACTACCTCTGCATGTATCCAGACCGTAACTGGGGGGGGGGGGTGAACGAACCCCCCCCCCCCCCCCCGACGGAGAGCAGGTCCGCCTGACAAAAAATAAAATAAAAAAATTGATAAAATGTTTTAACTTTTTTAGTTTTTTTTTTGCTTATCATTTTGGGGGCCAATCGAACGACCTCAGCCTACCCCTATAAATAATATATTTTTTTTTGAACACCTACTACCCCCCCCCCCCCCCCGCTTTTCGTGCGGGTAGCGTGACGTGAAATATTTTTGATGTACCTTTTTACTCGCCCGGCTTGATGTGAAAAAAAATTGATGTACCTTTTTGTCCACTTTTGCAGATTTCGAACCTTCAAGTAAAAATCCTAGTTAGGTGCCTGTGTATCACATAATATAACATCATGAAATGTCACAATATACACCTTAAACAACTTTTGCGATGTATTTTGGAAAACGCTAAGTACCCGTATGTTATATACATAAAAACAATCAAATAATAATTTTTTACTTGTAGATCTTTAATGTTATCAATTTCTGCAGAAACCGGCTGATTTGGGTTTAAAAAGTCAAAGACATTTTATTTATAGAAGACACCATACCTTTTCCATACGTCCGTGTACGGAGCTTTTAGAGATATTGACAGATTGCCGTTTTCAGCGAAATCAAGATCACGACTTTAAGATGATATAACTTTTGGTTAAAATAATAAACGAACCTGCATTTCTCACAAGATGTCGTGCAATATTGGAACAATTTTTCTAAATAGTTACACTTGAATTTTCTTTACGCAGTTTTACAAATGCGAAGTATAAATTTTGATTACATTCCATTTTTTTGAAAAATATTTATAAAATGAACTCTCTTCGGGCTGAATATTAATTTTTACCCCTCTAAATTCCATCAAAATTGGTTTCAGCTTGTAGCAATTTATTTCTCTTTTATATGATCTGAAATTCGGGGCGAATGATAGTTCCTCCAAATGATATCCCCCAAAAATATTGGTCATAAAAAGGGCAACAATTTGGACGCCCCTTAAATTAAGAGGTGATCGCAACAACTTTCGAAGAGCACACCTCTGAAATGTGTCCAAGAATATCCGAAAAAACAAGGTTTGCTTAGTTTGTACAGTAACAACATTTGAACCTTCAATTTACGGGTTGGATCTCCCCTTAAAATGGCTTTGAAATGGAGGAGATGAATTACATCATAGGAAATCTGTCAGGGACTCATTGATATGAAGTATTTCCTTTCATATGATTTATTGAGAATCAGAATAATGACTTTTCAATGACACTTGAAATGGTGAAACACAACATTTCTTCTGACAACAATTGCACAAGGCTTTATTTGTCCATGTAGAGGTAGGGTTAAGGTTCAGTGATATAATAACAGGTTTTATATACAGTGTCAATTACTGCTGGTTTGGATCAATAAAAAAGAGTTGAGAATTTTTGAAAATTGTGATTGCTGTTTTTCGATTGAAGATTCACTGTGATGTAAAGTTGGTCAACATTTGTTCCTTTTCACAAAATTCGTCAAATATAATTTTCAAATCTGGGACTAATCATTAATTTTTTATGGAGGACCTTTAACAATATACTGCAGAGCATGTTGAGAGTCCAAGAGAGAGAGACATAGATATCTAAAAGAGAAAAAAAAGTACAATTTTTGAAATAACTTTATTTAGGTGTGGTGATAACTTCTTGCATGCTTCCTAGTGAACAATAAACACACATGACTCATTTGTTCAGTTAGTCAGAATAGTTTGTCTTCAGTTGCAGTACTTGGAGAATATTTCCACGATTGATGTGGAAATCAAGTTTCATGTTTAATGGGGAGTCTGTTGTTGAGCGTTGTATTGCGGTGGCGGGTTTGGAGTCGGTTAGTCTGGCTTGTTAGTAGAATCTTTGACGCCCCTTGACACCTCCCTCTTCTCTCGCTCACCCATTACCTAGCTGTACTTCACTTTGTACACAATGTTTTTTTATTTCTGCCATTAGCTCTGTGTTTTCATTGTTTTCTCCTAATTGTCCTTTTTTATTTGGGAAATCTCTCGAGCAATGTTGTACTTTATATTTATAGTAAAATGCATATATTTTATTGTCTTTAATATCATGCCTTAAATAAAAAAAAATGTATATCTTGATTACAGAAATTAGTTTCTTACTTGATAATAATCCTGGATTAGAGGTCTGTTTGTAAAGAAACATGAATGTGTTTTCTGCGTTACATGGTGCCAAAAATAACATTCATGAGAGAGATTAACGTGACTGATTTACAAGATGGTTGGCTAAATAATCGGAGCCACCAAGTCCTGGAAGAAATTACCCAGCAGTCTATAACCCTTGGGTCTGGGACTGGTTGTGATCAGCTGTACATCTGGGCACATTACCCTGAAATGAAGAATACCACGTTTACACAGTGACTTGGCTCGAGTGTCGAATCCTCAGGAAGGGTCCGACACTGCAAAGAATGAACCTGTGATCGTGTTTATACAGGGGGAAAAAGGCGAGTTCAATACGACTCGCAGATAATGACCGGAAGTAAAGGGACGTTATTAATGTGTGTTGTAAAGTAGCTGAACTCCACCTCTGACCTTTATAAAGTCATTGACTTCGACACAGCTTTCTGTTTACACACAGAAAAACTGCCACGTCGAACTCGTCTTTCAGGGGGAGCAAAAAAGGCGTGTCAAACTTGGTTGCGGATCACACTGATCCTATTTTCATGCCATAAAATTGCTGTTTGAAATCCTCGAGCCGAGTCATGGTGTAAACATGGTAGAAAACGATCCCTGGAAAGAGATGGGTGACAGATCAGAGGCTGATCCCCACGGGGTGAGATTAATCGCTCATCCCTCTATCATGAGAGTGAGAGAGGCCCCTTACATGAGGGACTGGGGGTGGTGTAGGGTGTAAGGTAAGGGAGGGATTAACTACTCATCTCCTATTCATGAATTGGAGAGATGGGAATTAGAATACAGGGATTAGACGAGATAATGGGAGTAAAAAATTAGATCAGTTTGTCTGTGCTTACAAGAAAAGGAATGTCCCAGTAAAATAAATGTAACTATGGATTTTGGAAGATTAAAGGCTTGTGAGTCGCAACATATTTGATGAGTGAAATGACAATGATCGGTCATATGAAGAATTACAAATATTTTAATGAGTTTGTTTGTCGAGTATTATGAAATAATCATTGTATCTAGATGACTAAATGGAGGATATAATGAGGGGTACTAGTAATACATTAATGAAAAAATAATAATCAAATTAAAATTCTGGGATGAAGTTAGATATATTAAAGTCAGTGATCAGCTTTGTTATTTTCATATAGTATAGATGTACATGTACATGTAGATTTATCATGATAAGGTGAAGAGTGTCAATTATTTTTTTGTTTTTTGGTTAAAACCCCAAGAAATATAATTTGGTTTAAAATGACTAAATTTCCCAAGTTTTATGGAGATGGATATGAAATCTGGAAGACTATAGAGAATGGGTACTAAAAATAAATAACCTGGAGAATCTGAAATTAATTCAAGGCCAAGGGTTTCAGTTTACTGGATGAATTTATCACCCCACTGACAAACATTTCATAATATGATGCAAGCTTCTGTGAAAACCTACACGTATTTGGACAGTTGTAAATACAATTTCATTTTGCAAGACTCCGAGGAAAAGGTTTCCAACCCTGACAGAACTGGATTCTAACTGCCTCCCATTTTTCATCCGCAAAACAAAATTACAATTTGCAATGACTTCTCTGTCGCCAGCCCTGGTGTATTCTTTCCCTGCTTTTGTGTCCATTGCCCTCTGTATGCATGCACAGATTTGAAAGTCTATTTATAGATGTTTCATGGGAGTAAAGTGTGGAGTGCGTGGTTGGCGTGAGTTCATTGCATACCGTTTCTTCCCTTGTCAGAAACAAAGCTGTGTCCCATCCATTCAGAATATCAAAGATCATACAAATATACAATCTGCTTCAGATTATATTATGTTCTTCATACATGAGCAACCAATTCGACCTCCGTGTACATGTACAGTTTATTTTCCATGTAGCCTTACATATATATTCTAACTGATTCATCTAACAATTAAAGTCTCCCATGAGCAAATTATTAAATTCCTGTTGCTACTTTTTTTTCTTCGGTGGAATGTTCAGTGTTACTGTTTGTATATGTATACTGTTTCTGTCAAGTGAAAGGGGCAAGTTTTAATGAACAGGCATGAAATATTTATAATGATAATCAGAATTTTACACCTTTTATTTATCTCCACTATTACATTTAACATGTCTCCTCAAATGTTTACAATATTCCAAATATAAAATGAGGGAAAGCTGAGAACAGAAGAAAGTACCAAATTTAAAAAAAAAGAAAATCTAGTGATCATAAAATGAACAATTGTATGATACTTTTAATGAAAAGTTTAAAGATACTAGCTAAAAAAAAAAGAAGCAAAAAAAAAAGATAGAACTCCTACGCAAGAAAGGCAAGACAATTTAGAACTAGGTATTATTGAGTTCTACTTCTTGGTGAATTTCCCCTTCTCAATGGCGACTGGCCTCTAGACTCTATACCTGTGCCCCTGCCGTTATGAGGCACAAGATATTCCTGCCATGTAAATGATCATTTGAAACCCTCGTAGAGTGTCGCCCTCCCACTGCAATCAGATTTGTCTGGCGCCAGTCAACACATTTACCCATCATCCAATGCCGATGACCCTCTCGCAGTCCTCATTTGCGCTGGGAAAACTTATTGCCTAATATCTGTTGTTTTGTACGGGTGCTTGCAGAAATAACGACCGATAATGCAGGTTGTGATGTTTACTTGAGCTCAAACCTGCATCCTTATTATTCTGCTCTCATTGGAGTTGTTTCATGATGATGATAATATGTTTTTGTTATTTTATTTTGGTTGTTTCCATGGTTAATGATCAATTTGACGTTTTGTACACAGCTGCTCCAGCTGGCCATGATTTGGTGTGCGATAACAATACATTCAGATAGTAATAAACAGAATATAAGTTTGCAATTGATTTAGATGAAATTTAACACATTTTATAGACTCCACTTTATTCTCATCTGTCTGGCTAGTTGGGTTGCTCTAAAGCAATCTAGAAAAATGCTGCAGAGCAATTTAGAAGTCTGCTTCATTTGTATTCTCACTACTGCCTACATGTACCGGTATGCATGAAAGAATGCTTTTGTTGCTATGTAAGGAAAGCTGATTCTCAAGTCCACATTCCGGCTTGAAGAGAAATAGAAGGTAACTCGCAGGACACTGTAACTTTCTACTGAAGTTATAACGGGGTCATATTCTGGATTGCAAGTATATTGTTATACATGTAGTCAACAGTGTATAGTTCCTCCACTTGGTTGTACTTAACATCATAAAGGTATAATCAATTTTCATTTCTTTCAAAGCCATGACCCCTTTTCTGGCCCTCCCTATTAATTAATGCAATCAACTCTGAAACAGGCTGGCGTCAGAGGCAAGTTAGAGGATGCCTTTACATACGTTGATCAGGTACTAAACAGTGCATTCAGTGTTGTTCTATCCCATACCAATTCCCTTCTGTGAGGGCTGTGCTTGTAAGAGCTAGCCTGATAATGCCATTATTGGGAAACACTGGTCTAATAATTTACAGCAACCCCAACAGGCCTCTACAAAAATTATATTTTTCGCTTGCCCTGTTGGGCAAGTGAAATTTGGTTTTGCTTGCCCACAAGAAAAAGACACTTGCCCGGATTTTCTTTTCATTTTCTTTGATTAGACCCTAATCATGATTTTGTTGTTAATAACAACTACCATCTGAGACCTAATAAGAGTCCATAAACGACGTGCATATAGGAAGAATATTTAGGCATTTTGTGTGTGTGATATTTTGTCTGATTCGTATTTTATTGTGTTTTTTAGGTGAAATGTTGCACATGTATACATTCCTCTCAAATCATGGCTTGCCCGATCAGGCAAGTGAATTTGATCTTAACTTGCCCGCCAGTGGTTTTCACTTGCCCTGGGCAAGCGGGCAAGTGGGTTTGTAGCGCCCTGGGTAAAGAATTGAACTAATGGGCTTTTGTGGTTGTAAGGATTGAAAAAGGTCATTGCCTCAATTCCCCTCTGTCAACAAAGCAGTACACTCGGTAGTCTGCAATCGTTGTTAACAAACTGGTCATGCTGTCATTAATGACAATGTAAAATAATTAAAAAATTAAACAAATAGAAGAAAATGTTTTTTTTTATCAAGTTGGACACTGAAATCAAGAAAAATAAGAACTAGAATTTTGATAATCTTGACAAAACTTAGGAGATACATGTAGTAATGATGCTACATGCAAGACTTTTAATGTTGTACTTATATGGGATTGATAAAGTGCATAGCCCATTCCAGCATAACGGACATGTCAGTCAATGGAAAAAAAAAACATTAAAAAAAAAGAAAAAAAATTAAAAACATTTTTTGACTTGTAAATTGTAATTGTATGATCTGCCGACACTCTCTGTTTCTCCGTAACCCTTTGTCCTCTTTCTCTCTCTTTCTCTCTCTTGATGTTGCTTGCCTTTGCATGAAAATGAAGAATTTTGTATCCATTTTGTGGTGCATTGATTAGTTTCGACTCTGTAAAAGCACACAGACCCTTGATGTGATTAGCCATTGATTCACAATGCATCTGCTAGGAGGAGGCAGGGCTAGCTCTTGTTTACGTTCAGGGCAGCAGTAATAACATCAACACAATTTGACCATGTAAACGAACCTGTTTGGTTGGGCAGCCAACCACTAGGATGTGAGTGGATGGAGATATATCTAGAGTAGATATAAAACAACCTGCATTCTACTCACACACACACCACATGTAACACGACCTTTTGCCCCGATATTGGGATATTGCGTGTAATTCTAAAGGGAATATGCTACATGTCTAAGCAATGTTGAAAATTGTATGTAAAGTGACATTACAATATTAGTGACATTACAATATTCCCCAAATTTGTTTAGTACGTAATGATTTGAAATGGACTTAATGCTATATGTTTGCAAACTAAAATATACTCTGTTTTTAATATACAGAATGTACATTGATTTTGCAAAACTACATGTATATGCCTACATATCCACTGTACATATCCAATTATGTTGACGAAGACTTAGTATTAAATGTACCAGGGAAAGCTTACATGTAAACCAAGATTTAGACAATTCTCCTTTCTTCTTTTGTTCTTGAATGTAAATTAGTCTAAAGGGGAAAAATGCCCATTAAAAGATGCTACCTGTGTTGATACATTGTGTCTTTGGTATGAGTCATCACGCCTTAAATTGTGCATGACTTGTTGGGTGACCTCAAAAAGGTGTTGGAAAATATACAAGTGTGAATGCATAATGTATACCTGATAGTGTGCTATCGCAACAGGAATATTTCTCTAATTTTTGTTTTTTCCCCCACACATCAATAATATGTGTCTTTAAATGTGTTCGTATAATGAAAATATATGTAATTGATGAATTGATCAATAAAATTGTTAAAAATATAGGCCTAGATACATTGTACATGAAAGCCTATGGGGTTTTCTAGTTCTCAAGCTGTTTTTTTTATTGGAATGGCTGATCAGGCTAGAATCTGAAAATTGAGCAAACTCAAGTCTAATGTATATGTAGAGCAGCTTCGTGTACTAAAATACATGTACATGTACCATCTTGGCATGGTTGCAATTATTAAATACTGCATCAATGAAATGACATTGGGCAAGGGCCAATTTCATTAACGATTGTACATGTAAATATAGAGGGCTGCAGTTTTGTTGTAGTTTGTGATGAATGAATAGAGCGTTCCCAGCGACGTCACCATTCATCCATGTTGGTGGGCAGAACAAAAGAAACGTGTCCATCAAACCGTGAAACATCATTGTTTTTACGGTCTGGTGCACCGGTACCTTATTGTCCTGCCCACCATGTGACGTCATGTGAAATCGCTCTATAGTGAATATCTCGCTTATAATGAAACAAGGACTTTACCAAGATTGGAGTAGCGTCCTCAATGTACCTGTATTGTCACTCCTAGTTTCTCAAGTCCTAAATTTAAGCCAAATTTTTTTTTTGTACAGATATTTTTGAGATATTTGACCAGGTGGGTAGCCACTTGATGGGCTTGATTTCATGATCAATACTCACTGTTTCAATTGCTATAAATCTCCTTTTATTGAAGTTGTGATTTTTTTTTAGAACTGACATTTTATAAATTTGAGAAAATAAAATGGTCTCTCAAACATATCATAAATGATTGAGTTGCCAACTTACAAACATGTGGTCATATTCAGACTAAGTGGGACATTTAGCTGAAATTTCAATGTTGCGCTGTGCCTTTGAAAATGCAAATTAGGATCTGAAATCAACACAAAGGCTTCTTTACAATACAAACAATCATTTAAATTCAAACATTATGTGATCCAGTTTCCTAACGCTGAATAATTGAGCAAACAGGAATTTGCACGTATGGGATTATGGTGCTTTGAATGCTTCTTTTTTCTTAAAACTAATCACTTTTGTCAGATTTTTTTTGCTTAAAGTAATTTTCATGGACTACTCTAACATGGCATATAAATACAGGTAATTTGGATTTAGTTATTTACTTGAAATGTTGAATTTAAGGCACTGGTCGTGTCACTCACATTTTGGATGTCGTGTCACTCACGACACATAGAGGTGGCCCATTTTCCACAGAGAGGGAATGATTGATAAACATAATAAATGTCGGAGAGGTACACTATTCATACACATATACCAGCACCTATGGTACCCTTAGAGATCTACTTGGGCACAAATCCAACCATAACCAATGATGGTCAGAGACCCATGTCTTTTTTCTGTTGTGTCACTCACGCACTGTTTTTTAATCATAATTTCCAGGAGCAATTGTAAAATTCAAATCCAACTGGTAATGACACATGTCCTTCCTACATTATACATAATATGGTAGTCATGATCCATTCATAACCTACCTGCTCTCTGGAATGCTCTTCCTTCCAGTGTGCGCAATGCTGGATCTTTGGAATCATTCAAATCAGGTCTTAAAACACATTTGTTCTCGTCTCATTTTAAATAAATCACCTCCCTTCATTGTACTTCCCTCTGCGCCTCTGAATAGGTAACTAGATAGATGGCGTACTTTAAGTGCTATATATTATTATTATTATTACAAGTGCTAAGATATGCGCCCTTCTATCAGTCCAAATGTCGTGTCACTCACGTTTGAATATGACCATGTACATTTGGTTGTTCCTATCTGTTTTTCTCTAATCTGCACTGAAAAGTTTCCTTTTTTTTAAATTAAGACCAACTTGATAGCATAAATATGAAGTTGGACTTTACCTATCAGAGTATTTTATTGTTCTATAAATTCATGGTCATGTTCTGAAGTCGGACTGGTCCATTTGCCTACATAAATTTCATGAGGCGTTAAATAAAAGATGCACATACATGTATTCCTACATGTGCATGTAGATGTCTTCTTTGATTAAAGAACTGTCAATGGTAGGGGGAAAATGTAAAAGACAAGGAGGGTTGATCAGGAGATGTACTTGCATTTGTATGAAGGACTGATGAGATATATTGCGAGATGAAATCAGGCCAGAGACACAGTTCGTCTTTTGCTCTCCCTCCCAAACTGTCTATAGTTTGTTGAACTGGTGGGCCATCTCCTGCCTAATGTAGGCTGGTATAATTAACACCGTTTCACACTTGACTTTTGATTCAACTTACCCAAATGCGAAAGCAATAGTGATTAAAACTACATTTGTACATCTTGACAATTATTAAACATAGACCTAAAAATAATATGAAGCCATTAAAAAAAAGAATCATGTGATCATGTATCATACAGTTGCATATAATGGCTGTGGATGTACAATGTAGAATAGATGTTCACGATGGTTGTTTTTTTTGTTGGTGCATTTTGGTTCAAGTGTACATGTATGTTTTTATGTAAATTTTTACACCATGCTCATTTTTATGAGATGTTTGACAGTGATGAATTAATTCTTTTTGGAATAGCCATCATGTTTTATTAATAATTTCCATTCTATGGAAATGGCACGTCATTTTCAACCTAGCAGTAGGCACGTGCAAAACATTGTGCATGCACATGCTGTATCATTGTTCACTGTAATAGGATTTACATGTAATACCGATTGCTGAATACCACGATACCTGAGGGCAATGCAGTACGCATCCTTTTTGTCTCCCTGCATTCCTCCCTTATTCTGAAGATGATTCTCTCTGTAATGGAGTGGATTTCTCTTTATATAAATAAAAACAGAAAGATCCATATGCATTTGCACTTTTCCAGTTGGATATTTAGGTGATTGCACTTTAAGTCTGTAGGAAAAGAAGATGAAATGGGGCCAGAAGATGCAGTAATACATGAGCAAGTAAACATATTTTGTACTGATGCACTCTCCCAAAACATGACCGGTTAAGTCACAGGGCAACTAGATAACAGCAGAAAAGTAGAAGAGAATCAGATGGTGCAAATAAATGGTTATGTACTCTTTCTAAAAATTCAAGGAGATACATGAATTTTGGAATTGTCCATCAATGGAAAGAAAATAACTGGGATTCTTTTCTTTAAATATCAAATTTGTACAATAGAAACACATGATATTCTTATTTTTTTTATATAGCTTTAAACAAAACTGTAAAATGATGATATTAAAATATTAAAATAATGCAGCCATTGGATCGAAAATATCTCTGGCCAATAGCAATAATTCTTCTTTTTTTT
Source organism: Paracentrotus lividus (assembly GCA_940671915.1). Lineage (NCBI taxonomy): Eukaryota > Metazoa > Echinodermata > Echinoidea > Camarodonta > Echinidae > Paracentrotus > Paracentrotus lividus. Next base: position 69,717,025 of record CALNVZ010002100.1, on the reverse strand, counting down.
TTTTTGCGGGGGGGGGGGGCTGTCATACCCTACCCGTGTCCAAGCAAATATGACTTATAGGCATAAGTCAAAGCTGATAATTGATTCAAATTTTCATTTGCATTTACTTTATAAAGGTTACTCAGGATTACCTCAAGGATTGCTTGTCATAGCTACAGCAAATTGTATGCAAACCTCCACTCAAAAACTTATGGAATAAATAAATCACCTAATTACTGCCCACTCTGAGAATTAAAGTTTCTGTATGAAAAAGAAAAAGTTTGTATTCAGGTCTTTAATATCTCATGTAACATCCAAGATGCATTGCTGACAACATAATTTATACACATTTTGCTTTTTGAAAGTACAGTATGAAACTTACGATATCTTTATAGGATTAATACAGTTAACTGTCTTTTTAAAGTTGTTTTTCATTGTAATTATAATGTAGCCTGGCTTACTAATACCATTTTGATCATCAGATACCTCATGATTTGTTTAAGTTTTGGTTTCACATCTGAGTTGTTTAAACGTTACAGACATAAAATTCAGCATTTTACTTCCTAAATGCTTCCTGAAAAGTGTCAGGCAAGCAAAATTTTCTTCCTGAAAGTCTCTTTTTTCTGTATAAGTTGTTTATATCAAAAAGTTTTTAAAAATATGATTTTTCAGGACCGCAACTTTTAATTTTTTATTGTAATATGGTACACTTTGATAACTGTTTTTCATGTGGTATGTTATGATATAATCTTTCATTTTATCTGGCAACAAGTTCAAACTTACACTTTGATGATTGTTTGTCATGATTATGATTTTTCATGTGGTATATTATAGCATAAATCATTATCTTTCATTTTATCTGACAACAAGTTCAAACTTTGAAAGTTTGTAGTTTTCGATTTAGCAAAGCTGCTGTATAAGTCAATATTTTCGCGTACAGATATTTTCGAGATTTTGGGCTAGTTGGGGAAATTGGCGAGAGCAAAATTTCGCGATTTTGGTGATGATTTCATTACTATAAATAGCCTTGTATTGATGTGGAAATTTGCGAAAATAAAGTTACCGCGAAAATAACCACTTATACAGTACACTCCAGCTTAAACCAACCCATAGTTGACTTCAGTGAATTTTTTTTCTCTCAATAAATGTACAAGTTATTGCTGATCTTCACACATGAGTTGGGTCATTGATGATGAGCGGAAAAATGTTTGCATGGTTGAATGACTTATTGATTTGATTGGTAGGTTATTTACATGTAACTCCCTCCCCCAAGGATCACAGCCAACTTTAATGGTGTTATTGGTTGGGCAAGGAAGTTCCTGTATTGTAACATTTGATTTTTCCCTTTTTATACCAGCTCTGGCTGGGACATTTGTTACAAAACTTGATTTTTGGAATTGATCGTCTTTCAAATTACACCTTGATAAGATTTTTTTTTTTTTTTTTTGAATCATTATCAGTCAATTTGTAAGTATTAATAAAATTTGAACACCCAAAATTTGTAAAGTCAGGATGCATTTTCTCAATACAGCTACATTGTACGTGTATGTGCCTCTACTAGTGATTGCTAGCCTTGCACAAGTGCACTGCTTCATATATTCCAACCCGGCTTGCAAATGACTTGTATAATATGTACAGCATATATACATGTATGCTCCATTGCGAAATGCACCATAAATTCATGGGAAGTCCCTTTTGTTACATTTTCAATCTATCCTCATGTCTACGGTTCAATGGTCATTATTGGTACGCTCTTACACCTGAACTCATAAAACGTTTTGTCAGTGTAAACATGCTCTTTGGCCTCATCATGATGACTCACACACTAGATTCAAAATTAAAATCAATATCTCATCAGTAGTTTGTGGACAGATTGATACTCTTTGTGAGCCTACTAACCCAAAAGCATGCTGAACATGCTCAACATGTTCCTATTGAAATATTCAGCAGATGTAACGCCTTATCCTGGATGTTTGGAAAGCTTGTTGTGTGCTTTTACAGGACATCAACAAACAAATGATTTACTAGATTATAATATAAGGTGAAATAAATTATTTGAAATTAAAAATTAAAATAAATCATATGTTGGCCTAGTTCACTCTTGACGGAATGAATTTCAGAAAGAGGGAATTTATAGTGAAATTCAAATTAATTTTGAGTGAAATTTGTATTTTTACTAATTTTGGAGTGACATGAGATTCTCTGTGCTGCTTTGATGCAGAAGGCTATACACCAGAAAATGTAAATGTATGGGTGACACAACATTACCTCTGGTGACAAAAGCTCTGGCAAAAATTACTCCAGGCTTTATTTTGGCTAAGATTGCAATCTGGTTTTATGCTATTTAATAGGGTATCGTTAAATCTAGGGTTGAAATTCGCCATTCCATCTGTGTATGGAACTTACAGCAGAGCAATTGTCACTGTAGCAGATGTCATGAAACCCATCTAGAACTCCCTTCTGTTTCTAAAGCAGAACATTATACTCCTGAACTTTGTTGATTGATAATAGGAATGAAGTGAAAACAAGGTCCTTCGGGTTCCTAAGCACATCCATCATCACATTTCAGTCAAGGAGCATTTCAACTAATAAGTTACAAATTGGACTTCTGAAGATCCAATTGAAGTAGGGAGATCCATGTCAACATAGCCCCATATCACATTCTGTTAGCAAGTAGGAGATGGGATTGTAGCGCCGCTGGACTAAGATACTTTACCAAACATTATACTGGAGAACACACGAAATGAAATACAATCTGAATGTACATATTAAATCTCATTCCATATTCAGAGCATAATTTCGATTGATATTACAATAAATAAATTTCACAAAAGTTTGTCCAAATAAAATTGAAATATATTTCAATTTTATAATGTGTGGAAATCAGCATTATACAGTTGGCATGTTTATACTTTTGATATCTTTTGATATATCAGAGAGCAACAACATTAATTGTTTATTATTATTATTATTTATTATTAACCCTTTGAGCATATTGCCTGAGCTCAAGATGCACCACACCAATTATATTTCTATTGATAATACTATTTGTAGATCATTATAATTCCATTTGCAGGGAATCATAAAAGATGGAAATATTTCGCCTTTCCCTTGTTTGGTGAAAGACATCTTTCAGAAATGCATGGTATGGCTTTAAATCTTCTCTGCTTTATGGCCTTTGTAGGAAGAATGCAACAGCGTCCTGATGTGTTTGTCGGTGCATCCAGGTTGCTGTTCACATCACTCAAAATGATCATTCGGGATTCAGGTTCAAAGTCTTTATATTGTCTGTTGGGAGCCAGAAGGGCGTTATTGTATCTTATAGATGTTCCGTTGAGAGCCAGAAGGGCGCTGTTACTGTACAAAGTCAATGGTAATAGCGCCCTTCTGGCTCCCAACGGAACATCCTTGATTTGCAATAGCGCCCTTCAGGTTCAATGATAAAGCATAGGCCTACAAATGTTTTTGGGATAGGATTTTAAACAGTAGGTACCTCTAGTTGTATACATACTTTAAATTCTTTATTATCACTTGGGTAAAATAAAGTTATCAATCAACAATCTTTTATTTGTCATCTATTCTACAGGAAAGGGAAGACAAGGTGTACCAAGGGAAGAGGAACGTCCGCCCACCCCGCCCCCAAAGCCTAAAGATCTACAACAAAGGTCATCGTCTACATCTAGTGCAAGTGATATTAAAGGTAAGCAACATGTTACCAACTGAGAAAATGTCCTATACATTGAAGCAGATTATTTTATGTTAATGTTACTGTTTATCACATGCTTATCAACTGTCCCTATTTAATGCAGTAATAGTCCCTATTTTGGGGGAATAGCAAGAGCATTACCATTGACAACCTTTTGTCCCTATTTTTGCAAAAATCTATGTACAGCAATGTATATATAGGAAATACAGGAATGTCCCTATTTTTAACATTTTCTTCCTACTTTATTCCTATATTTGGACTCAAAATGTTTAGTTGTTATGAAATGTATTGTAGTACAATATATGGTCCTTTTTGTATTTGTATCTATTTTCATAATTACGTAAAGCCCATTCAGTCTCGGGGTCACACCCCAATTAACTGCGAGAAACCTATCGCTCGGTGTGCCTAATTTGCATAAAGAAAACAAGTTTTGCACGGAAAAACCGCTACAAAGGTGTCTAGGGCGAACTGCGATATCTCGCCTTTAAAACCACCAAATGAAACAAATCCAACGACTATTTAACAAGAAAGAGTCATTTTAACCTCTCATGATGTTAATTATGGTTGAAATTAGTAATAAATCGTGAAAAATAGGTTTTTTCGGGAGCACCCCGAAAAAAACCCCAGAAATCGGTAAAAAAGTTGATTATTTTTCACCTTTCTTGAAATTGCCCAAGAACGTAACTTTTATATGATATAAAGCATATCATATCGAAATACTGTACGAAATATCTTTTCATAATATGTTGTCCCACGGTTATATCGGGAAAAATCCGTATCAAAGTCATTAAAAAAAAAACAATCAAGTTACATTGTGGTCCCACACACTGTGGTTCGTGGTGTAGGCATATTTTGACCGCTATAGCTATAGCCCCACGAAAAAATATTCCACTCTTCTCCCAGCCGTCAATGGCAAGAAAACGCTGAAATCGAGCAAAGAAAATGACAAATGTCAAATATAGAAATAATTCATGGAAAAATAATTGAGGATTATAACAAAATATAGTGGTTTACTGTCCTTAAAACTTGCAGTAGGGTCATCGCAGCGGGTTTCTCATGGATATTGGCGAGTGTTTTTTCCAAACCCGGAAGTGAGGTGCGGAAATGCGCATGCGCAAATGAGCGGTTTGTCGTCGATAGATGCAGTTTCCAGGGTTTTCTCAGCGAAATACTCAACATTTGAAGGAAGATTTAGACAAAACTACTGATTGCCCAAACACCAAAATGCGCAGGAAGTGAGACTGGTGTGTACTGTACAGTATCATGTCTTTTGTTTTTGTTTTCATTTCGTCCCAGACTTGTGTCGGGAAAAAATGAAACCTCTCTCGAAAAACAGAAATATACTCGTATTTCCAAAAATACACAACCATTTTCAATGATATTTGATATGCTGCTTAATATCATCATTCTTTAAGTTCTCTGAAAGTATCATGAACTTTGGTGATCAAGAAAGAGAGATATAAGCAGGTGAATTTTGGACGATATTTGCTCTACGCTCAGCGCACGGCTTCCGTAGCCGTTACGAATTCAAAAGCTTTTACGACTTTACGAGCATATAATTGGGGTCTGCCGCCGGGACTGCATTATTGAAAATTTAAATTATTCATTATGAAAATTTGTGTTTCTATTGTTTATTAATTTTTAGGTGTGAATGGGGGTTCTGTGGAGGAGTTTCCTGATATCACACCTCCACCTGCCTTTCCTCCAGCCTCTGCTTTAGATGTGAAAGGGGGTGGTGATACATCCAGTGTGACCTCAATGCCAGGTATGTCACTGAAAGGGTTCTAGAACAACTACCCCCAGAAAACTACCCCCACTAAAAATTTACCACCTGACCCTACACCTAACCCTAACCTTAACCCTATTTTTTTTTTTTTTTTCATTTTTTTTTTTTGGGGGGGGGATTAGTGGCCAGCAGCGGGGGGAAATTGTCGCAGGGGTAGTTCTCCTGACAGGCATTAAAAGGAATAGTCCTGGGTGGTATTTCATAGCTTGAGCTACGTACGATTAAAAGTCGCAATTGGAGTATATACGCATCACCTCATTAGTCAGATTATGCTCAAAGGATGCACGTCATTGAGAACACTATCACTGAGATTACACGGTTCTATGGCTTAGATACAGAATGCAACTTTAAGTCATGTGTAACTCTTTGTGAAACAGGCCCTAGGACAGAATGAAGTTAGAATCATCAGAGAGGCACAAAATCTAAGATTCTCGAAAACAAAAAACAAAAATTGTTATTTACACTAAGATGTTCCCTGCAAATTGTGCAGAGAACTTAAAAGTTGTCTTGCACATGAGGGCTAACAAGTTCAATTTTTGGGTTAACGACACTAAAATTTCTTTAACAGACACAATTCTTGAAAGGGGGAAAAAAACAGACGGAGCATACCTAGAGAGCAGATGATTGTTAATTCGCCATCAGGATATCATTTTAATCCTGCAGCGAACCAAAATGTCAAGAGTAATTAGGGTCAACTAGAATATTAGCTTCATGATGAAGTAGTCTTGGCATGATATCATCATCATGTCTGAAAGTAAGGGTTAGTCATGAAAAACCCACTTCAGGTTGATGTAGTAGGTCATTATTGCCTGAGAGAAGAGTGTCCATGATCTATGAAAATGTACTGCAGCTAATTGATTTATATCACATGGATTGTCACTCAATTAGCATGAAAGGATTCTTTCTCAAGTTGTACTCATGTGCCGAGAGCAGTAGGGCACGAACCTCTTCCATTGAGCACAAATCCATCCTAGCTTCTTAACATTTTTGAGAGAGAAATGAATGATATTCATCAAATAAATAAATTTATATTAGTTTTATGTTGAGGCAAAGAGCCTTACATCACTATAACCTAAGATTGACCTGTGTTATAACCCAGTGCTTGAAAGAAGAGAACAAATCAATATGCCCTCTCGGTGGCCAGTTGGGGTCGTGGAGATAATTACCTGATGCTTTCAAAATGCTATACTTTGCAATTTGGTAGGTCCTGTCTAAACCTTGTCCTTGTCCTTTGGTGATACAAATATGCACTTTTATAAATTATCATCGTTTGTTTTCATGCCTACATGTTAGTTGCCATCAAAAGTGGTGCTTATGCTTTAGGGTTGTCTGTCCATCTTTTATAACGCAAGGCTTATGATGGGGGTTAGTTCCGATCTCCCTTTAAATTACATTAACCCCCCCCCCCCCCCCCCCCCAGAAGAGACTGACCTTGACACCAGTTTGTATCCATGAACACATTGGGCCTGCTATCAGCTCAAATGCTATCTTCTAAAGACAGCGTACTCCCCCTCCCCATGTAAATCAAATTACTCAGAGGAAAAGTCTGACCTCGACATTGAAAGAGATTTCTGTTACAATGTCGCTCTGGTCATGTCCAAGGACACACTTGTGCTTTTAGTGGTTGAGTTTTATGCTAATTTGATATTCGCAACTTGCTCAGACTCCCTTTTGGAGTTTGGCAGTATATGTGAGTTTATTAGATCTACATGTAGGCCTATCCATATGTAGAGCTGATAGGGTCAGAAATAAATCTATTTAACCTTGGATTGTTTAGAGATTTATGTCAATGGTCTCACTTTAGAAATGAAAAATATATTTCTTGGGGGAAAAAAAACACATTGGGGCTGTTTCATTCCCTTTGCAAATGAAAGTGATACAATAATGGAGAGGCACATTGAGTTGTCCATTCTTTGTTCCTTCTTAAAATGAAAATGAAAATTCATTGAGATTGAAGAATTGCATGGAGGCCCTATGAAAAATATGCTATGCTATATCTAAATCAAAGCTCATGATTCACGATTATAATATAAACATACAATGTGTGAGGCTAGAGCAGCAAGCTTATTATCAAATCATGCAATTATGCAAGCATATCCCCACGTACACGAGATGATACGTGATAATGAACAAGCATCTTCACTCTCATTCCAGATGTTTTAGAGCTTCATTAGTGATTCACGTGACATTATAATATGAGCCAACTCTGGCTCTAAGATCAGGGAATTCTGAGTTATGCTGCACCAGCTGAGGCAAAGATGATCAGGAAAAGTGCTGAATGAAAATGATATTCCAGGGTTCACCGCTAACCTGTGCACCTATTTGAACTCTAAGCTCACAAATTTTCAAAATTTAAACAAACACTAATTTGTTTAATCTTGAATCCAAGTGAAAAAGATAGTTGTGGGGCCCTGCATTGAGGAATTATTGGAGTTACCAAAGAAAAGATTATTTTGATCAAAACCAAAGTTAAATTTTGGTAAACTCTCCTTCAATATTTTACATCCCTAGTTTGGCTGTAAATTACTGCAATTTTTTTCATTTCTTATTGTATTTCTTGCACTGTAGTTTATTAAACTGACTAAAATATAGTAGAGAAGAAGAAAGGTAAAGAAAATAATAAAAATACATGTACATGTATGTGCAAGGGAGAATAAACAACAAGTAAGATGATAGAAAGAAAACAAAGAAATTCATATGAAGAAAAAAATAATTGCAAGAGGAAAAGATGAAACAATAGAAAACAAAATACTGTAAGAGCAATATTTTTGCGTACAGATATTTTCACGACTTTGGACTAGTTTTTGAAATTCGCGAATGGATAATTTCACAATTTTTATAATATAATGATTTTATAACTATAAAGAGCCTCATTTAGAAGTGGAAATTTTCGCGAAGATGGACTTGCGAAATTTGTGAAAATAAAACCACCGCGAAAATTACCACTTAGGCTATACAGTAGTAAGGGACACAAAATGAAAAAGAGGAAAAATAAAAAAAGAAAGTTGATTGATGGAAAAAAACAGATACGCATGTATATTTTCTGTTTGTGTACTGTCAAATTTGTCACTTTATGCAGAGAGGAACATTTCTGCTTTGTTACACTCTTGCAGCCTTTGTACTAGACCTGCTCACTGGTTTATGAGTATCCAGCTGAATTCAACATTACATGGTCAAGGAAGTCGATTGAGTGCCTGAATTAACTGCCATTGTTTTGACTGTTTAAAGGGCAGTATTTATTGATTCATGGTCCTAGGCATTAGAGGAATATAAGACCCAATATAGTGAGCTCTTGAACCCTCATACATATTGTAAATTCTAACACAGGTGTGATGCTATAGTGTGTCTACTAAAATCAATTGACCTTTCCTAAATTGATAGGCTTATCTGAAGCCTGACAAGTCCTCTCTCTGAAGCCTGACAAGTCCTCTCTAAAGTATACGTAGTGCTTTGTTTTCTACGACCAATTTACAAATCCTCTTATTTTCTTGGGATTTCATGGCAGCACTCCCTATTTTCTTGGCCCATCTATACTAATTTTCCTAGAAACTTGCATTTTGCGAGCATCCATCTTACACCTTTCTAGTTAGTACTGACATATCGCCAGCTGTCTATGTGGCTGCTAAAAAGGAAGTATCGGTTTGTAGGTGAGCTGTCAGGATAACCTACATGTACTCTCTTCATGCGCACAAGTGAAAATTACAGTTGAATTACTCTAAAGGGAAGAACTAATTTCATATTTTTCATAAGAACAATTACTGCATAACATGGTTTATGTTGCCTAAGTTTCTCCTGAAATCACCTGTAATGGACGTAGAATACTCAGATTCACTACCTTATAAATTCTACATGCATGTGTCATTTTAAGGTTTATGAATGGCAATGAGATATTCTATGTCAGTGAAATCCCAGCTCTCAATGGTTGTGAGAAAGCCACTTCTATCTTCCAGCTTGTACCATGGATCCTACAAACATGCTTGTACGGAGGCATTTGCATGAATATCAGCCCCACTAGGGATGAGAAATCCAAATCATGAATTACACAATTTTAGAGCTAGCTGTGCCCACTTTGGCACAAGACAGACCCTCCCCAGGTAAAAGGGAATGGTTTCCCATTCAATCTAATATGTATGGGGAATACTACTCTACTCCAGGTCAATGGCTGTAGTGAGTCATACATTATGGCCTTCCTATTTGACTTGTAGCATTTTGTTGCATTTAATATATTGTGTGACTGTCTTTTTGTTTGGCTTCTATCCCACATCTCATTTCTAGGGGGAAGGAGTAGGCCTATAAATGATATGAGTAGTTCAATGGGTTCTAATATGCTTTGCGTGAATAGGATGTGTGTCCAAACTGCTCTATGGAGTATAAAGATAAGTTTATTCTATCTGTGACATCAGCAGTGGTCAAAACACTGAGGGCCTTGCATTTTAAAAATGTGACACAACTGGAATTTAATCGTTTGATAAAGTATAGAATTTACAGCTGAGCACATATTAGAGCAGCTGTCATGGAATCTAAATAAAAAAAAAAAAATATATCGGAAATGAAATAACTAAATAGGGCAGAGTCAAAATACTATCCATATGCACACTCTATATGTGTTCAAAGATTGCATACTTCTGGTTTTATTTCATGTGATAGTGATCTTTTGTTCTTGGAATAAATCCACTTAATCTAAATTGCATGAGATTTGATACACGATGTACAAATATTTTGTTTTAGCATAAAAACGTGATGGCTTCTATAATGTAATTCAACATACATCCTAGAATAATTGTTGCACTCTTTGTTTGATTTTTTTTTTTCTTTTCATGGCTTAGTCATCTTGGAAGATCAAAGACCTATGTGACTAGAATGGATAAGTTGAGTGGGCCAGGGTAGGGATATTCAGTGTTTATGTCTCTGTCAACTATTCACAACATGACTATTCCCCTGAGGCTGATTGATGACTTCAATTAGCTGCTGCATAGCTGAGCAATAAAGGCTAGTGAGAGTATTACGCTCTCTGTACTTCATATAACTTGTGAACGTGGTTAAACCCTCAAAGAATACCAATTGTTTAAATTTACATTCATTTGCAGTTAGGATTTAGATTTACATAAATATGCAGGTATAATGATGATAATAACATTGTGTTTTATGTAGCGCTTTACATATTACCCCAGTCGTTGGATTCCATCCCAGTATACCTTTTTACAGGCGCCACAACTTAAAATGAGGTTTCAGTTGATTTTGTGCATTATTAGAACTTTTTTTCTTCTAATAATTCTATGCTAATAATAATTAAGTTTTTCATTAATGGATTGTTTTATTTTGATCACATGGTGGTCTTTAAAAAGGATTTATTACAATGTTTTAGTTTCAGTTTTCATATTCGGCTATTAAACCAGATCCCATCATACACGTAGTACGCTGAATCTTTATCGCAAAAAAGAATCTCCTTTGATTGTCCTTGAATAGAATTTACATTACAAGATGCAAAGAATTTCATCTACCAATGCATGTATATCATTGAGATGAATAGCAAGGGGAGTCGAGCCCTATTTTGCCCCCAAATTATGCTAAGTATTCACGGATGCCTTCCCCCGATTTGATCTGAAACTCATCACAGTGTGTAGATACCCACCCATTAAATTTCCATCAGATATGATATGAAATAATTTATTTCCCCAGAGCTTGTTGTAGCTCGCTGACTGTGACAACGCTATCCAAGGATGCTATTCGGGCAGATCATTAGGCAATGCTTCATTAGCTTGAAGCTGGTAAAAAAGGGAGTTATTTCTGATCCTAAGAATTAAGCTCGATCAGAGAATATCAGGCCCTTTCTCTCAAATTACACGTTATATTAGGCCAAATATTAGCCCATGTCATCTTGGGTTTATTGGTCTGAAATCTTGGCAGGCTAGTTTTGCAGTTTTGCCTCAGTAACTGCAAAATAGCAAGCTTGTACCTCATAAAATATGACTGTTGGACTAGAAGTAATAATTCTTCAAAGTTCCACATCTCTATTAGTATCATTAAGCTATAATTTATTTCAATTATCTGCATTGTGCATGCCTGGCATACGATTTTTGAAGCTGTGGCAATACATGTCTCTTTAAAACATGAACTTTTCTCTTCTCAAAACAAGCAGGGACTCCTCAATGGCCTACTAGCTCTTCCCTCTTATTCGGTTCAGCTTAAATTGCATTCATTAGAAGTTTTATGGAATGCTGCTTACGTAAAAGAGGGGGAAAGATGATGGGTTTGTTGCTGTAGAAACATACTGATAGCATAATGCAGATCATCCGATTATATAAAATATGGCCCATTTATCTGCAAAGTAACCTTTACCTAACGGTAATAGTGCAGTTTTATCAAGAAATTCTTTGAATACTATGGAAATTATGAAATTAATATAATTCATCACAAGCTCGCAGAAACAATCATGGCTCAATCAAGTTATTTATGCTTGATTTTATAGAGGGGTACACAAAACGATGTTCCGCAAGGGAGGGTTGGAGACGATTCCCCCATTTTAATCTATAGAATAGAGTAATGAGTCAATGTTTTAATTGTGTCAGTCATAAATTTTCTCCATAAAACTCCTCATTTGGAAGCATTTTACATTGAATCTCAAATAAGATCTTTGTGAAATGTACGTCAGCAAATAGAGTTCTTTGGGAAATGCGCATCAGCCTCGAATGCCCTCCTCTCTCCCTCCCTCTTCCGAGGCAGGAAAATAAATCTTTGTTTATTAATACCATCAGTCCCACGGTAATGAATTTTCCTGCTGTCTATGACAGTGATTTGTTGAAATTGTCTACCGGTATTTTGCTTTCTACTCCTCTTGAGCTTGCAGTAGAAGAAATATCCCTTGAATCTTGATGTTAACAAGTTATGTGGAAAATTCTGGTTTAGGCAAAGAACATTAGTTATTTATGAAATAATAAAGAATCTTTACCACAACATGATGGTAAATGGAGTTATGTAAATCCATAAAATTGACATATGATGCAAAATGACAAAATTCACATTCTCACTGGTACATGTAGTGAGGTATATTATGATGTTATCAATTCAAAAGGCAATATTGTAAACTGAATTCTCAACAACACATTTCCTTTGATTATATCTTTTTAGTTGGTCAACGGAGCAAACGATTCTTTGAGGAGCCTCGTGTGAACACACCTCCTATCCCATCATATCCAATTCAGAAGCAAGATAGACAAGGTAAGGGTTGATATTGAGATTTTTACTGAAAGATCAAGATTCATTAGGGGTTGTACAAATGTACTTAATTTGAAACATCAAAATACGAACATGTGATTTTGTAAATATGCTGATAAATGTTATATACACTTTCATGTGATATTTATTATGTGTGTCTCAAATAAAAGGTACAAGTCAAAACCTTTTTTCATATTTTTATATTAAGTTCAGTCGTAACCTATATAGTTGTTTTTAGCAAAGCAAAGAAAAACAAAAAAACAAAACAAAAACTTTTTGAAGCATTTTTCCATCTTATTTGGTGATGAAGAATTTGAGATAGAGTAATTTTCTTCTCAAGTATGAAATATCCATTTTGTACTTGTACTTGTATATGGTGATATGTATTTTTAAAAACTTTTTGTACACTGCATGTTTCACCTTAAATTGAAAGGATAATGTACATGTGATGGCTCAATGAGCTTGATTCTAGATAATGTAAATTCTTCTGTCTGCTAATTCTACTGTAATTCTTTACTTAGCAGAAATAAAAGTATATGATTATAAATTTGATATCATATCCTTTGAGAAAATTCAATACCTACATGATTTTCCCTGCTTTTATTATTTTATTTGAGACACACTTGCATTTGCATTATTTTCTTTTCTATTCTGAATTATTGCATATATGTACACTTATATTCTCTTGTGAAGAACTATTTCATGGTGCTGTACTGCTGTTCCTTAGTCATTTGATAGGGATGTAGCAATTGCAAACTATTCCGTTCTGCAACTTTACCTTTTCTAAATGGTCGTGAATGTAAGAATGGCCCAAGTCCATGACAGTTCATTTCGAGTGAATCAAGAAAAAAATTAATATGATTTCCTTTGTGTGTCCAATGTGAATTCTGGACAGTTTTCCATTCATTTCAGGCACTTTTGGTTATGTATGTACTCGTGTGTAAAGCAATAATTTCCCATGTTTAATCGATTTGGCCAAGCCATGATCTTAGGCCTTGTTACATTTTACATCCACGTCGTCAATTTCATTTTATATTTTCGTTGCATGAATATTCTATAGTGTTTAATCTACACTCCTTATTTCAATTGATTCTGAATTATTTCATGACAAAGATTTACATTACCTTTGCAACTTTTCTTCATCAAGTCATGTAATTTTTCATACTTATGATAGTTTGTGTATACTTAAACCTTACTATGATTTACCATTATAACTTTACCATTGAGCCTGTTATGTGATTTAGTTTTTACACTCTACATATTATTTTTTGTATCCTTCATGATCCTTACTATGATTTACCATTACGATATAGATCATCCCTTGAGCAAGTCATGTGATGGCCCTCCCCCAAAACTCTTCATTCCTCCTCCTCCTCCTTCAGCAGCCCCACCCTCAGGACCCGCCTCCAACATCGGCACCGATTCAGACTATGAGGATATACCGGAGAATACCAGCCTGTGTGACTCATGTCATGGTACGCTAAACATTTCTTTTTGTTTGCTAATCATCTTATTATGTTTCGTGTTTCACTCTTAACCCTTAATATTTGAACTTGTTAAACGCATGATCCTTGATATGTAATTTTCATTCCTTGATATGCAATCTACTATAACTTTTTCTTTTCTTGTTTCGAGAAGAAGGGAAAGAGATTTAAAATTTTTACTATGGTCAGATGTTTATGGTTGTGATTGCTTGCAATTTTACTACATACGTTTCTTTTTCTTTTAATCTTGGTATATGCAGGAGACACCAGTACCCCTCCACCAGCCCCTTCAGAGGCCGCAGAAGCTCTTATCAATAGACTGGGGTTTCTCTTCAGTCAAGGTCCTCGTAGTGCACCACCTGGAGGACCTTCAGGACCATTGCCACCACCTCCTACCGGTCCTGAGCCTCCTGAGCTTCCCCCACCCAGACAGCCTCAAGCCCCAAGGAATGTGCTTCCAGACCCCAACCAAGAGAACATCAATCCATCCTTCAAGCCAGGTACAGCACCAGGAGCAGGGGATGCTCACAAGGCGAAGATGATGCCAGGAAAGGACGCGGCTACAAATAGCCAACAACAGCAACATAGACATCCAATGCTTGGAGGAATGGTAGTCATACCGGGCCATCCCGGTCGAACTCAAGATGGAGACGGGGAACCTCTTTCAAAGGTACCTCGCCATCCCAACGATAACCAGATTAACTATAATCAGCAGCCTCCTCCTCCCCAGCCAGGCTTCACCCGGACAGGACGTGGGAGTGGACGCGGGGAAAATCCTCCTGCAGGATTTAACCACAGTAGAAAAGGGAGTGGTAGGGGCAAGAATCCTCAGACAGGGTTCACTCAAACTGGAAGGGGGAGTGGGAGGGGGTCTGAGAGAAAAGGTTCTGGAGCAGGATTGAGTGAAGGATCTGTTGCTCCAAGTGGAAAACATCCGCAACAAAAGACTAATGTACCATCTCAGGGAGCACCACAGGTGCCAATGCAACAAGTACCACATAGAAACCAAATACAATTACAGCAGCAACAGCAACAGATGCATCAAATGCATACGCAGCAACAGCAGTATCAACTTAAACTGCAGCAAACTCATCAACAAATGTACCTCCAGCAGAAGCAGCAAATGCAACAGCTACAACAGCATCATCAAATGCATCAGATGCAGCAACAGAATATATGGCAGCAACAGCAGAGATTCAATCAACATCAGCAGCAACAACAGCAGCATCAGCAACATCAGCAACATCAACAGCCACAACAGGCTCATGGGAATGGAGTTGTTCAGGGGAAAATTCAAACTGTGACAGACCACAGGTTTGCTACAGTGCAGTCAATACCCACAACTGCATCACGTCAGAACAGAACCCCATCTGACCAACTGCAGCAACACACCTCTGAACCACCACCATTGCCAGGAATGCAGGATAGAGTAGCCAAGTCAGACAATCCATCTCAGAGGTCTCAAGAACAGAGGCCTGGCACTGGCTATCCAAATGGTACAAATCACAACAGAACTGGTTTGGTTGCGGGCGTGCGTGCCAATACCTTAGAGTCCCGTAGCAAGCAGAACAACCGAGGACAAGCGCCGAAGACGGGTTCTCAGGGTCGTCCCGCTAGCTATCAGAGCCCGGGCAATGAAGGAGGTCCAAGTCTGGAGAACAGACTTCAGCAGTTGCTTGAAGGAGGTGTGAAAGGTAGACCTGGCGATGCCGTTATCAATGGCAATACTGCACCAAACGTCCAGAAACCCTTAATTGGAGGACACCAAGACGCGAATGGAAGAGGCACAAACAATGTGAACAAACCTGTCTCAAGTCATCTACGCCAACAGAGTGTGGACATGATCAAGCCAAAGATGGCCCACCCTAGGAAGATCATGAACACCAATCATCAACGTGGAGCTTCTCTTGATTCCTCTGCTAATGATTCCTCTAATATTTCCTTCAATAGTACCACATCTTCAGTAGGGGATACATCGTTAACGAGTGTCTCCTCTATGGAAGGTTATGATATGTCATCCATGCAGGCCCCACCAACTCCTACGAGTCCTAGGGATGTGATGGCCAACATAGAAGGTAAGCTTTTTTGTCTTTATAACATTTTTGCCCCCTCTCGCACTGGGAAAAGTGCTATTTGAATTCCTTTAATAATGAGAGAGAACTTTGGATAATCATCGTAGTCCCAGCCCATGATCTTATTATTTTATTTGTGAGGTACATGTACATATATTTCAACATGATTCATCACAGTCAATCCCACAGCAACAACAAAATAGTACAGTTAATAAAATGAATTCCTTGTCAAGTCTATTTATTGCAGGACAGTTCAAAATTGATGTTAATACATGCACTTTCTTGTAGATGTAAATAAATATAGTATGATTATTTCTTCAATAATTTAAGATACACCAGTACTAACTAAAATTAATCTTTTAATATCCAAACTTTCTGTAACTTGTTTCGGTGATCTTAATATTTAAAGTGGATAACAGTGTATCTTCATCTCCTTCCAAACATTTTAACTACAGGCAAACAGTTTCGTCTTGGGCAGGCACCAAGAACCAACCACAAATCCCAAACCTCATCCACTCATCCACGTCCTAACCAGACCAAACAAGCTCAAGTCAAAACAAGTTTAACCACTCAACAGTCCCTACCTAATGGTCAACCCTCAACAGCTTCCACTAATAATCAAATAACCAAACAGAAAAGTAGCTCAGGTCAAGTGTCGGAGGTCGTAGACGAAGGTGAAAGGTCGCAGGAGAGTTCATCGGGGGAGAAGCAGGATCCGATCTTGATGTCGGAGAGAGTGAACTTCACCAATCAAGAGGTGCATCTGAGTGGGCGTGGTACTCTAGTCTCTCAAGCAAGGTTACGCTCTGCCTCAAGTAAGTCAGGTTTTTCACAGTGCTGTTGCACAGCACATTTGCAAGCGTGTGATTCGCAGCCATTTTGTCACTCTTTTCTTTAGTTTTCCTGTGCACTGTGACTTTTCATTATTTAGAAGATTTAAAACAATGCTAATTATTTTTTCGCTTCAGCAATCTATCTATTGCCAACATTTCAGTCATTGCTTTAACGTTCATGACATTTTTGTGGATTACATGTGGGATATCTTTAAGAACCATTTTCAGTAATCACCAATATGATTTTTGTTCTGTAAAAACCTAGAATCAAACCAGAGAACATTCCTCAAATACTTGAAGAAAAGAGACTGTCCAAACTTTTCTGCAAAAAAAAAAAAAAAAAAAAATGAATTGTGAGCTAAATTTTGTATGATTTTAAGAATTTTAGAGCACTTTTGGGATTTATATTTCTTTATTTCTCTGATTTTCACAAATTTTGCTAGTTTTGTTGTACAGCATGCTAACCTTTCACTTGCGTGCATGAGGTCCATACTTTTTTGAGAAGTAGAAGTGCATTCACTCATTGTACTTGTGCTTCTCAACAGACCAGGACCCTGTTGCATAAAACTTGCTATTATTGGTAATTCTACCACCAATGGTACCTACAGTGGTAAAACTTCTTTACAGCCAATCGATATCCAGGATTCTTGTAAAGTTACCATTGATGGCAAATTTTAAGTTTAATGCAACAGGGCCCAGACCATTTTCCATGATCAATGTTTCTACACTTTTAGCGTTTTCCAACTTTCCACCTTTTTTTGGGTTGTTTTCTTTACTTTGCCCTCCATTGGTTTTGGTTTCCATAGCAACTTCGGCTTCCAGTCCTGAAGCCACAGATGACATGTCTTTGCTTCAAGGTCGACGAACTTTCACAAGGAGGTCACTTAGAGACAAGGAGAATGGCAATAAGCTCAGTCCAGATTTTAAAGGTAGCAATTAAGTATTCTGAAAAACATATTCAGACAAGGGTTTTGCTCCCTTGTACTGAATCTTGTCTTGATGTCCATATGTTGAGTTAGTATGGTTATTCAAGAGAAAACCAGAAATTGGTTTTACCACTTGGTTGAGTCAAGCAAAATTATTGCAGTTTGGTTTGTGGTTTTGTCATTCTCTATTCCTATTCATTTCAGCTCTGCAGCTTTAGAACATTTGGTTGCGGTGTAGCTTTTACAATTTTCAATCTTTTACATCACTTTAATCAAATTCTGTTCTATCCTACGGATAAGCTTACTGTATGATTTTAAATGCCAGAAATTTAAAGCCTTTTGATTTTCACATCTGCTGTTTTTGTTGTACATTATTATGCCACCATGTTCACTTTATTCCTTTATTCTTATCTGCAATGTTAATTATTGTGTAGTTATGATAACAATACATGTATATCTCTATGCAGTTTTTATGACATGGATTCTATATCATTCTTTTTTTTTTTGGGGGGGGGGGAGTGTGAACCAATGCAACTATCTAATGGCTCATTTGTACACTAGAAGGAGCCTTTGGGCAATTTCATGTTAACTGACATTACAAATACACAGATTTTCTCGATTGTTTGTGAAGTAGTTACATATTTTCTGTAACGTCAGTTGCTGACACATTTTTGTCTTTTATGTCGTGAGAGCATGCAATGTAAGAAAGATATCGACAAGTGTCTACGTTTTTACCCTCCCCCAGCCCTTTTAGAATGAAGTTATTTCAGTATGTTTACTAACGTCAATTCTTATTAAATTTATTCCATCTATTCAGCTCGCATGCAGGCTTTAAAGCCAACACATCTCCTCCTGCGGCCCATGACCTTTGAGATACCAGGCTTCAGCCAGAAGTCTGCCTTTGTCGGTAGGGAGTGGCTCTTCCCGGAGATGGAGCGTTGCTTGGGCAAAGACCCTGCCCTTGCGGCCAAACTGAAGGGTCTCGGGATCCTGGGAGATGTCGGAATGGGCAAGACGTCGGTCATAGCCAAGATGGTTTCTCTCAGCACCCTTGGTAGCCTCTTGATCAACAGCAATATTCATGTATCTGTAGCGGGTAAGTCCTTCCTTGTATTGTATTGTCAGGTATAAATGCTGAAGATTTTAGATATGGTAAAAAAAACTTTCATAGCATGCGTTAGATCAATATTCAAATATTCAAGTTATTTGAATAGCGTATTGCCATTCAGTAGTTCAATACCACTTGCATGTATGAAACTCCTGGAATTTTTGCCAGAAAAAGAATGATTTTGACATTTTAATTTCTTAAAGATAAAGAAATTATGCAACAACTTAACTGTTGACAACTCCATATCATTTGTTTTTTTATAGTGTTTTTGACAATATTTAAAGAAAACTGAGGCTCAATACTATGATAGCTGTTAGATTGAGTGTTGCTACTATAATCATAGTTACATAAAGAATCAATACGTCTACTAAATCAGCATGATTAGTTGACTAAAATCACTTACTTGATGGACTTTGTAAAGACATGAATTTATATGTATGCTTATCATTGTGTAGGTAATCCTGATGTATCAAACACTACTTCTCAGAGTAATGTCTACAACAGCAGTGGTACTATGACTAGAGCACGGCAACAATCTGAACAATCTCTCATGTCTCTAGCATCACAAGTTATTGCTTTCCATGTGTGTCAGGTAGGTGAATCACTTTTGCAATATAGAGGTACTTGTTGTTCAGCTTTATGGACAATACAAAAGTTATTACCAGATAACATTATCATATTGGTTTTGCCATTGAGAACAGGGATGCAGCTCAATGGTTTGAGTTCCTGGGACAGTTTTGATATCTTTAAACTCAAATACAAGTTTTAGTAACCAGTTAACCTGTTGGAGATTTGCTGATTTGGCTATAACATGCATTTCCCATAGATCTTAGCAGGAATATATTCGGGCTCAGTCCTCAATAGGTTAAATGAAATTTGTTCAATCGAAAATCACAAAAAATACTCAGTAAGGAATTCACATTGATTTCCTAAACTTTGTTTTTATCAATATTTGGCCTGAGCTTGCTTACCTTGCTGTTATATGGATACACATGTCCTTAAAAATGTTTCTGTACTAAGTTGTAGTTGATTCATGGTTACCATAGCTGATAAAAATTTATTTTAGTATTGGTTTTTATTTCATTTGCAGGCTGATAACAGCATTACTTGTCTTGTACCGGAGTTCATACACAACATGGCTGCCCAGCTCTCTCAGTGTCTCAGCGTGTATCGGGAGATGCTCCTCAGTGAACCCCAGCTACAGACACACCTCACCTTGCGAGAGTGTACCCAAAACCCTAGCGATGCTTTCATCAAGGGCATCCTGGAACCACTCAGTCTCCTCAAAGCTCAGGGAAAGATACCTATGGACAATTGCCTCATCCTCGTGGACGGCCTCAGCGATGCCGAGTTCCACAAATCCGACTATGGGGACACCATCGCCTCGTTCCTGGCACGGCACATGAGCCGCTTCCCGCAGTGGCTGAAGCTGGTCATTACAGTACGCAGCTCGTTTGCAGAACTCACCAAGATGATGCCCATCCAGAGGATATCCTTGGACAAGGTCTCCAACTCAGAGTTCATCCAAAAGGATGCAGAGCTCTACATCAATCACAGGTTGCAGTTGAGCAACACGTTACGGACTAATGTATCCCTGAACGGGAAGGTGGAGCAATCCATGATCTCCAAGTTCCGCACACACCTTCAGTCTTTGAGCCGAGGGTGTTTCCTCTACCTGAAGCTGACATTAGATCTGATAGAGCAGGGTTACCTCGTCATGAAGAGTCCCAGCTATAAGGTGCTGCCTATCAACCTGTCTGAAATCTTCCTGCTACAGTGCAATCTCAAGTTCCCTACCATAAGAGCCTTTGAGAGGGTCACTCCGATCCTCAATGTTGCTTTGGCTTCCCTCTATCCACTCAGTGATGAACTCCTTTTTCAGGTAAGAATAGCACAAGATTTTATTCTTAAAGCCAATATCAAATCAAGGAAAGGAAATGGTTATTTTGACCAAACTGGTCAAATATGTCTCATTTTATTCCAATTAAATCAGAATAAATCTGTGCAAATTATGTTCATGTTCTGTGTATAGGGATGTTTCATTGCAATTGAAATTGCAGCATAAAGATCTGAAGGGGACGCATCAAATTGAGGCTATTTTTTCTGATTTAATTTTTTAAAATTTTTTTAGAGTGACTATCATCCTTGTAAACTTGGCTAGATTCATAAAGCACTTTTCCAAGGATGCAAACACCTATTGAACTCACTTGGGATGAGGTACATGTACCAGCAGTGTATATATGTAAAGCTCAATTTCTGTTTTTAGGCGGCAAATGCCAGTTTGACCAAAGACTATATGCAGTGGGAAGAGTTCCAGCAGCGTCTGAAGCTCATATCAGAGTTCCTGTGTCCAAGACGGGATAACTATCGCATGTTCTACCACCCGTCCTTCAGGGAGTGGCTTATCAGGAGAGACGATGGAGACAACCCTAAATTCCTCTGTGATCACAGGTCAGGATTCAAAGCGTCACTTTTCTATTTATTTCTCTTATGATTTCAATGGATTCTCTTGCCTTTGTCTTTTGTCCTAAACAAAAGTAAAGCTTTGATTAGTTATGAGGGCTGTGAGGGAAAGTCAAAAGAAAAATAAAATTGATTTGGAAAAGAAGAAGACGGGCAAAAACAAAACAAAACAAAAACAAAAAATAGGGGGTAGGTTCACATATTTAACTTTTCAAAAACAAGACCAAAAAATAATAGTAATAATAAATTGTCGACAGGGCCCTTATTTGAAAAACATGTACTCTTGATCTCCCCTGGTTAGCATAATATTTAAGGAACTCTGGTTGTAATTATAATTTGTCATTTTCTTTTTTATATGTTATGCACTATTCTTATAATATATCTCTGCCTATACTATTCAAGCTTAACAAACCTTCCATGAAGCTGAAATAACTGCATTCTTTCATCTGTTCTCATTTATGTATTTTCCCCAAATGCTCTTGCTATTTATTTATCTTCTCATATAAACAGAGCTATTATTTCTTGCATTTCTGTGTATCTGTTTGTACTCGGTCATCCATTCGTTGTAATATTTCAAACTAAATATATTTATCATGCTATGCTTCTATATTATTCCTTCATTCATCTATTTTATGCTTTATTTCTTTCTGCTAGATCATTGAAATATATTTTATTTTATTTGCTTCTTCTTTTTGTTCTACCAAACTATATATGACCTGCCCCTACTCCTATTTACCCAATGGAATCAACCATAATCTTATAGGGGTGAAACAAGTAGCAATGATGGAGGGAGTCTCCCTACCTATTTGTGTGACTACAGGTAGTGTATATGCCTGTAATCATCTATGATTTTATGCATGTATTTATGCACCACCTTCGCATGATATGATTGGTTGATGTACAACATGTGCTTCGGCAACAATTTTTCTGCAGTTAATTTAGAAGTTGAACTCCTAATTTCAACCCTGGATCCAACTTTATATATTTTGTTTGTACCACCTCTTAACTCACCCACAACCTGATATAAACCTCATGCACTTTGTCTCTAACCCGAAACGTAGTATAAACCTCAATTGCATCCCTGAACCCAACTCTATCTCTTGGATTATATAATATCTTTTGTCAATTTTCTATCCACTTGTGATTTATTAATATCAATTCTATGTTCCTAGTTTTATCTGTTTTGTTGTCCACAAGAGTACTGGTACAGTAGACTGAAAACACTCTGTGTCCATATTCATTATGGTCATATGATAGTTATTAGATAGCATACAGGTAAATCTAATTCATTTATCAATTATCACCCCACATATAAAAGGACATGCTTGAAATCTGAAGATCTGAAGAGGAAATAATACTTTTGATTGAAAAAAAGTATTGAAAAAAAAAATGTGTGTGATAAGATATGAGTTTCCTATGGGTTTGGCATGATATCACCTTTAGTATAGCATTCACAATTTTTTCTATCGTGCAAGTGCCCTTTGTAGTACCCCGTTTATGAACTTAGGAATAAATCTGTGTTTGATGCATCACTTTTTTGAATTATACTAGTCATGTTATTACTAATGATAATGGTTGTTATATGTACTTGTACATAAATACCCCCCCCCCTCCCTTCAAGAGAAGGGGATGTCTGGATGTTCATGATAAAATGGCTTTGTTGTATATTAGTGGATACGTACAAAGCAATGTTGTAAACATATAACATATATTTTATGTGTTGAAAGATGAAAGCTAAAATGCATACATGTATGCCAAATACCTTCTCCAGAGTAAGATTACGTTTTTATGATAACATTCAATGGGTGGAGAGAATTTTTGCCAAAACACTGTAAACATTAGTCTCCAGTCTTACGAAACACAAATTATCCTGTTTCAGTAAGGGCTAAAATAACTTGCTATAACAGATTAAAAAATATGTGTTTTTTGTTACATATTGAACCCATTTACTTATTATTCTGATTCATAGAAAATATGAAAGATGCATATGAAAGCAGAATGAACAAAAATTGTTCACATACACAATGTCCATTTTTTTCCTCATTATAATAGTGTCTGAAACCAGAAATTTAACCATTGAAATTTTCAAATTGGCAACAAAAAATCTTTTCTAATGTTTGTTGCAGGAGTGGGCATGCCTCCATGGCCTTCTGGTTGAGTCGACGAGGAAGACGCTTGGGACGTGACCAATCCTTTGAGCTAGGTCATCACATCTTAAAAGCTCATATCTACAAGACAGTTGGACGCCATCTACCAGTGGGTCACTTCACAGCTAGAGAACTCCAAGCTATCTGGATGAAGCTTAATGCTGAGGATCTATCAGCTAGTCTTGTTATGAGGAGGAATATCTTCTTTCCTAATATCAAGGTATTTCATTCATGTTCTCTATTGATATAGAAGGATGTTTTAATTTTGTATTGATTGATTGGGATACTAAGGAATTTCGTCCCTTTCTGCATATCGCATTCTAGTAACAAATTTTGTGCATGTTGTTAAAATAGAAGGCTTGTTAATTTAGAATCAATTTTTACAAGATGTTAGTATGACATGTATGTGTAAGCTTGCTTAAAAAAAAAACATTTCATTTAAATATTTTCTTTAAAATCTTTATTTTTCCATAGTAAATGAATCAATTGAGCATTTTACTGACTATTATGATGTAGCTCTATTCATATTTTCTTGATAGATCCTTTGCAGGCATTTCAAATTTTCTTGTAATGTTTATGATCAAGTGTTCAAGTGTTCTATATGATATAAAATACAAACTAACCAGAAATTTGTTAATATGTACAGGTTGTATTGATGAAATCATTAATAGTTGTCTCAATTAATCAGACAATAACAACAAAACTCTCCATACTCTTGATATTTGAATAGGTTAGCCGATTGTTACTATTAGCTGGGGCTTCCCCTAACCAGCGTACAGATGTTCTGAACTGCGCCCCTGTCCTGTGTGTGGCAGCAAGGGAGGGACACACTGAGATGGTATCTCTATTACTAGAGTTTGGAGCGAATGTAGATGCTGAATGTGATCGGGGAATGACTGCTTTGTGTCATGCAGCGGCTGGTGGCCACCTGGAGATCGTCAGGATGTTGTTCATTAAGAAATCCAAGGTAGGCATTGAGATGATCAATGGCTTCATACATGTAGCTGGGTTTTAAATTTGACCCTTTTGCACCTAGGGACTGTGTGAATAGTGTCTTTTTTTTGCTGTGTTTGCATCAAGGTGTTTCAATGAGAAATACTTGTTAAACATATTTTGTTGTGCATAATCGGACATGTGACAGCACACATCCAATGGGTAATGCACAACAAGTATGGGCATGTTCGATACCTTTGATATTATCATGACTATAGCGTGCATAAAAAAGGGGCAGTTTCGGGTGGTTTAGTGAGTAAGCTGACAGGCGGTCTCAGGCTGTTTAGGTGCTAAAAGGTTCAAAACATTCCAATTATATTAATTGTTTTTAAATTGAATGATGATACTGATCGTCATTCAAATTCACTCTAAATTGAATGATCGGGGAATGACTGTTTTGTGTCATGCAGCCGCTTGAGGCCACCTGGAGATTGTCAGGATGTTATTCATTAAGAAATCCAAGGTAGGAATTGTGATTATCAATAGAAATGGGTTCACATTATGTAGTGGGATTTTGAATGTAGCTGTATGTATTCACATATGAAGAACTCCTTTCCAAAATGTACTACATCCACTTTTTACGAAAATTGAGTTATTGATATCACATCATTATTCAGGTAGGTACCTTTCTTTGAACAAGACTGTCCACCTCAATTTTGAAAGCAACCATTAGAAAATGCCCTTTCTAGTATCACTTTTTCATATGCGCCTGTAGAAAATATTGAAATCAAATGTGTTTTCCACACAAGAGATGGATGTAGTACCTTTTGAAACGAAGCTCTTCATATTATGTACATAGCTGTCAGTCATTCCTTTTTGGGATGAATGATTCATACATTTGGGCCTTCAAACTAATGAAATGAAGTAGAGATTCCTCAGTTTGTCATTTCTGGTCCTTTTTTGGTATTATAACGTTTGCAGAAGTTGTATACAGGGGATGGAGGCTTGGGGCATTTTCCACCTTAATCGACCAAAAGGGTCGCTTGTTCATAAATCAATAAAATCAAAATCAATAGTCAATATTTTTGTAAAAAGATATTATCTAAAAATAGTTTCACATTGATATAATTAAAATGTCTTTAACCCTGTATCAAGTACCAGTGAACTGTGTTGTGTACTATATAAAAGGGTTGGGGGAGGAGGGGGGAGTGTTCAAACAACTTTATGAACGATATTTAATGTGAAGAGCCAGATGGGATATTTCCAGTAATCTCAATTGAATTGTGTAAAAATATCCTGGACATCCAAAATGTTTGCTGATTATATTATAAAGGTATTTAAACTGCATTTTCAACTTTAATAATGAAATTAAGAATGATTTGATCATCCCATTTAGCTCTTCATATTTCACAACTATATGAAACACTCCCCTGGTCATTGATTATTACCATTAAGAACCTGACTTATTCTGAAATAGCTTATTGTGCAACTTTTGAATGTGTTTGGAATATTGATAATAATTGATCATTTCTTTTGGCTTTGATACATGTAGGTCGTTCACACTGACAAGAGTGGGCGTTGTGCGATGGTTCATGCTGCTGACCATGGTCATCTACCTGTCTTGAGCTTCCTACTGCAGTGTGACTGGACCAAAGATGACCGTACACAACTCACCCATAAATCGGTGGCTCAACAAACCTTAGTAGCAGGGGCAGGTGCAGGGCATAAGGAGGTAAGCAATTAACCACCGATTTTTCTTAAACACCATATTTTTTAATAAATGGAAATTTGTAAACCATATATTCAGATAGTAATTATTGAAAAAATAAGGAATAAATGCTTGATATGTCATACTGTATAAGCCAATATTTTCGCGTACAGATATTTTTGTGATTTTGGACTAGTTGGGGAAATTCGCGAGAGCAAAATTTCACAATTTTGGTCATGACTTCATTACTATAAAAAGCCTTGTATTGAAGTGGAATTTTTCGCGATGACCGACTCGCAAAATTCGCGAAAAATAAAGTCTGCGAAAATAACCACTTATGCAGTAATATGAATTTGGAAGAATGTACCAAAAACATGAAGCTTTCTTATTTTTCACAGACAAAGTTTTATTTTTACCACTAATACTGACCTGTGAAATCTCTGCATTATAGTGGAAATCTGCCTTTTCTGATTTAAATTTCCATTTTTTTTTTTTTTTTTTTTAAGTTTGTTTTCTTCTATCAGTTTAAAGTCCTGTTACTACTGATGTTTGGCCCCCAAAATTCAGAAGAAATTTTCCATTTGGTTATGAAATGAAATGTCTTTGTTGATGATTTCCCAACAATGTACTGTTATATCTACTTTTCACAGATCTGCACGTACTGTCTTGATTTGACTGATCCTAATTCTCCAACTACAAGCCTTCTGAGTGTGGATGAACCTGATACCCTTCATGGAGACACAGGTAATAATCAAATCACAAACTAATGACAGAACGACCATGGTTTTGTGTTAAAGCAATCAGTTAGGGAGTTTCGTGTGGTTGTAGATGGGACTTCACATGTACATTGCAGTCCCTCTTTGCAATGTTGCAGTTACAAAAAGGAACGTGGTGTAAGTAGAAACAAGGAACTTTAGAAAGTAATGCATTCTTCTCTCATACCTAAAATCAATACCTTTTTACTGAAAAGAATGGTCGATAGTATTGTGTCATTTGTATTGTCATACTTCTTCTTGTATACTCATGAACATCCTGTTAGGAACCGAGCGAGGAGGATGGGGGAGGGCACACTTTTGTTCTGTTTAGTCCGTACTGCTTGAGTCTTTGTTCTGAAAGAATTTAATTGCTTGGAGTTTGAATGTATTTGCAGTCTGTGGTATGCTGGATATGGGGTGGAAGGGAGTTCCAGTCCTTGATGGTATGTGGAATATAAATGGGTATTTGAAGAGACACTAATACCTACTCCTTATCGTTTCTCAGCATTGACGGCAGCCTGCAGTCAGGGACGCACTGAAGTGGTCAAGCTTCTCCTGAAACGAGGAGCGTCAGTCCAGAAGAGTAACCAATCCCAGATGACCCCTCTGATCTGTGCCGTTAGGAAGGGACGATGGGAGATTGTAGACATTCTTCTATTCAACCATGCATCGTTAGAGGACACTGATCGTCATGGTCGCTCACCTCTCATGCTGGCAGCTGGAGAAGGACATCTAGCTGTCCTTGAAGTACTCCTCAGTAAAGGTTAGTCATCAATCTCTATCCTCATGGATGGAAGTTTTCCTGATATTTCAGTAATTCCTGATTTTTTTTTCTTCAGATTTAAGTTTTTTCCGACTTTTGTTTGTCACATATCATTGGGGAACCATTGGACGGTGGTCGCGCAAACAATACTTTCTTGAATATCTTCATGATAACATCAAAGTTTTGAAAACCTTTACATGTTTGGCTGTTTATTCATCGTTTTGAACATTAGTAATTCATCATATCAAACTAAGACACAAGTTGCTATAAAGAGTTGAAAAGGGCAACAAATAATTTGGGTTTTCTGAATCTTTGAGGGTTCATGTGTGCTCTGAAAAAAAAAATGAGTGAAAACGTTAATGAGAAAATATTTAAAAATTGATTGTTATAGCAATTTCCTTGACTCTTTGCTAGGTGACTGTCATTTTGATATGATGCATCACATTGCTCTACCACACAAACATGACAAATCAATAATTTAGTGCCTGATACCTTTAATTGTCATTCTAATGTTTCATTCCAATCATGGTGTATTTTCTTCAATCATATTTGCAATACAGGTGCTTCTGTACAGAGCTTTGACAAGGAGGGTCTGACAGCCATGTGTTGGGCATGTCTCAAGGGTCATATAAACATTGTCAAGTCACTACTAGAAAGAGGCTCAGCTATTGACCATGATGACAAGAATGGACGCACTCCCCTTGATTTAGCTGCTTTCTTTGGAGATCCACAAGTGGTAAGGTTCCCTGTGATTTAAAGTAGGGTTTATTTTGTGAATCATTTAGACATTTAGAAATCATGAATTTCTATTGGATAAGCAGTGGTTATTTTATACTATTGATATACTTCAACTTTGTGTTTTAAAATTTTTATTATTACATGAATAAAATTTAACCAGCTTCTTATTTTTATTCAGTAATTCAATTATTACTTAAGTAGCTATACAATAATTTTGTTTATTTCCCCCGCTTCAGGTCCAGTTATTGGTTGAAAAAGGGGCCAATATAGAGCACATGGACAATAGTGGTATGAGACCATTGGACAGGGCTATAGGATGTCGCAATACTTCTGTTGTCTCTGTTTTACTCAAGAAAGGTGCCAAACTAGGTAAGCAAGGAATCTTTGATGTATTCTGGGAATTGCATTATGGGAAGTACTTGAAATTATCATGAATTTGGTCTTCTGTATGACAACAGATCAATGTTCCTTAATCAGTAAAGTTTATACACTAGTGGAAATTTTGAGGAAAAAAAGACATAGAAATGGAAAGTGAGCTAAATGAATTTCATCTACTTTTTTTATATTTCATGTACATTATTTAAATATTGTTTGGATTTTATAAGGCCACTTTGTGCTCACTTTGTATAATTTCAATTGTTCATATATTGGTGTTTATAATGATTATAAATATAAGCTATGATGATTGTTGAATTTATCGTAAGAATTAATCCTTATTTATAGAAAAATTTGAAGTATGAATTCCATTGATAAATCTGTACTTGTTATTTTGGCTAGGATGCAGCAATATGTAATTTAAACATTAATATTGTAGGCCATCATATGTTAACTATACTTGTAATAGTTATATTTTCTAATGATTATTTGTTTAGGTCCAGCATCGTGGGCGATGGCAACATCCAAGCCAGACATACTCATTCTATTACTCAAGAAACTCATGGATGATGGCAATGCACTTTATAAGGTAAATTCACAGTTCTTTTGACAGTCATATCTGCTAGAGCACCCATGACCACATACTCAAAAAGGCCTTACTTTCTCCTCTAAAGTCCTATTTCCTATTGAAACGTGTGACCCCTGTGTATAAAAATTATTTTATTTAATTTATAAGTGGTCTTCATATGGAGTTTTACTGCAGTATGGACTGACAATCTGCAAAATTGTGATTTCTGAAGAGGCCAATTCAAATTAAACCTCATCCACCTTTACCCCACTTTCTGGAATACAGGCCTTCTGGCTGCCGTGTGTATATAGGATAATTGTATGTACCAGCAAGACACATTTTACATTGCCTTGATGTTCACCAGAAGGAATCACCAACTTTATATTCATTTTTATCAATCACTCTTGAACTTGAGTGGGACATATTAATCTAAATTGAGACAAGATTCAAATTTATTTTTAACTGTAAACAAATGAATTGATCACAGTTTTTTATTTATATCACAACACTGTCTCTTATTTGTGTACCTTCAATGGTAAAAATAGAAAGAGAAGTGGAGAGAAGCGTGCCATAAATACCAGTGTGCTCTCAGGAAGTTTCCATCAGAAGGTTTTGGAGAAGACATTCGGACCTACAAGGAACTTAAAGTTAATCTCTTCCTTAACATCTCAAGGTGCAAGAGAAAACTAGAGGTAAATATTTCATTCTAAAATGGAGTAAGTCTGATTAAAGCCAGGAGTAATGATATATGAACTGTCATAGTCTACAGGTCGTATCACTTGCATGGAATGCAAAGTTAATGAGTTTGATGCTTGGCACTGGCACTTATGTCCTTGGGCAAGGCATTATATCTACATTTGCTTCACTCCACCCAGGTTGTAAATGGGTACCTGATATGCTCAAGCACTACATACTTGGCCGCTAAGCTATTACCGGGGTTATAATGTGTAAAAATATTTTTGTAAAGCACCATGAGCGTCATACCTGATGGACCTGAGCGATATATTAGAAGCCATCATTATCATTACCGGTATTATGATTATTAATTGTATACACTGCTAATTGTTATTAACATCTTTTTAAGTGTTTTTATCTTACTGGTGATCATGTTTAAATGTCAAAAGTCCATGATTTTGTTTTGATTAGGTAGAGTGAAATTGCTCATCATCAATGAATTAAAAGCAAATAGTCTGCCTCTATTTGATTAACTCCTTATTTTCGATGTCATTTCTCTGCAGGATATTACTGGTGCTATTGAATACTCTAGTAAAGCTCTTGAGATCAAACCCAAATGTTTTGAAGCTTACTATGCCAGAGCTAGGGCCAAGAGAGCAATAAGGTAAGTGTCTTTCCGCCACTAGTCACATCGACTGTTCAATCATTACTCATTGTTTACTAGGTTTACATACCATGACACATTTTTAAATACTTTTTTCTTTTTTCTTTTTTTTTTGTTTATTTGAGTGATTGTTGCTTCAGAAGAGTCTTGCATTTAGGTGCATAAAAAAATTAAGTCTTTTTTTTCTTGAATGTTGATAATCATTTCTGAGGTGAAATTTTCATGCTCACACTATCCTAATGTCGGTATAGGATTCTGGTTTGGGACTCGATTGAAATCACATATTTATTACTTTTGTATCATAGATTTCCTGTTAAGGGATGGTCATAGGTGCCTCAAATTACTTAACACAGTTCCATCATGGACAAAAAGTGGATATGTGTGACATTAACTACATTATTTTAACAATATTCATCCCAAACTATTTTCCATTGAGTTCTGTTTGCACACAGTTTATGTATACTTTGTGAAGATGTTTCACATTTTAAAAGCTTGATGTAAGAATGTTGGTCTTTTGATCTCAGATACTTTTTATACGTATAATAATGTAGATCTAGGACTACTTGTTTTTTCAAGACACAATCAACATTAATGATTTGTCGGTGACTGGCATTGTAACTATTTTCTTCTGGCTTCTCTGTCAGAAAATATTGCTTTGCCAGTCACCTCAGTAAATCTTTGGTTCAGCCAGAGTCTTTCAAGATGTGGTATATCAGATTATCATGTTTTGAAATATGAACATATTTTTCTCTTGTCGATCCATATTTAATTTGCAGACAGTATGGGCCAGCCCTACAGGATTTATTGGAAGCTGTGAAGCTGGCACCCAATAACCGAGAGGTCAGGAGATTGCTTGTCAGGGTCAAAGAGGAATGCAAAGAAGAAACAAAGAGACAGAGGGAAGCAAAAGAAGAACGTGAAGAGAAGGAGAAGGAAAAGAAGGAGATGACACCAGACTCTGGTGTTGCCAACTCACAACCAGGTAGTGCTGAACAATCGCAGGCCGAGGTGTCTGAACCTGAGGAATCTGGGAGGCCGGTCACTTCAGCAGCATCCTCACACGCTGTACGGAGTGATCCTGCTGTATCAAGTGCCGTCTCTTCTCACAATACAAACAGGGTACATGATGGCTCCAGTGGAGATTTA
Organism: Paracentrotus lividus; assembly: GCA_940671915.1. Lineage (NCBI taxonomy): Eukaryota > Metazoa > Echinodermata > Echinoidea > Camarodonta > Echinidae > Paracentrotus > Paracentrotus lividus. Next base: position 69,684,981 of record CALNVZ010002100.1, on the reverse strand, counting down.
ACTGGAATGGACAACAAAGGGTTAAACAGCAATAGTTTGAATTCTAGTAGTAGTTCAAGTACACAGTTGGGCTCGGTGGATTTTCCTGTTGGGAATGGACACTTGGTGCAGGGAACGGGCTATCCACTGAAAGATGAAAACCTGTCTGAGAAGCAGATGATTACCGAAGTGCAAGATGGATTCAAAACCGGGGACAAACTGATTCCAAGGAGAGCCCAGACGGTCAAGATGCCAAGGCCTCCATCCATAGAAGTAGCAACCTCTGAGCCTGTGACCGCAGGGGTCATGTTCTTCAACCCTGGAGCAACTGACAACTCTCTTATATCCCCAAGTTCCAGCCAAGTAGTGCACTCTCAGCCGCTACTCAACAAACCAAACAACTCTGATTCCAGAGAGAGCACTCCAGAGTCGTCCACTCCAGGCTCTGGTTCCGCTTCGGGCTCGGGATCTGGCGCCCTCAACTCTCCTGTCCATAGTTCCGTCAGACTCCAGGAGGTTCCTGTTCAGGCCGGGGTCACCCACAGGTGAGACCGCCGGTCAAGGTTACACAGATGATCCCCAGGGCCCTACTAGTCAGTGGGAAAGGTAAAGGGTAGCATAGATCAACAACAACCAAAATGCAAATTGTCAGCAGTCAGTGTTTCCTCATTTCCCCATTCCTACATTGGTGCATCATTCTTCCTTCAAAAATTCATCACCTTTTAACCCAAACTTTGTCCGGGTTTGTCTTGGGAAATCTTTTTGTTTTTGTTTGTTCCCAATTCTTTTTGTAAAAATGTTCATTCTTATTGGTTAAGATAAACAGCGACCAAAGATATAAAAAGCTATAAATGCAGTAATGGTCAATACATGCAGTCAAAAGTCATTAATCTTATATACATGTAGCAGAAATATTAACATTAACCAGCAAACTTTTAACATTTATAACCACCTTTAATTTTTCTTGCATGTAATCCTTTTATTTAGATTATCTAACAGGGTCAACCAGAAATAATAATACACATTATAAATAATCTATTGTTTAACAAAATAGAATTATATCTACACCTTTCTTACACTTTATGGTACAGTAACTGCTCAGTCATCTTTGGAAAGATGCACAAAATGGGGATCTTTTATTAACCAACAGTCAATTACAGACTAAGAAATACTTGGCCTGTAATAAGCAAAACATTTCTTTGTTTTTGTTGGTGTTTTGTTTTTACCGATTCATCAAATTTACTTTGATTCAATCATGTATGAAATGTTTCTCAACAAATATAGCATCAAAAGAAGCAGGACAATTCTGCTCTCTCAGAAATTGAAAATAAAATAAATATTCAATGTTTTTTTTTTCCCTTTAATATACATGTATGCAATTGGCATTTTCCAAAGTGTATTACTCTCACTTTTTCTGACTCTTTGAAAAGTATGAAAATATTTTTTTAGTAAACCATTATATTCAATAAATTTTAACATTACACTGCTCTTTGTTTAATTTATATAAGCTCTAGATGTTTACACATTTCTATTACTAAATAGATACTATCGCTCTCTCAACTAGCATAATCCTCCTCCCTGGCCCTTTAAGAATTCAAAGGCTAACAGAACATGATTAATATCCTATTATTAATAATGGAATGAATAATGTAACCACCCTACAGCATGGATTGTATGTATTGCTATCTAGGCTCCTATCTTTTATGCATGACTTCTCTTGCATCTTCACTTTGCAGTGGCTTTCTTCTACAAACTCATACATGTTGTGTGTTTAGTTCTGCTTAATGCTTAGAGCTTTTATTTGCTACAGGCTTTTGCATTTTTGTTTTTATTACGTTACATCTTGTGATATCAGCTTTTTAGTTTGTTTGTTTAGTGCTCTAATATTGTCAATCATATGATTTGTGATGAACTCATCACAGGCCTTCTTATACTGCTGTAACACATGGCTGGATAAAAATGTACAAATAACAGATGGTTTTATTAATCTATTACACGGCTCTTACATTTTTGCTGTCAAAGGTGGCCGGATAGCCCCAAGTACAAAGACTAGAATGGTATTACTATTGTAGCAGTTTCGAAATTTGAGGAATGCATACCAATTTGTTTACATCAGTTAATATGCGTTAAAACTACAGTTCATTACTATTTACATTGGATTAACGTTTATTGTCAGGCACCAGTCAAAGCAACCCCAAACCTTTTTGCATGTACACATTTTTTTGGGTCGCTTTAACAGTGAATAACTGATGCCTGATAATGACATGTATTCCTCAAGTGTGAGTCGAACAATAGATAAACAATAGGACCATCCGTTTCTTGTATGTTTTGTTATTTGGCGAAATGGGACAGTAGCATAAGAAGTTAAAACCAGGAGCTTATTAGAACATTGAAAAACTCATTCTTGACACTTTGGCTTGAATGAGAAAATGAGAAAAATCATCTGGATTTATATAGCACTGGATACATGAACAATAACAGATACTTGTGCTGGTAGTTTATTTGCATTATATTCTTTACTTTCTTTTTGTTACTGTTTTCAATCAAAACTCTACTTTAGCACTTAATTATCTGGGTCAGAGTAATGCCTTAATGGTGGTCTATATTCCCCATCTCAATGAAAAAAAAGGAGGGCTATATTTAGATATTTTTTAATCTCACCAAAGAAAAAGAGGGAATCGATAGTGGACAAACCTGTATGCGGATTTATAATTGAATAGACCTGACAACATTGCATCTCTTGTTGGAATGATATGCTCCCTTTTGCCTGTACTGTGTGGATGTGAATGTTAATTTTGAAGGTGGATAATAGAATTGTATTGAAAGATAAACTATAACAGCTTTAATTATGGATTTTTAATTTTTTCAGCGAATTGTATCTGCAAACAGAAAATAGAAACAAAATCATGCTAGAAATTGTCTTTCCTAAAAATATTGGCTCTCTTTTGGAAAAAGAAATCACATGATAAAGCACATTTATTGCAAGCTTAATCTTCTATGATCATTTTGGTGATTTTGCATATTCTACCAATCTCTTTGCCTTCAGCACAATTTGCAATCTTGACTGTCAAAGTTTTAGAAATTATATCTAGTCATATAACTTTTATTTCATAAAAGCACAGCAATAGATTAAAACAAAATGCATATTGAAGTTATATACATTTTTGTATTTGATCAATATTGTGCACTTTCATTCATGCAAATTTTAAAAAAAGTAAGTTTTCATTTGGTTTATCAACAATTATGTGCCAGAGATTAAAAGAGTGATGAGCCATCATGAGTGTAACAAGTTTACAAATGAACATACATGTAGAGAATACTTAAAAATATATTTGCAACGAGAGTGCTTAATCTCACATTTGGTTTCAAAGTAATGAAAGGCTACCTACCATAAACATTTACAATAGAGGCAACCTTCTTTCATATTTGTCTTAATATTGTATTTTAATTACTTTCTATTAACTGGGCAGTGCACCTCAGCAACCACCAGCACAGCATGCCACGATCATGGATTCCAGAGGTACTTCATCATCCTCATCATCTACTAACCCCTCATCATCGTCGTCCTCCTCCTCCATGTCCTCATCATCCTCATCGTCCCCTGGCCAGGCTCCCGGAGTACCAGGGGCAGGTGCAGGGGGTGCAGGGGGGTCGGTGGGAGAGCAAGTTGGTGGGGAAGGGGGCAATGCAGTCCATGATGTCCCTAATCCCACTCAGCAACAGATGCACCAGGAGTTTCCACGACCAAACACCAAACATACCATATACATAGGACCCACTGCATTGTAATGATGACTGTAACTAGTGTCCAGGGGGGTGTTCACAAAGAGTCAAGTAGACTTAAAAATCACACTTAAATCCCTAGTTGGTATATTATGTATCACATCATTGATCAGATCATGCACAGGGAGAAGTTTGTCAATATTAGATTGCGTGTTATACAGGATGCGCATAGAAGTTAAGTGTGACTTTAAGTCCACTTAACTCTTTGTGAAACACCCCCAGTTTAATCAAGTAGTTATCAAGCATGAGTGTGGTGTTGGTATCATTTTTTATTTGGGTCCAGTCCAATAAAAGGTTCTTCATCAAATTAATCACTCTGCTCTTACACACCTTGTATGGTAATACAAGTGTAAGCCTTTAAGGATATTATTGTAAATCCGACTTGAAAGCTCGAGATAGATAAATAGTGTGCTGTGAGGTGGATCTGGGGAAATAGCTCAAAAATCAGTCAAGCATGAAGTTGATTCTGCACTAGCTCAACGTAGCTTCAGCTGAAATCTTTTTTACAATCTGACTTTGAGCCGCATGAACAATTCAATGGATTCACAATACGGTGCACCACCTATCGATTGCAGCGGATAGGCCGAAATTCGCAATGTCTCATGGGAAAAAGTCGACATCGAAATTAATCTCTATGTGGTTCGCGCTGCACTGCATATTTGCATAATAAAATAATAATTATAAAATGCGATTATTATCTGCGCTGGCCGGTATTCCTTGATCAGTCAAATATTTTTTTAGTTCGTAGACCCCCATTCGCCGAGAAACAGCTGGGTCCGCCACTTTTGAAAGGCAGAGATAAACACACACAATCACATTACACGCTGTGCCTTCAATGTCGACCCCGAAGTTAGAAATTGGCCTGTCCGCTGCAACCGATAGGTGGCGCACCGTATTGTGAATCTACCGAATTCCGTCATGAGCATAATGGGATGGGGCTTAGGTTTTAGGCTAGTGCAGAACTGCTTAATTAGCTAGCTATTTTGTGGCAAAACTAGCCCGAGTTTGGAGATAAACCTAAGATGACTTAGGCTGAGATTTCGCCCAATTTAGCGCGCTAGAACAAACCTGATATTCTCCGATTGGGTTGATACGTCGGATCAGAAATAGTGCGCTCATTTTCAAGCTCGAGCTATTGCAGCACCGCTTACTGACTTGTTGCATAGAAAAACAAATTGCATAGTGCTCAAGACTTTCCTTCAAATGAAATGAATTAGAATTGATTTTCTGAGCTGAGATTCAAAGCAAGGCAATACAGCACCTTTATGGCAGGGACAGCTTATAGGAGAATAACCTCAAATTACAAATTTACATATTCTTTTAGATGAATTATGTTTGTGTTTGTCAGTCTGCATGATTTCACTCAAATATATATTCAGGAGGAATAAATTAAGAGCATTTTGTCAGTATGTATGGTTTCTTGGAAGTAAATAAATTTTTTGGTGTGGAATCTTGCAAACCAACAAATTCAGAAACAATAAATCTGTCGGGATAAGCAAATTTGTACCGAGGAATTAGTTCTCCTGGGGTTCGTTTCTCAAAACCGTAGTAAGTCTAAGTTTGTTGACATCCCATTGATACGTGTTAATTCTACAACGCGAGTCCCTATGGGTTGTTCAAGAATTTGGGACTTCTGACAGTTTCGAGAAATGGGCCCCTGGTTTCTTTCACAGCACTTTTGTAATACTCTTTACACCAATGGTTTAACCCCTCAGTATTACAATAGATATAATACAATTTATTCATTTCATTATTTATGCAATATGGATACTAACAAATTAATAGTCAGTGGTGCTGTAGCCTGCTAAACTACATATTATATATGTCATGTAGTATCTCTATTTTTTTTTTTTTTTCATTTGACACTTTAAATTTGCTGCTGTATTCACTTTCCAAATTAGCAAATCCTACTTATTTTTACAATTGTATGTATTGCAAAATTTAGCTTCTCAAAATATAATTCACTATAGCTTATTCTTTCCTGTTTTCATTTGAAATAAATTGTATTAGATATTTATGATCAACACCTTAAAATGTGTTGTATTCAAATTGGCAATTCCTACTTAATTTGGAATGTGGAGAAGAAAAATAAGGTTTCACAAATACTACATCTCACAATCTGCTACACTTCAGATAGTTTAATGATATTTGTCCCATTATGTATTTCTCAATCATTTAAAATATGAGTGGATATTAAATGTTGATAATGTATGTTCTCACCTTCTCCAGAATTTGCTGCAATATATTTAAAATGGCAAATCATTCTTATCAGGCAAACACGATTATTTGCAAGATGATATGTACATGTATTTAAAACTTTTTTTCAGTACTATATTTTGTCTCAGTCATTTTTCTGTACTGTGTACTGCACTATTCATCAGGTTTATGTATTTAATTGATATTTTCACTTGCATGTATTGTAATAATAATTGCCTCGACTACCTCAAAGACTTACGATTGATTAAAAGTTACGATTGATTAAAAGTTACGATTGATTTTTTCTCGGAAGCCTCATCATGGACAGGATGGTCCAAAGTTGATGATCTTAATCCTAACTCTAGCCCTAACCCTACTCTTAGTCATATCCAAATCCTAATATATGACTGTAACTGGTTTCCAAATGAGGCTACCAAGAAAAAAATCAATCGTAACTTTTAATCAATCGTAAGTCTTTGTGGTACACCCCACAGCAGGTGTAGAATGAAAATCTTCTCTTTTTTATTGAATAGTGTGGGTTTAACATGTATGCATTGCTGTTTAAATATGAGACCAATAAAGCAATTTATTCATGTTCTGTTATTAATTAGCTAAGGCGGCATACCTAAAGGTAATGCCCGTAAGGCCCTCGGTCAACACACAGCTTTGCAGGGTTATATACCATAGTTGTTCAAGTGGTAATACTCATTGTCGGCTCTCTGCTTCACCATAAACTGACTCTGATCGATCCCAGATTGTGACATTGTTAACCCTAAAAATGCCGGGTTAGGCAACTAGGCAGAAGACTGTAACAAAAATAGTTCAATATTTGAATACTCAACACTAGTCTACTTACTACTCCAATATTTATACAAAGATAATCCACTAATTTATCACTTGAAACATTGATTGTTCTTGAAGGCAGTTTCAATTGTCTCTTTATCATGCACTTGTATTCATATGAATTATCTTTTAAAACTTGCGTTTTGCCGTAGATTAATTTACTTCTGTCAAACCACCAAAAACATTTCCAATATAAGTGAACAAATGCCCCCAAAATAATGCTAAATGCATCAAAATCCATGTCTGTTTTGAGTAATAGAAACATTTTCATATTACAATAGACAAAAATGATCAGGAACATTGCAGTTACTATTGTTATGGATAACCGTAGGACACTGAATTATTTTGTCATGTTATACTTGTGTTTAGTTTTGAATATCTGAAAGAATATTTTCTTGATTCATTCTTTGGGTTTAGTTTTTTGTAACTAAAATGAAAACAATAAAAGTACTTCAAAAATATCACAATTTCTTCATTTTAAGCAAATGGATGTGCATCTTCACAATTATTTATTAAGGATTGTTAGAAAGATTATTTACAATGTCCAATGAAATTTATTCTTATTTATCTACTATGTTGTAGCCAAAGAGAAGAGAACAAGGATTATTTTATGAAATGTAATTTGTGTAGCAGCTATAAATTTTATTTTCTACACAAGGTGTTTGTTTTTAGGATGATTGTAAATTTTTGAAAGTAGTGCTAATTTAAGTTGTACATGTATGTTTTACATGAATTGAAGGAAGTACTGCTGCACTGGGTACATCGTATGACTGTGCGACAAATGAATGAATTTAATTTGAATTGATGAAGCAGATAATTGTATGAATAACAGGTTTAGTTGAAAGTCAATAAAGACTGGCATTTGTATATTGAAAGATGTGTACAAAAATAAACTGGCTCAAATAAGCTGAACTGGTCTTTGTTGTTAATATTGCTATATATTTTCTAGTGTATATTGTGAAATGAAAATAGAATGAAGAGGGAGAGAGGAGAAACTTGATAACTAGCTATTTTGTAAACCGATTCCATTTGGACTGGAGTAATGGCTTTTCAAATATGAGAACTCGTATCATCATTCGTTTACACAAAGAAAAGATTAACAAAATTATTTTGTCTTCTATTAATTTATTCACTTTCTTTATTTACAGGCATTTATTCACAATTTTATTCAGAACAAAAATTCAATAAAGAAGCTTATTACACATTATAAATACCACTGCTTATAACAAGCAAGTCTGATCCTATCCTAAATAAAATCCTATAAATTAAAAGTAAGGTCAAGACCATTCTGAAATGGCTGCAAAATAACAGAAAATAATAACATGGGGGGGGGGGGGGTAGGTTTATATACTGGATAGAAAGTCAAAGCTCATTTCCTAAACTGTCATATTGACACCAAAATCTGAAAATACTTTGTTTCAGTGAGCTCTTTACACTTTTGCACAGAGCATGAAAATGAGACTGCGCAGGAATTCAATATTCATGTAAGGGGGCCATAATTACTAATGTCGAAAATCAGCTAACAAGGTAAAAAAAAAATTAACTTTGTTACCTGATTTATACAGGCGCAGCCTCACTTTCATGTCCTTTACAAGTGGACAGCGGTTACTAAAGCATGAATTATTTTCATACTTTGTGCAATAATGACAGTTGAGGATATTGGCTTAATTTGGGATGAACTTCATACAACCATTTAAGTCACAAAACCAATTTTTTTCTACCTGAAAACACTGCTATGTCAGACAAACCTTTGATTGGTTCCTTACAGCATTTTATACGTAGAAAAATTAATGTTTGTTGAACATGCTCCAGCATTTAGGGAAACTTGACTAATAACGTCACATAATACTATTTTCCCTACTTGTTGGCACCTGTTGAATACTGCTCGCAATTCTGGTTTCTTATTCAAATTATAAATAAGGGAGTTGTTATGTAACTTTATAAAATGGCTCTGTGATTTTACGCATCGTGGTTGGTCAAAACTCATCACGTGTGATGCTGTATTTTTTATGCAAAGCACCAGCGTGCATTTTTCGGCGCAAAAAGAGCGATAACACACTCCATCCGGGTCTTTTTTACTTTCTTGGATGATGATCGTGATGTAGCTACTTGAGCTACTTACCAAAAATTCCAAGGGATAATCCCTTGGAATTTTTTTGGTAAGTAACTTAAGATCTACTAGATCTAGCAAAATGACGCAATTTTATAAAAGCATTAACACACTTCCCTGTATTGTGCGATTAAATGTAAATGCAGTGATCACCGCTAACGCACGCTCGGGTGTGTGTTAATGCTATAACAGTCAACTCTTCATAGGGCGCATAAGTCAAATACTGTATTCACTGTTATTTTTGCGCAATTAATTTTTTCGCGCTGAGCGGCTTCAAAACATGTCAACAGGTTCTTAAATTCGCGCTGCATGTTCGTAAGTTCGCAATTGAACCCATTCAATGCATGCATAGGAAATCATGCTTATAGTTCACAGGTCTTTTAATTCACGCCTGCCACTCTTTGCGCGAAATCTGCGAAAATTAATGTACTGCAAATTTTTCCACGAATACAGTAATCACCCAAGTCGAAGCAATTTTTTAATCCAGATCATACAAGACATATATTATTCCCCTCTCACAAGTCGAACAGATTTCTATTGTCCCAAAAGATTCAACTTGGGCAGAGTTACCTGTATCTGACTAATGAATTATTCATGGAGTGTTTTAAAATACGCACATGAAAAAGTCAAAAAATCTCGCGGGCGGGATGGCAGTGTAAAAGTTGAAAGGGGCAGGGCCCGGTTATATTAGGGTTAGATTAAATGGCAAACATTCGATCTAATTGATGTGAATATTCATATAATGAATGATAGCCCCATAAAAAATATCAACAACAGAGATGCCAACACTACGGAATAATTATAAAATTAGAACGCAAATAACCCAAATTGTTCAAACAGCTGAAACAAATATCTGGTTAATAAGAGAAAGAAAACTAGTGATTTGAATGCATTCCCAAAATTGAATGATGTAGCAAAATGTTATTATTCATGCTTTCTCTAGTGAGAAGTCATTCATTTTAGCTTTTCTTACTATTTGGGTTATTTGAGTTCTAATTTCTAATGTTATAATTATTCCGTAGTGTTGGCATCTCTGCAAGAACCATGAATGAGCACCGTGTTGGGAATGTGGAATACCTTCCGTATACATGTACATGGCAGAAGCAATCCTTACCTTACATTAGGATAAGCAATCAACCATGAAAAAAAATCTTATAAACAAACATGAACCGTGGGCAGTTGTGCATTTAGTCTAGTGTACCACCTTGACTGTAGGTGCACCTGGTACCGCCTGCTTTCTGGATGGCATCCCACCTCTAGATGATGACGAACCAGTAGGATGCTGTGGTAGACCTTGTACAGGCATGGGGTATCGAGCTGCTGTAGCATGGCCAACAGTTTGCTGCAGGAAAGACAAAACACATCCCAATGTTACTAATCAAGCATAAGATATAATCAATGGGGGAGATTTCTGTCTTGCTGGATTCAACTTTCAAAATAGATGCATAATTGTATGTTACATTATTATTATACCACATAGGCTAAACCCATTTAATCTACTAAAATTTTGGTCCAATACATACTTGACCCAATTGTCAATTCGTCTAAATTGCAATTACATCTATATGCTCTATTTTCATTCCCAAATGAATATTTGGTCTATTACAAGGTGGTTACAGGAATTAACCAAGTAGTGTTAGACCAAGTGGACATTAGACAAAATGGATATTAGATGAACTTCCCCTAAAAAAACAAAAAAACAAAACAAAGCCAAAACAAACCTGTGTAATAGGATGGTGTCTCTCCACCACTACCGATGCCATTGGTGGATTAAGACCACTGGATGATTGTAGCTCACTTCTACCACTGATTCTAGCTGAGACTGTCTTACTATGTGATGGCTTGCTTGTAGCCTAGATAAACAAAACAAGCATTGTTAAAGGTTAATATTCCAAGGGATTTCAGCAATTACAATATCTTGATACATATATCAATATCTTAATTACAAAAGGTAAGTTGATTAATATTTTACAAAAACTGATCCATTAATTTCTTGGCATTATTAATGCTATCATTTTAGTTCCACTGGCCTCATAAACTGACGCTTCCAAAGAGCTGAGCTGAACTTGAAAATGGTGCTCAAAAACCTGTTGGACGATTGGATGATTTTGAACCAAAATATTGCATGATATACGATAGTTTCAATTCATAAAATCCATTGGGGAAAAAATCGTCACAATCACTTGTGCAAACTTCACTTTTTAATATTTTAAAGAGTGCTTTTATACAAATGTACTTCTATCATACAGTGATATAATCTCCCAAAGTATTATCTCAAAGTGACATTGCTATCTAAATGTGTAAAATAATTCAAAAAATCTTGTTTTTTTTTCCCCAGAACTTAGAATTATGGACAAACCAGTACTGCCTTTTGGAACCAAACTCTTCATATATGCACATGTATGGCTTCGATTCTACGTGTACCTTTCAATTAAAAATTTTTTTTATTGATGTTGGTGAAATTTTTAATTAATTTTTATTTCTTATTCAATTTTATTTATAGTTCATAGAGGCTCATATTTGTTGATAATAACCTACATGCAGTTAAAGTTCAAGACTGTTGCAATACTTTTTCAATGATATACATTTATAAGAAAACAAGAATAAGGCCTAAACAGCCTTGAAGAACCAATTAAATTCCACAACAAACTACAAACTTTTGATATTTCTTTGACAATAATTCTGTTTTCTCAATTTTTATTTTTAGAGTAATTTCATACATATACATGTAAAAGGTCAACATAACATTCCTTCACATCACAAATAGATGAGCACAACAATGCATTATGAATAAAACCATCACAATTCTAAAATTTTGCAAGTATTTTTTTTTTAATATTGTCCATTCAGAATCACAGATTTTCCTGCTACAAATTTATGTGACATGCACAGGGTAATGAATATGCTCTAAGGAATCTCAAAAGCAAATGCAGTGCTTATTTATATATACAGGTAGTTTTTCTGAATAAGGGTAAAACATCTGGTTGGTATTGCATAAACAGTTGCTATCATAGTAGAATGGTAAACTACCATCATGATGATAATGTTGCTCAACAGGCAATCAAAATGCAATATTTCATGAAAGTTACTATTGTTGGAAATGCTACTATAATAGAAAGTTTTAAGCAACGGTACTGTGGTTTTAAGTTACCAAAATCTTCAATTTTTTTTAACTGAATCAGACAACAAAAAAAAATGTAAGAAAAATACACTGTTATCATCAAGTACGACAATGAACAACAATTTACCCAGGTAATCAATAAGATATAACAAAAAAAAAAACAGAGAATATGCTTACAGTTTTTTTGATGGGAGCAGCACTTGCTCTCTGGCTGTGTGTTAATGATGATTGAGTATGGTGGCCTAAGGTTTGAGTACTTGGTACAGAGAGCCCATGTGAGGTCGTATGGATCGACGATGGTCTTGTGTTGGCTGGGATATGAGCTGTGATGTGGGCTGGGGCGGGGACGGAACCTGCTACTGGTTGTGCTACCGTTGCTGACGTTGAGGCAGGGGCATGGGACGATGGGTTAACCTGTCCAGCTCCTTCTGTACCATATCATGAATAAAAAAAAGAAAGAAATACATTGAATAACAAATTTAATCCCTTGATTTCAAACAGATCAAATCTATATGCACTTTAGGCAACAAATAATTGTTGACTCTATTTGTTAGACTCCATATATTGACAATATAAACAAACTGTGTAAACAATATAAACACGTGTACAATGATGACAATATAAACAAATGTACAGAAGTACACATCTGCCCCCTCCTCTTTGGAACTCTCAAATGAGTAAAAGGAATAAGATATTAAAGAAAACAATTTGTAAAAATTATCAATTATAAGAAATAAGTAAAATATCCTTCAAAATTACTTCTGAAGCGTGTGCTACATGTAATTAGGTGTTTCCCACCCCAACCCCTCTCCCAAAGGTGATAAGAAGATCAAATAGACCAGTTTGATAAGGGCTAATATTCTGCCATCAATATCCACAAACACACTTGATAGAGTTGCCACACTCGACCTGTCATGAAACCTAATACTACCTCCTCCCAATTGCATTTATTCATGTGTAATATGATAGAAGTAGCATGGGTAAACATATGAAATGAAAGAGTGGTAAAAGTTTAAAGCAGCATTCACATACTACTATACAAATTCTTTTTAATTAGTCTATAGTAGAATATGTGGAATAATATCCAGAAAGAAGTTATTAAGCTAGATTTCCAGCTACTTCTCCCCCAATTTTTTTACTTGTTCGATTTCCCTCACATTTGTTCTGTTATATTTCTTTGAAAGTTCTGCGCACTGACAGACAATTAAAGTTGCCAATTGACGTAAGCAATTAGCGATGGATTACTACTAGTACTCAGTTTCGTGCATAAACATGTGGCCTTACAGGAGTGGCATGTTTAGCTGCTAGATGCTGTTGTAAGGTTTTCCTCACATTTTGCTTTTGAAATCAAGATGGCAGGGCCCTGACATACTGTACATGTATGTTGTGACGAGCTTCTTTAACTTATGAAATCATTTCTTTTTTTTGGGGGGGAGGGGGTTTACTGATATCAATGGCAATACTCCATTAACTCTCTACGTATTTGATGAATGATATCCATCAATATTATAGATTGTAGGATTTTAGAGGCGCAGATATTTTTTTATGTCTTTGGAGGTTGCTTTAGAGAGCTAAAATATGTCTCATTTTAAAGTATATGCCTATGAAAACAGTCCACTATTTTTAATATTGGATTCACAAATATTTTGCCCTGCCCACAAGATCATCATTAGCCAATAAAATGAGTGTGTGTGTGTGTGTGTGTATGCAGCTGATTTGAGAAAACGCAGTGTATATTTTTTAGTAATAGGCGCATGCAGCTCTGTGACATCAGAATTGCATTGTGTATCAAAAATGCTTTTGAAGAGATATGGGAAACTTCAAATTCATTACAATTACATTACAATAAGATCGCTACAAAAGGATGACAAAAAATGACAAGATTAAATATTTTGGGGTATCTGAATAATAATTAAAATACTGGATAATCAATTTTCTTGAGATACATGTACGTGAAATATTATTACTCGCTGAAGGAAAATATTTCTACGTATCCCACTCAAGGTCATCCAATATTCTCCCAAATATTTGAAAAGTATTATCCCACAAGGGAATAAAATCCACTTTTGACGAAAACTAAGATATTAATATCAGACGATAAATTTTGAGAGCAACCATAACAAAATGAACCTCTTAATATCACGTTTACATTGTCAGCTATACAAGTGCCCTTTTCTCTGAACTTACAAAAGCGGATTCAATACCTTTTGCGACAAAACTCTTCATTTACAAAAGCACCTACCTTCGCCATCATGGAACATGGCCATAGCTTCCATATTGAGAGCACATACACCCCTCATGAATGCTTTCTTCATAGATTCTTCATAATAATCTCTCTCAGCATGCAGTTTGGTCACCTCAGCACGGGAGGCTTCTAGGGCCTCATTTAACTAAAAAAAAAAAAAAAAAAAGAAACAAGTGTTGTAATTTTTACCCTAATGCTCCAGACACAGACACTTACGTTGGGTTACGTCCAGCGTTGCGTCCAAAAAAAAAATTTTCTGGTGATCCCCACAATTGCCTTTCCGTCATAGTCATAGAACTTCTCTCCATTTTTTTTGTTTGTACACAAATTTTCAAATTTCCCATTTACAGTAATGCCTCATTATCTTTCAAAGTGCAAAATATCTCTACACATTTTTTAGCTACATAGGCCAAGACTATTTGAAGTAAATCTATAACAAATGTGGGGTAAGCTACCGACATGCACCAAGGAAAAAATATTTATTATAAAGGTTAGAAACTGCATACTACTAGACATGGCACTATAAAAATGCTAGATATACAGTTTGTTCTAAGTTTCAGGTTACTATATTTAGGACATATTCGCAGTACATTAATTTTCGCGCATTTCTCGCAAAGAGCGGCAGACGCGCATTTAAAAACCTGCGAATATACAGTCATGATTTCTTATCAATATTTATTGAATAGCATCAATTGCGAGCTTACGATCATGCACTGCGAACATAGGAACCTCTGAACATGTTATGAGGCCGCTCAGTGCAATAAATTGATCGGGCAAAAATAACAGCGAATACAGTAATTGGATATTCCATGGCTGCGATTTCATGAAACAAATATTCACTGATTCTAACTGACAACTGTTATAACCTACTAAACTGCTTGCATCTGATTGGCTGAAAGAAAATTTGTCGGATAAAACGTCCGACACGTCCTTTCATGAAATACCCCCCAGGAAGGGATCATCCACCCCTCCCTGCTTTCTGTACTGCAAAACAGCCTGACTTTTTAAGAGTTATTGAGATAAGAGAAATATGTCTAAAATATTATAATGACTTTGTTTAGTTGTCATATTTTCCTCAAACTAGACTTTTTTACAGTGCAAAACGGCTTAACCTTCTTCAGGTTAAAAAAATTGAGAGACTTATGTCTAAAAATATTATAATTAATTAGTTTAGTTGTCAAGAACTAGATTTTCTTATGTCTATCTAATCTTTATGTTTTCTATCAAGCCAATGATCTTGGGGCCACAGTTCTCCCTTGTACATCAAGATGATTTCGGTAAATAGCGGCATCATTGTCCACATGTCTAAAAATGTTACGATCATAACTTTGTTTAGTATTCGAAGCCATATAAAAAATTTAAAAAAAAAAATTTGTTTCTTAATTGACCTAGATTTCGTTTGGTCTTTGTAATCTTTTTGTTTTTAATTAAGTACATCCTTGTCATGCCAATCAAGCTTTCTAACACACAAATTAATGTGAAAAAATTTAATTATAGTGCATCTGGATACAAATATATTCCATGACGTTAACAATCTTTATATGCCAAGAAGAAAGAGAAGCCATTCTATGTCTAGACACCACTTGCTCAACCTTGCCATACTAATCCAGGTTCCTAGCATACACAACATAATTGGAAACAAGTTGTTGATAATATCGCTTCTGGATTCAAATATTTTCCATGACATTAACAATCAACACATGCTAAGCAGTGAAAGAAGCCATATTACCTCCAGAAATGACCCAGAGAAGTCACTTACCGATGCTAATCTTGCTTCGTAGTCATTGGTGAGTTTCATGCAGACCTCCTGTGCCTTGCTTTGACATGCCTTCTCGACCCTCTGTCTCCACTTAGCAACAATGATGCTATGCCAGGCAGCCCAGACTTTACTTTTCAACCGTTTCTCATGGTGAAGCCTTGCTAGTTTTACAGTGAACACCTGTAGGCAAAATGAAAGAAAATGCTATAAGTGTTGAATAATGATCAAATACACCTGTATTTCCCAGTGGCTTCAAACTAAGATTTGTCAAGATGCACAGGTGCAATACAACAGGTGTTCACCCAAAAGGAAAATTTCCACATTTAAAAGTTTTTTTAATATATTTTGGTCCCAAGCCCCCCAAAATATATGAGATCAAATTGATTGTAAGTTTAACAACTATATGTGAAGGATTAAATAGTTATTATGAAAATCATGTTGAGATCCACAGAGCTCACATGTAGAAATATACTATTACATAAACATAGATTACTTGATAGATTTCTTGTTCTCGCCCGGACAAAAAAAGAAAAAAAAAGAAAACAAAAAAACTTCCTTATTCAAAGACTATGCTACATAGGAAGTGAATATTCAAAATTGAATGACATGCGCCGTTAAAACCAACCAAACAACAACAACAATGAGGGCACTGTCTAGCTGAAGCATGTAATAATTTCGTTGCTCTTCGTATTCATTGCAAAATCACAGATTTACCTTGTATATATTTCTGTAATCCTTGTCAATTCATGTTGTAAGACTGCGATATTAGAATTTCGTGAATAAAACCTTCAAGCAATCAATCATCAATCAATCAATCAATCAATCACGATTCTCTAAAACTGTAGAACTGTAGAACTGTATTTACAACAGATTGGTAAGATACTGTTGCAAATAACCTGTACACGCCGCACAGAAACGTTGTTCGCACTAACAGTAGTCCTGTTACAACCGGTAATGCCACAACAATGCATTATTTACATCTGTGATCACCCTTTGACCTGTGGCTGGGCCTACTGTTTGTGCTCTGTTAGCGCCAACAACGTTTCTGTGCGGCCTGCACTGATAACCCTAAAGATTGAAGGCTACTTACTTGTCTCCTATCCTCACTGTGTCTCAGCTTCCAGGATTCAAATCTTCTGAGCATCTCAAACCTATCTTTCTCCTTCTGTACGGCTCGTGTCAGGTTGGAAATGATATGATCCTTCCTTTCTACAGACTGTTCAAATGTATGAAGTAACTCCTTCTGGTTCTCAATCTCATTCTGGACCTGTCTCAGATCCTTATTAGATCTGCCAAGGCAATGAATAGAAGTTATCCATTATTCTATCATTGGATACACAGACTCCAACTCTTTTTGGCAGTAAGGAGCAACAAAGTAAAATACTTTGCACAATACATAATCACCCTAATGCACTTGTAAATGTTCTTACAACTTCAGATGGTAAATCGATGGTTTGTCTACAATATAATGGTCCATTGTCAAGTTCATCTAGTTCATTCATCCACTAAACGTTTGGTTATAACTCATCACATCTACTTGCTAATTCGTCTGATAACAACTTTAATCAAATTGTCTACTACCATTTGGTCTATTAACTATCTGGTCTACAAACATACAATGAAAATATTTGTTGTCACAGCATTGAAAGTATTTGTTAATTTAACTAAATGGCAATGTTTCAAGTATTTTTTGTAGCTTATATTGTAATACAGCTTTTACTACTTGTTTTAATCATCATCATAATATGCAAACTACATGTATCAAGATCGTACACAAACAAATTATCTGCTCTCGCACAAAAGAATGCAGGCCTTTTTTTTTTCAGTTTCATGATTCGAAATTGTATTTGTGTGTGAGGCTGAGGGTGTGTATAATTGCGTGTGCTGCAGCAGCGCTGTGTGTGACAGAACTTATGCCATTCCTTCCTGGATCTCAAAAGAAACTTGTAAATCTTACCTTTCCCTCTGTAACCTAGCATCCACTCTAGATCTCTCTATGACTGCTATCTTGGCCTGACTAAGCTCAGCCTGAAATAGAAATAAACAAAGATAATGACATTAATAAAGAAATATTCTGAAAATAATATGAATTAGATAAACTATCAGTATTTCTAACTTTATAACAGATTTAAATGAGGTACTCTTTAATTTGAAACAGACTAGTAACTTAAGGAAGAAGAAGAAGAAGAACCCTTGTCGCACATTGAATTGTGTGATAACAGGCAAAACAAACAAAGAGACAATTGGGCAATACATGATGCAGTATTTGGTACCTTAGGGTACCAACTAAAAATCCGCCATTTTGTTGAATTATCTATTTTATTTTTAGCGCTGTAACCTGGCTTACCAAAGTGTCCAAGGCCTAATTCTACAACTACACCTAATCCTATTTCATTGTCCTGGTGGGTAATTATCCAGGGATTAATTGTCCTGATATGCTTAGGGATATATCATGGGTAGCATGTTGGTATTCCAAACATATTTATACTCCATCTCAAACACTGAAACATAATATTTGACTCAATACATGTACAAGTTTATTCTGGGTGATATATCACTATGAGAAATACCCTGCATCAACATACCGGTAGCTTGAATTATACCTTCAAGACATTGACACACAAGCAGTTTATAGCACCCAAGGTGAGTGTTTACACAATATACATGTTTATAGGGTAGACTTTGTAGGGCAGTCAAACAAGTGTACCAATTCATGCAAAACAAGTCATAGCCTTGCAACATATAAAACCTCACTCACTCACGAGCCTATTTCGATCTACAATTACAAGATACATAATATACGTTTGTGAACATTGTATGGGTCCCTCAATAAAAGGGAGTAATTTACAGGCTGATGCGGGTCTGTCAACTAATGGTATTGTAAAAGGGGGATATTTGAAAAGAAGATTATTGTAGACACCAAATTGGAGTATTTTGATCCCTTAGAATGTAATAGAATTGCATGACTTTGTAGTTAGTTTTTTTTTTCGAACAATAACTTTTGAGGACGTTTCCATTGGAGTATAAAACGAAAATTCTAATGGTCCATCAGAAATAATAAACATATAGAAATTTCCTGTTGGACTTTTATTGGACCCTAATGTAATTTCACCCTGGGTTATATCTTCATTCCAGTAAAATGTCAATAACTTAAAACCTACATTTAAAAAGAAGAAAATTTTATTCCAATCAATCACTTGTAAGTTGCTCAAACAAGTTTCAAACGGAACGGGTCATTGCAAGAGGACAATTGATCAAGATAGAGAATCATAAAATTTCCATTCTCACGTCTCACGTGCACGTCTACCTACCTTGACAGATATTTAAATAGAATTGTACAACTACCGGTAGTCAATTCTTGAAAAACAGACAAATAAGACTACTTCTCCTAAAAATGTATGCCTCCGCCCTTAAATGAAAAACAACCTGAAAAACATGATACCTCCGGTACCACCTTGGGTGGTGGAGGCATAAAAATATATTTTTCATCATTGATAAGAAGTTGGGCGGTGGCCTTTAAAGGAAATGACGTTGGTTCATTGATTTTCTATGGCTTCTTGTTTTCTTTGGAAGCAAAAGAATCAAATTACTCCCAAACAAATGTGTGAAGTGCTCTATGGTATTCCCCAATTAGTGTCATTCACATCCTTTGTTGTGTACTAAAAAAGAATTTGATGTTTATCTATTTTTGGTAAAAACAAGTAATTATAAGGTTGCAGCAACTCTGAAGTGGAGATCAGTTCTATGTTACTCGATCAATGAGAACAGAGGTCCTACAGACCCCTGTTTTGACTGGCCTTTTGCAATGACCTATTCTTGTTGAAACCGATTCGAGCAACTTAAAAGTTGTACTTTGTAACTTGTACAAGTAATGGATGAATATGGGACAGATCCTTGTAAAGTTACATCACACAAAAATTTGCAAGTTTTCACACGTGCACGTCTTGGAGAACCAACCTCAACAGATATTTAAATAGAATTGTACTAGTAACCAATTTAGCGTTTTTCTTGACAAAATCTGTTTTTAGTGGATAACATCAGTGGGTGGTGGCCTTTCCAAGCTATAAAAAGTAGATTCACTAATCTTCTATGGATTCTTGTTTTCTTTTTGTCCGGTAAACAAAAAATTAAATAGTTACTCTCAAACCAAGGTGTACCATGCTCTATGGTATTCATATTCCCCAATTTGTGTCATTTACTTCCTGAACATAGTTCAGTTTTAACCGAACAAGCTGAAGGAATACACTATTTCACACCTCTGTTTCTGCTCATCTAGATCTTTCCATTAAATTATCTGTTTGATTAACAAAATAAATTCAAAATCTTGAGAGTTCAGACTATTACTTCAATATGTATTTGTTATGTTTTTGACTGGAAATTTGTGGAATTGAAATGAAATATTTTATTTTTATATTAAAACAGGCTTATGTTGCTCTTGTGAAATAATTTTTGGCTAGACACTGCAATTTTTGGGGACCAAACAAGACAGAATATATCAGCACATGTATGTTGACAGAGGTCTGTTGCCCTAAAAACAATTATAACATGATTTTAACAAAAGTATACTCCAATGACAAACAGAATCTTGGCCATTGTAGGCAATTTAGTGCATCCGGGTACTTTCGTTCAAAGGTCCTTGGCAACAGAGGAACTATTGGTTTGCTTGACCGAAACATTAAAAAGGAGCCAGGCTGTAGCTCTTGGCCACACTTCTACATGCATTAGTGAAAATTGTTTTCATCGCTCAAGAATCAGGTTTGCTAAGCGGATATGATGTCAATCCGCCCCCACCTAATTCTCTCTGATGACCGTCACTAGAGTATTACATGTACTTACAAGAACGCTCTTCAACATGATGTCACTCCACCCCCACCTACATGTATCTCTCTCTGATGACCGTGAATATAATATTACTTTCAAGAACGCTGGTCAATATGTCAAGCCATCCCCACCTAATTCTTTCTGACGACCGTGACTAGGGTATTACTTATTATAAAATGGCTCTGTGATTTTATGCATCGTCGTTGGTCAAAACGCACCACGTGTGATGCTGTATTTTTTATGCAAAGGCTTTGGGTGCGTGAAACTGCGAAAAAAAAGTCATAACACACTTTGGGGCAGGGCCTACATGAATACTTTCTTGATGGATGGCCAGAATGTAGATCTTGAGCTACTTATAAAAAAAATCCAAAGGAATAATCCCTTGGGATTTTTGGTAAGTAGCTCAAGATCTACTTTGTAGACCTTTAGGCCTATAGTCAGAGCCAACAAAATGTTGCAATTTTTTAAAAGCAATAACACACTTCCCTGTATTGAGCAATGAAATATAAATGCAGTGATCACTCGATAACTTCAGACGGGGCACGCAGCATCACTCGCCTGTAGCTCGTTGCAGCGCAACCCCTATCTAAAGCTATCTCACGGTGCACTGCATTTACCGCTAATGCATGCTCGGAATTATGTTATTGCTATATGCAAGAGCGCTCCTTGATATGATATCACTGCGCCCCAACCTAATTCTCTCTGATGACAGTAACTAGGGTAATACTTACAAGAACAGTCCTCTTCAGTTCCAAGCTCCAGTTATCAAGCATCTTCTCCATCCTGACCAGGTCCTGATCAATAACTGGAGAACTAGGGGAATCGGACGGGTTAGTTAGTGTGGAACGGTCAGTGGTAGGTGTACTATCAGGTGAAGGATCATCATGTGGATTATAGGATCTCATTGGGCTATTCATTTCATTCACTGCAGCTGCATGACAGTCATAGACAGAGACAGAGAGAAAGAAAGTGAGACAGACCAAAAAAAAAGAAAAGAAAACAGACAGAGAGCGAGGGAGAAACAGAGGGAGAAAGAGACAAAACAACAATTGTTAACAAATATGAATTTCTGGTGCAGTACATCAAATGGTAACAGTTTAAATGAACATAATCATTCAATTCTCTACATTGGCTGGCACATAAAGAAAATGAAAAATCTCTGTTTTGCATTCTGTAATCTTCTTCAACAAAGTATCCTTAAGTATCAATTTAATTTTTTTTTAAAGATTGTAGGGAAGACATTAAAATAAAGTTGGTGCCAATTTGAGGATCAAAGAGTGATTCATTTAGACCTTTAAAAATCATAATATGAATTCTACAAAATATAATCAACAAAATACCAGTAAGATCTCTCCTCCTGAGCTCCTGTCCTCTTGAACCTCGTTCATTCTGAGACTCTGCAGACATCTCTTCACTATTCACTGATCCTTCAGTAGCAACAGTGCTCTCTCCAAGGTGTCCTGAAGCTTCACTTGATGATCCAGTCTCTACTGGAAAAAAAATATCTGGTTCATCGGACTATATAAAAGCCACTTTTTTTCAGGTACAGATATTTTTCTGTTCTTGTACTAGTTGAATTGCCTTGCAAAATTCGTGAAAATAAATCTCTGCAAAATTAACCATTCAAGCAGAATTACATTTATAAATTAAAGCCAAATTCGTGGAGACAAAAGAGTACATTAAAAACTTTTGTGCATAAAGTTGAATTTATGCACAAAAACAAATACTATGTATCAACTACTGTAGAGTGCATCCCAGAAAAGTGTATTCCAAACTTTGAGAGCCTTGTATTAAAACTGCATTACCTGGTTGATCTAAATCTTTTGTTCATGTTAAAGAAAATTCTTTCCAGTGATACCACATTCATATAGTTCTTCTAAGAATAATATAGCACTTGGGCTTTAAAACTGCTTTTTCAATCTGCTTAACTGGTTTGGAATTCTTTAATACCATCACTTACCACTTGATTGTTGATAGATAAGATGGTCTTGAATGGGTTTCTGAGGTTGAAATGCCTGTGCAGCTCCAGCCAGTGTCTGAGGAAGCTGAGAAGGGTTATAATGAGGAGTCACTACAGCATACTGGAGAAGTTCCTGGTATTCTTCCTGGAGGCTAGAAGATATGGAGCTTCCTGGAGAATCATCCGGAGGTAGCATCGGGATACTGTCTGATTCAGTTGTGGTAGACATGCTGGATTTATTTCTGTTGTAAAAAGAGACAATTTCAGATCTCTCAGCAGAATGAATAAGATTTTCTAAAAATGTATATTTTCCAGAGATTGTATTCATTGATATCCTTTCAAATATCAATCAAGCAGGCAAATTCTTGTCAACTCCATGGTATGAGTTGTTATCATCTACTCATACTTTTAAGCCTAGGGTCTACTAGGTTATAATCAAAACATAATCATGATATTGATAATGCTTTATACAAAAGGTGAATTGCATGTGGCACATGTGCACATTATAATCAAGACCTACAGGCAAAAATATTCAAGAATTCTCTGTCAGGATCGGGTGGCAAAATGCCAAAAATTGGTTCATTTGATGAGGATTGACCCAATGATTTTTTTAAGGTTTTTTTTATGTGCTAATTTATTGCTAACCTGAAGTGAAAATTATAACCATTTGTCATGTTTGAATGTTTGTTAAAAGGTGAAAATCAAAACTTAACTGCACTTGAACTGTGCGCAAAATGAGTGAGTGCGCAGACATGGGCACTTATAGTTCTACTACACAAAAATGACATCCTGTCTTTAATATCATAATTTAAAAACATTATCTGATTATTCTTGACAATGATACATCAAATGACATTTGGACTTTCCAAAATAAGATTTCTCTCCAGCTGATAAGAGTAACAAAGCATTCTGAAGTTCATCAAATCCAGGAAGCAAGAGTCTGCCGGAATTGGATCCCTCCAATGTGGCCAAAAGCTTGTATCAACAGGAAAGGGAAAGCTACAGTGCTGAATGACCAGTTCCAAATCAGTTTTCACAGTGGAAGATAAATCAAACATTCCAGATCTGGTCAACTAGTTTCCTAGAATGGATAACATTGAAATCTCCGTCGATGGCAAATAAAAGCAGTTAAAAGGATAAATGTTACCAAGGCACTGGTCCGGATAGTATACCTGGGAGGATCCTGAAGTTCTACGCCGATGAAATAGCTCCATCCTGACTCAATTTTCCAACAATCTCATAGACACAGGAATGATTCCCTCTGACTGGCGACTGGCGAATATCTCACCAATTTTCAAGAAAGGCGATAAGACAAGGTTTCTAACTACCGCCCAGTATCCATCACATCCATTCTGCAGTAAATTGCTTGAACATGTGCTCTTTAGCAATTCATGGATCACTACGAGAGAACAGTATTCTCAATGATGCTCAGCATGGCTTCGTCCTGGTCGCTCTTGTGAGACCCAGCTGATTATTACGTCGGAAGATATTGCACACTCACTTGATCAGAAAGAACAAGTTGATGCAATTGCATTAGACTTCTCTAAAGCTTTGACCGTGTCCCCACGAACGCCTCCTTCATAAACTTCATCACTATGGATCCGTGGAAACTACTTAGATGGATTAGGGTCTTTCTTACTGAAAGATTAACAGTGTGTTGTTGTTCGATGCCGAGTCATCTGAATGGGTACCAGTCACCTCTGGAGTGCCCAGGGTACGGTTCTCGGGCCATTCTGTCATATCATTCATCAATGACATAGTAATGGTATCTTCTTCCAATATCCGCTCTTTGCCGATGATTGTCTTCTGTACCGTCAGATCTCTGATGTCACCGACGGAATTGCTCTGCAACAGGACCTCGGTCAACTGTATACAAGGGCAGGCACAATGGCAGATGAATTCAACACCGACAAATGTTATCACTTACTTTCTCTCCCCGTCGAAGTCATTCAACACATTATATACGCTGGGGGGACATCACCTAGCAAAAGTGACCGTTCTCAGATATTCTTGGTCTGACGTTCTCATCTAATTTCTCCTGCATGGACACATATAACATAACATCTCGGCTAATCAGATGCTTGGACTTGTCAGAAGGAACCTTCGTAAAAACATCACAAAAGATTCGCCAGGCAAGCTTACTTCGCTCTTGTTAGACCTCATCTGGAGTACTGCAGCTCGATCTGGAACCCTCACCACGAACAAGGATTCTTGCAAATTGAAGCAGTACAAGACGAGCAGCAAGATTCACCCTCCAGAGATACTATCATATGGACAGCGTCTCTGCATGATAGAACATCTAAATGGGAGAGCCTGGAGAAGAGGAGAAAAGCTGCAAGCCTATACCTAATGTATAAGATCCAGCTATGATATGGTAGCGATCAATGCAACCACTTCACAACACCCATGATTGCCAGCAACACCAGACAGTACCACCCCAAGAAGTTGTTGGCTATCCCTTGCGTACACCCTTTACCAGAACTTCTTATTTCCCCCGGACAGTGACTGCTTGGAATGCGCTTCCGAAATCACCTTTGATGCCACTTCCTTGGAGGCTTTCAAGGGGGCGCTTCCATATCCAAAATATATAGAACATGAAGAAAAAAAAAAAAAAAAAAAAACTAAAAAAAAAAAAGCAACTAAAATGTAAAAAAAAAACACAGTGCTAATTCTATGCACCTAGTGATTCTCAGCGTTATATCCTTACTTATGGATCCTGCTGAGTATCGTCATAGACATAGACATAGATCTATTCTAGTCTAACAGTTTAGACATTTCTTAAAATGATTTGTTTTAAACCGTCATTGTAATTTAAAGAATGTAGGCTAGAGACTTGTAACATTGATGAATCTAAAATAATTTTTTCACTTGTATTAATTAGGAATGTTTTGGTTGTGCATGTGTGTTAGACAAAGCAAAGATTATTCTTTAGGCCCCTTCCTACTCACGAGCGGATGAACATCGCGGATTGCTCACGGCACATATCAGAATCGTAACATCTCTATGAATATCTATTTTATTTGGGGGTAAAAATAAAGATTTCACTTTACCGTTTTCTTATGGCATGCTGACTTGGATATCCAAGGTCTTCATTAAAACTTCTGTATCGTCTGGTTTTAATCCTTTTACTAATGTTTGCGATGATGTTCATACGAATTTGAGGAGACAACACACACGTCCAGGTAATAATCCATGCTACTTTCAATATGAGTAGAGGGCGAAAACAATATCTGCCTAGGCTAGTTAGCTTAGGTCAAAGTACTAGTCCGAGGAGCAGTTTCATTGCTTAGACCGCCACAGACTTTCTATTATTATCATGCGCAAATCTTAAATGGGAAATTAGTTTTTGTTCAACGCTTAAGATATTATTTCAAGCCATAATTATCTACTCTCTTACAAATATGAAAACAAAACTGAATAAACATAAATGTATATTAGAAACATACCAACCACAGAGAGCTAAACATAACAGAAACCAAATTAGATTCTCAAACAAATCAAGTGCATAGTCTCTTTTGCTTCCCCCTCCTTATTAAACATCAGTGAACGGCTGAAAAAAGACTACAGTCCAAACAAGTTCGCTTTTCTTGGCTTGGACAAAAGCTTGATTTCAACTCTACCGTATTTTTTTTTTACCCAATTATCGATTCAGGTAAAGGTTCGATAAGAAGTAAAACCCAAGCGCTAGCACGTAGCTGAGCTCTCAACATTCGAGCAATGGTAACTCAAACTTGCTCTGTGACTATTGCCCGACTCTTGGTACTGGCCGAGTTGATTTGGGACGACTCTTCTTTAACATATAGCAAACTGCCACACGCGGCCGCATACATTCATAGTGAGTGCGGCGCTCGCCTGATGCTGGGCATTTCTCCTGCCGTAGACACGCAGTGTGTGAGTTTTTTCTTTTTCCTTTTTTTCAGTTGTTTTTTAAATTTCTTCCTTTTTTTTAAGGGCCTAGGCCTAGCTTAATTTTTATCGGACTATAGTCGCACTGCAGATTGATTCTACTTCTTTATTGACGCAGTTTCCATAAAGAGTGGAGAAAGTGGTTCATAAAAATTTCAACTGAATATAAAGGACTTGGTCAACGAGGTCGATACGTAGTATCGACCTCGTAGCAATGTGTGTTCCTACTGATTCATTATTGACATCGAGTTAGTGAGAACAACATAAATGTGAACGTATGGGACTGGTAGTGATCGAAGTAACCAGGTACCGACCGACCGTTTAATCGATATTATCATATTGTAACTAACTTGAATTAGATCTTCTTTGAAAATCATAGCAACAAATACTTACATCTGAATAGTTTATTATGGATGAATTCTTCTAGATCTGGTGTTACATCATGTAGCGTAGCGATCTTGGATTCTTGTCCTGTTCAAATCGCACAGCTGTTCAAAACAGGTTCTTATCGGTTCCTGATTGGCTATCGAATTCGCTCAAGACATATTGGGGGGGGGGGGGGGGAGGGGATGAGGGGTGAGGGGTCGATTCAGCTGGTTGGTTGCATCAATGTGCCAAGGTGGTTTTCTTGAAAGAGAGTAACATAGTAGGGAGTAAACATAGTGAACCAGTAAACATATTTGCTGTATTTGAAATTAGATTTCATTTCATTGACTCTGATCCCAAACATAGCCGGCACTTATACTGAAACTCAGAGTAAAATCTATAGTATAAGATCCCTGACATGGCGATTAAATGTTTATGTGGAGGTAACAGAGGGACACGACCCCCCCCCCAGATTTGAGGGTTAGGATATCAATTAAACTTTTCCCCGTTGTTATGTCTAGGCGCCCTGCCCACAAAAATTCCAAAAAAGTGCCTAAAAATTTATATTTTTTGAGCCTACCCAGGGTGAGAAAAAGAAACATACGACAAAAAATATTGATTGCCCGAGTGAACGCTCCTAAACCTGCCCCTTATGCACCTTTATTAAAACAAGAAATGATGACCCTTTTTTTGAACGCCCCCCCAAAAAAAAAGAAAAAAAAAAAAATCATGCTATGATTTACTTTCAACTATTTTATTAGATTTGCGGATCCAGTTTAATGACGGGGGAGGGGGCAAAATTGGAACTTTGGAAATTTGGCTACACCCAAATTTTTTCCTTGTCGAACGGGCGAGCAAGGTACATAAAAAGTGCTGCACGTCACCGCTGGCCGAGACCGGAGGGGGGCGGGTAGGTGTTAAAGTAAGTCATCACATATCGACCATATAGGTTAATTCAAATGGGGTCAGTGTCGGTCAATTCCCCCATTTTTTTTCCTTCTTTTTTTTCCCCTTTGTGTGCTTCTCTTGAAAAAGAAAACAAACATACTGATTTGAATTGTTGAAATATAGAATTTTTCATATTCATATGAAATAGTCTTTGTCCAACAAAAAAAAAAAAGAAGAGAAAGAAAGAAACAAGAAAATATATGCGGAATTTATTGGGGCTTGACAACCCAAGCCCCACTAACGCAGCTCGGTTATTATCACTTTATTGTCGCGATAGAAATTTGCTCCATTTCATCGATTGATTATTATATATACATAAATACAATAATAGGTGGCAGTAATGTAAAAATAATACAATTTCTACAAGAAATCTTATTTCACTTGATTTAAATAAAAAGAGCAAATCTTATTGGAAATCTAATGGTACAAAAGTAATGAAAACCATCAAAGAAATATGCCTTTCACATAAAAATGGCAGGGCCAAACAAACATACGATTGACCAGTTACCATATCGCAACCATTCGGCATTCGCCATCCAGTTTATTCCCTTGAAAAAAAAAAGAAATGTTTGAGGGAACAGGTAGAGAGTGCGAAACTAGACCCGGGAGAAGAAACCCAGAATCAACTGGCAGGGTAACATGAAAGCATCAACAAAAACATAGTAAGAGTGCGACCAAATAACCGAACCGCTAGTAATCAAAAAACTGGAAACTGTTTTTTTTCCTCCCTCTCTCATCATACAGACAGCGGGATCTAGAGGGGGGGGGTTGGGGGCGCACCCTCACTAAAAAATCCGGTGACCATGTTTAAAATCTTTAAAAAGTGTTTGAGCAAGAAAACGCCATTTCACACACCAGATTCAAAAATTCCCCTACTGTGGGAGGGGACACCCCCCTCCCACACACTCCCATCACCCCCCCTCCGCTCGCTCCGCTCGCTTGGAACGGAGTTCCGCTACGCCTCCCTCGCCATACCACCCAACTCCACCCCTTATAAAAAGCATGGATCCGCCACGTGTCATATCGCTATAAGTGATGTGATCAGGCTTTCTTATTATTATGATCCTATTTAGCTCCACCGAATACATTATGTGAAAGTCGACAGAAACGAGTGTTCATTTTATATTAATTCGAGTGAAAATGTACGTTAAACAGTGCAAATCTTATTGTCTAAAAAAAATAAATAAAATAAAAGAATCTTTAATACATACACGATTATTGCTTTAAAATCGTCTCAAGTGATTTTGATACTCACGCTTGATTTACTACTAACTGCCTTCATATATCTATACTATATATGTTTAATGACTTTTCACCTCATATGTATTAGTCGACCAATGAGCTTATGAAATAGATCCAGAAATTTCTTATCAGAAATCAAACTAAATTTGACGCGTGAGTTATTATCTCAAACATTATATAACAAACCATTCCTTGCGTAAACGGCCTATCGAATTGAATTTTTTCCTCATATCATCAATAAACCATTTTCATGAACATGATTTATAAGATTCATACCAATTATCATTTCAAATGATTGACATAAAATGCAGCACAATATAAAGACAAACATTTTAGCAGTGCGGGAATTAAAGGCCATGGCATAATGCTTGATGAGCTGACAGCTTTCAAATATAGTGAATTGTAAAGGAGGTTTCTGCGTTGTATTTTGAGCTAATAACATCATACAAACACGGCAATTATGTTTCCCAATTCAAAATGACAGATTACCGATAATATATTTTCCTTTTTAGGTGCAAAGTACAGTCCATTTTCGTCCATTTCAGATAGAACTGTGTTCCTTGAAGCATGAAAGAAGCTCGAGCACTTAAAACTCAGCGATTGGAAGAGAGCAGAAAGGCAACATTTTCCGTTTGACGTGCATCGCTTCTTAGTGATTCACCAGAAATCCCAAAACTGTCGATATATTCTCTGGTTGATTAGATAAAACCCAATTTGCGGCTTCCCAACTAATGATGCTTGTATTTGAAGTTTCTTCCTTTCTTTTCTACGAGTCACAGCCATCAATAATCTTTCTCAGACCCCAAAATTTCCTCAAACATCAATCAACAATAGGGGAATCGATGGGAATGACTGTTTTCTAAGAGGAATTATATCGATCCTCAATGGCACATGATATAAATGGAATGGATCAAAGTAACTTGTCATATTCGACATCAGCAACAAAATGTTTCAAATACTATACTTTCATGACCCCTTGTATAGAAATGTCAGTGACGTGAATGTTTGGAGGGGGGGGGGGGTAAATGCATTTGACTTGTCGTCTTTAGCTGCACAAGAGAGCAAAATGGTATCAGTAAACACTAATGAAAGTATGAATGAAACGATTTATGAGGTGTGGTGGTATTGATACGATAGATGAACCCATAACTTATTAAGGAGTGTGTGAGTGGGGGGGTGTACCTTACCAGCCTTAAAACAATAAGACTATTAAAGGAGAAGGAAACCCTATAGGATTCAATTAAATTGTATAAAACAGAAAATTCAAAGAAACAGAGTAATGAAAGTTTGAGAAAAATTGAATAAATAATAAGAAAGTTATGAGCATTTGAATGTTGTGATCACTACTGCTATGGAGATCCTCAAACTGGCAACAGGCCCAAAATGTGTGATGTCATACATGAACAACTCTCCTATTTAGTGGACAGAAAAATACCAAAAATATTGTTTTTTTTCCTCTTTCTTATTGTAGGACAGATTCTTTGTCCATTGTTATATTTTGTAAAACCTATATTACATGTCCTCCCACAAAAAGAACACCAGATCTACTGACAGAATTGATGAAAAAGACAATTTAAGTGAAATATGTACAAAAGTAATGGGGAAGTTGTTCATGTATGACATCACACATCTTGGGCCCGTTGCCAGTTTGAGGATCTCCATAGCAGTAGTGATCCTAACATTCAAATGCTCATAACTTTCTCATTATTTATTCAATTTTTCTCAAATCTTTGTTGATCTGTTTCTTTGATTTTTCTGTTTTATACAATTTAATTGAATCCTAGGGTTTCCTTCTCCTTTAACTCGTCATGAACGAGCCGCGAGTGATTAATTTTGCTTCAACAGCATCATTTTGCGTTGGGCTTTATTTCGTCATTGAATCTATCCTAATTTTCACACGGATCATGACAACCTATACAGTCTGTGTCAAATAAAATGGTACAGTTGGGAAACATTTATTTACATAGATTAGTAACCACTTGGTATTGCTTGGTATTTTCATAAAGCAGGGAAAATTAACTTTCCTCTGCAATTTTTTTCATCTCATTTGGTGCAGCAGATCGTGAGATATGATTAGTTTTCTACAATCATTAAAAATCCATTTTGCGCACGCCTTGCCATGCCTTTGTGTAGGTTTCGAACATAAGCCGCCGAAATTGACCTAAAAGAACAATAGGTTTGCGCGAAGTTAATTCCCTTGTCCTCACACAAAAATGAGCATATCTTTTGTTCTACAAAGGCTAATTATTTGAAATAAATTGTATCGGCAAGGAAAGTATATATTGGCTTTAATCTGATACCATATATACATAACATTTAAAAAGATTTCATACCTAACTTATTTTTCCCCGACTGTACGATTTTTTTTTTTGACACTGTAATAAGACTCAGTTCGACCAACCCACCCTCTTTGCCCATTTTGGACCCCCTTCTTAACCCAATGGTAAAAGCCTTTTAAAACCCTTTTTGTCTTCTCGGTTAGGGTAAGCAGAGCTACCAAGTCTCACGCATCTTGCGTGAGAATCACGCATTTTGGGTCCGTCTCACGATCTCACGCAGAACACCCCATTTCTCACGCAAAATGAGGAAAAGTAGCATTATTATAGATTTTTTTTACCATTTTGGAGTCTCAAAACCCTAAATATCGGCAGTTTTGTCGCGCATCAATCCCTGCGAGTGCGATGTTTTCAAGCAGGCGATCGTATATGCAAGATAGCTTACTACGTGAAACATGTGTAGCGTGCGCGCGCTTCCTTTGTGTACAAATTACTACTGCGCGCGCACATGTGGTAACGCGCGCCGCGTGCGCACTGCTTTCATACACGATGTGAATGATCTCACGCAATTTTTTATTTTGAACTTGGCATCTCTGCGGTAAGTTTTGTAGAATTTTTTTTCTCTCTCTCTCCTTCATTTCCCCAAGTTATATTGTATCAAATATGTTATTGCATATATGCACTATTAGAAAAAGTAAAACTTTACTTTATGTTAATAACGAGTTATATTTTGAATATAGGTGTGATTTTTTTGCCTACGACTTTCCAATATTTTCATTTCATTCAAATTTCATGTAAAGCCCAGCGCACACATTGCGATGCGATTGCACTAAGATCCGATTGCAACAAAATCGCAGTGTGTGCGCCAACCTGCAACACGCTGCACTGTGATGCGATGTGTTGCAGAAGAATCGCAGACCAAATCTCAGACATTTGACATGTCAAATCTTCCTGCGATTTTCCTGCGATTTTGATAATTTCAGCCAATCAGATTGGCTAGAGATGGAGGTGGTATTACTGCGCGCCTGCGCGTAAAAGAGGGGTACCATGGTGATATGCAGCACCTGTTGCAATGTGTGCGCTGGCCTGCGATGCGATTGCACTGCGATGCGATTGGCAGTTTGTTGCAATCGGATCGCAGTGCAATCGCATCGCAATGTGTGCGCTGGGCTTAAGGGGTGGGGTCCTATCACTCGGGTCGACTATTGGCCATGTCATTTTTCTTTCTTTCTTTTTTCTTTTTTGCTGAATGTAATGTGCCCACAATGTACTCGACTTTAGGCACTTGGGGATTGGGGTGACAGTGCCCTGTGACCCACCCCTGAATCCGTTTTTTTTTTTTTTTTTTTTTTTTTTTAAGACTTGTGTAATATGAATTTTTGATATTTTCTGCCGTAATAGTTTGTTTTTATATAAAAGACGAATGCGTTAGGAATACGGGTTTTGTAAAGTATATAAAGTATATGGTAATAATTTACAAGAGAAAGGAATTGATAGTCACAGTTCATTTTTAGGAAAATAAATGAAAAGACTTTACTATCTAACTTAGATATCCAATGCTGCCCGTGGTGACCTGATAACTGATCTGAATGCATTCCATTCTTCCGCTCTAGCCATGTTGAAGTCTTCCTCTTATTTTTTTTTTAGAAGTCAGAAAGTTTAATTGAGTGTGGAAGAATTGCCAACCCAATGTCATATTTGGACCAACGAACCTTAAACATAACAAACCTCATTTCATAATCAGACTTACAAACCATACTTTATATTTGGACCAACGACAAAATAGTCTTTGGATTAACGAATTTTATTTCATTTTCGGACCAACAAACCATCATAACAACGAGCTGCACCCATATTATCATGTTTTTATGTTGTTTAGTCAAGAGTGAAATATATTCTATTTTTTCGGGGGCAGAGTGAAACTGACCACAATTATGTAAGATGGAAAAAAAAATGAGCAAAGAAATTGGGATTCCATCGGGATTCGAACCCCAAGACCTCCTAGTTTCTGATCACTCGAGCATTGAAAGCTAAGGAGTTCTCTGGGATGAACAACGACGTAAGGACTTGCCATAGCTCAGTCGGTTCGGCACCTGTCTAGCAATCAGGACTTCTTGTGTTCGAATCCCGATTCAATCACAATTTTTTTGCTTATTTTTCTAAATATTCTACTTCAATTCGCTTCTCGGGATTCCGGTGAAATTGATGGCTTCGAAGATCAAACATCAAAGGCACCAGTGAACATGTTTATATGTTTTTGTGATTCCCTAGAAAGTGGCAACTTTTTTAATGAATTTATTGTCATCATGGACTCCATCACGTCCCTGGTTTTACCAGATCACTCTGCGATACTTCCTGCTCTAAGAAGGGCAGCCGACTTGAAGACAACCTTACCAATCATAAATCCATAAAAGAGAAAGTGGGCGGTGCTTATGAGTGCTTTGATTAACAGGTAGACCGTGCATAAAAACTGAAGAAACGCATTGTAAATTAGACATTTCTCAGGTAAGCTTTCCTTGGAAGAAGAAGAAAATCCTCTGGAATGGTGCTAACAAGCAAACAGATATCTATCGCCATGCCTAGTGTGTTAGTGGGCCTGTGGTCATGGTGCTTTATTGCAATACTAGCGTGTAGCGTTGTCCATGCAGTTGAAGGGCAGAGGTTCAACAGACTATTTGGGCCATCCAGTAAGTTATTCTTTATTTCTCCCTTGAAGCAGTACCACTTTACATTTTCCCAATCATTACTTTTTTTGTTTTGTTTTGTTTTTGTTTTTTGTTTTGTTTTGTGATTTTGTTTGTTTGTTGTTTTTAAAGCTTTCCACAATATATAAGCAATCTTAGTCTAATACTGAAACAGTGAAAACTGACAAGAAAACCAAAAATGTACTCAGAGGAGTGGACGTGTAAAAAATGGAATAGTCCATCTAATTGGGATTTTGGGCATGTTCAGCCTCCCCTCCCCCGCACTTTCAAAAACGCTCCGATGCCCCTGGTCTGCTGATATTGAATTGACCTTTGCATAATGAAAGTAGTATATACAACCTATTTGATTTCGATTATAATTTTTATGCCATTTTTCTCAGAAGAAGCAAACGGTCAATGGAATATTAAATGCATGATTTTCATCTTTTCTTCTTACTTGTGACATATAAAACAATACCCCCAAAAAAGTCACGCATCAATGAGCAAGTCTAGAAGATTTTGACATTTAAAAGTCAAAATCAATTTACACAGATCAATGCCATGGGAGCCGCACTGGACACTTGGGAACGCAATTTTATTTAGTGAGCCAACACACCAATTTGTTGGTACAGCGGATAGAGCCTCCTTCTCATAATTGGGAGGTCGTAGGTTCGAACCCCTGCCGCGTCATACATGCAAAAGACGTTAAAAGATCAGAGTTGCCGCTATCCTGTTTGGCGTTCAACAAAAAAGGATAGATCAACATCGATGCGCTGCTCGGTGGCTGCCGGGCCCACGATCAATATTATTTGGCAAAAAGAATATCCTTTTCCCTGCATGGTTTCGGACAATAAAATCTGGAGCTTTAAAATGGAGCTGGAGTTTTCATTATCACTGAGAGATTTGAGTGAAAGAAACCTAACAGAGAAGATAATAGAAAATCTAATTAACACTCCCTTTCTGAGACAAGTTTTGATACATCCTTCAAAACCCGCCACTCATTCTGTGAATTTTTATTTTTTCAACTAAACTTCTTGCCCATCTGTGCGTGATTCCGAGTTTTGAAATTCATTAGATGCAAAAATGAATGAAAACGGTTGAACAAAATACTGCTCATAATATTTCCTTAATTGCTTGCATGATTTCATCGGGTTCCGCTTTTTCTGGGACACATTTAGGAAAAAAAATGAAGGCTATAATGTGTATTCAAATTCCACTCGATTTTTAAAAACCGTTTTTCCAGAGTTGTCATGCATAGGGACCTTATACTTTAGTGTTATGTGTTTTTAAGACAACTGTATACTGATTGTTTTTACTACACATTGATTGAAAAGAATCACTTTAGGAAAAGGGCCTATGCAGGGGGTGCAGAAATCCGAATAAATTAATCTTATTCATGTCTTAATTCATTCATCCTCATATTGTCATGCATGAATTCATGAACGCTTTAAGTTTTTAGTGATGTTAAAAGTACTTAGTGTACCGCACATGCAAAGACAATGTAAGAATGAATCAATTTTTAAAGAAACAAAACCAAAGATAAAAAGATTAGCAAAGATTATTAATATTTCAAAACTTCTTCACTTTATTACAATATTTATATAATGTTTGAATGTATCAAATTTTTTATAAAGATCTAGGGGCCTATAAACGGAATGTTGAATTAATACAATGATATAAACATTCATTCTTTAAGGAATTTAAAAATGGAGGAAAAATCATATATAACTCTCTATACTTATTAACCAAAATCTTCATAATCTTCTATTAGGGGGCCGTCACACTGAGGTCGTTCTATAACGTTCTATAACGTTCTTGCCCGTTCTTTAAAAAAATGCTGAACGGGCTTTGGTCGGGTTGGAACTTATAACTTTGAAAAATAATTTCTTGAATACGATACTAGGCAGTTCATAAATATTTCTCGTTACGTCAATTCCGTCTTCATCGCATCCGCAATACGTTGTTATGCAGTTCAGACCGAGTAAACGGCTCGTTCACTCTATACCGTTCGTAGCACGTTCAAACCGTCACTAAAAGTGCCTATGCGCAGCATAATAAAAGTTAGTTACCATGTTCGTAGTACGTCCTTCTCGTTCAGAGTAAGTCCTACCCGTTTAAGGAACGTTGTCACTTAATTTTAGAACTTGAAGCCAGTACGATTTTTTTGAACATGTTAAAAAAAAATCGGAAAGCCTTTCCGTTCTCTCCGTTCGGGCCCGTTCGTCAAGTTCGTAAACAGATTGTAAACGGTCTGTACTAGATTCTAAAAGGTCTGTACTATTACGTTCAGTCCGTGTGTAAACAGATTGAGCCCGTTCACCAAGAACTACCTAGAACGCAGTGAGAACTAGCTCAGTGTGACGGGAATTATGACATGCCGTTCTGTTTAAAAATTGAAACGTATGTTCGTAGTACGTCCTTCTCTTTCAGAGTAAGTCCTACCCGTTTAAGGAACGTTGTCACTACGTCCTAGCACATCTTTATAAGAACGATTTAAGTACGGCAATTTCGTTTGTAGTGCATCCATCTCGTTTCAGGTACGTTGCCACCCCGTTAACTTTTAGGACGAGATGGGCGCCCGATTTTTTTGAACACTTTTTTGAAAATCCGACCGATCTAGTCCATGAAGTTCGTAAACAGATCGTAAGAAGTATTTACTACGTCCACTCAGTTTACACACAGACTATGCCCGTTCGGCAAAATTTGCAAGGACGTAGTAGGAACGAGCTCAGTGTGACGGGGGTATAAGGAAATAAATTTGATCAAATAATAAAGGAAACCGCCATTTCGTTTTTCAAAAAAGAAGGAAAAATAAGCGATAATTATGTTCGCGCTTATTAGCCTGACTAATAAATTATTATAGTGCATGGAGTGAACGCCTTAAACGTGCACAAGTCTCTTCTTGTGAAAGTAATTTTGAAAAGAATGTGGTAATGTGGTAATTACCTTTGTTGGTTTAATAGGAAAGTAACGGAAATCTATACAGTCTGGAATATTATGCATAATAAAACTTCGACAGACATTTGAATAACAAGACAACACTGTTTTATGTTTGTTTGTTTGTTTGTTTGTTTTTTGGTGTTTTTATTTTAACAAGAACCAATTTTGAAAATGTCAAGGATAAATTTTATTTTGGCTGTTAATAATATGGGAATCTAATTTGTGTTCATTCAGGCTCATCCTATGCTAGTTCCAGTGGAGCCATATTCAAACACTGTATCTTGTGTAGCCAATCATGAAATCGCTATAACACTGCGAGATTATTAGCGCAATATTATGAGATTTACTTTGTAGTGTGAGTGGTGGATGTGATATCCTATTAAAATCGATAGTATATGCAATGATCAGTAGCGGATCCAGGCGGGGCGCAGAGGACGAGCGCCCCTCTACAGACTGTATAGTACTTTTAAAATGAAATGGTACAGTCGGGGGAAAAAAATAGGTATGAAATCTTCTCAAATGATGTGTGTTTATGGTACCAAATTAAAAACAAAAGATTTTTCTTGCTGATGCACTTTATTTCGAATAATTTGCTTTTGTAGAACAAATGTTATGCTAAATTTTGTTTGACGACACGAGAATGAACTTTACACAAATCATTTTTCTTTTACGCTCATTTTGGCGGCTTATGTTTGAAACCTACACAAAGGCATTATTGATTGTAAGATCTACAGAACCAAATGAGATGAAAAAGAAATGCAGAAGAAAGCTTATTTTTCCTCCTTTACGAAAATATCAAGCAATATCAGTTGGTGACTAACTTTCATACAATAAAAAAAATGTTTTCCAACTGTACCATTTGATTTGATACAGACTGTATAATTTGAAAACCACTCATTGCATGACTGTACATGTTAAAATCGGAAAATTTCGGTTCCTCACCCCCTTATCGGGCCTGTCGCCCCCTCTATTTGAAAATCCTGGATCGGCCACTGATGATAGACGAAGGCGTACTAGAATTCTATTCTGTTTCTAGCCTATGCCGGGTTTGAAATGTTATATGTTATATTTTATAACAAAATAATGTTATGTGTTGTGTTTAATATTCTGCGAGTGAGCGTATCGACTGAGAGAAATCGATCAGATAGGCATCGATGAGGCAATAAACTTACAGTTCATGTCCGAAATGAATATAAATATAAATCAAATGGAAGGCTGTAAGTAGCCATCGAATATAAATATGTACATACAAATAAAAACTCAGTTTCATTTCAAGATTCATGAAAGGATATTCAACCTCATTAAGGCGCAAAATATTGGGGGAAACCCCCATTTCTTAACATGGTGCATGGATAACGTATAATATTACTTTTGTGGCTAGTATAGTAGAACCGACATGGCAGCTGTATAAGTAAAAAAAAAATTACTTTGATAGCAATAAAAATGAGGATTGTTCACATGTTATTCATATTGCTACTTCCTTCATCAAACGTTGTTCCTCATCAACCTAATTCGTTTCACATGCTTTCTAGTTACACGTACAACAAATGGATACAAATTGAATTCCTGGAATTGTGGTCCATTATTGAAAACGGGTTAATTGGACAACTCGTTGGTACAGGGGCCAGGGAGCCGATCTGGGGCAGGGGCTTCTCTTTTTCAGTAAATGCGTACAAAAATTAAAATCTGCGGGGTTTTTTTTCCCCCCGCCTTTTCAGCCCCCTTTCGATTCAGCCTGTCCACTTTCAATATTAAAACACTGCATATAAGGTCTCCAGGAAAGCATTAACACATCCATTGTGGGCGAATCGATATTTTCAACTAATTTTTCAATGTTGCGATCATGATCTCACATGATCTCAGCTGCTGGGCCGGCTTTACTATTTTAGATACAATCTAATTAAGGCCTAATTCTTAGTCAAGTATATAAGGTGATCAGGGTGATCAAGGATATCTATTATAACAATAGCGAGATTGCTCTACATTTCCATGCAAGGCGAATTATTCTATTTCAGGACTATTTAGAAGTTGAAAAAAAAAATCTCAAAGCTCTCGATGTTGTTTTTTTCTTAAACAAATTTCTTTCCATAGTATAGTAAACGAAAACCTTTTAAACATGTTGAACTAGTATTGTTGTATTATATAGTCTGTAGGCTTTTCATTGGTGTTCAGTTTGTCTATTTTATTTTTCACTTCGGATGAGGCCTTTAAACACAATACCAATCAAATCAATTCAAATCAATTCAAATTTGTTTGATGATTCTGAAATCATCAGTAAACTGTTGTGGAATAATAGTGAAACTGAGGAGGGAATAAAGACAAAATTAATAGCAAGAAATGAAATTGGAAAGGTAACTTAATAAAAAAAGAGGATACACTTCCTTCCTGACACTCCCCCGTCCCAAGGTCTAGGTCATTTATTGCATATCTATATTTGCCTCGTAACGAAATAATGATTGGACCGACTCCTGTAATTCGGTTCATATTTCGGGAGAGCTTCCGTTGCCATAAAGATGTAGCAACCTATACTTCCTCACATCTCGAACCCATAACCTTCGTATCTGTAAAGATGTTGAATTAAATGCAAAACTAGTGCGGAAGTGCGTAACATAATCATCAAATACGTTTGAGCCACGCATGACCAGAGATTAATGTAGCAAATAATTACTAATAAGTTCGTTGATAAAAACCAATAACCGCGACATCGATAAGGATTACTTAACTCCTCACTATTTGAGTATGGTTTACCTTGAACAATATATCAGTAAGCTTTTATTGCTAATTGATGTAAGTGAAACGATGATCGATCGCTTCACCAAAGCCATTAAGTAATGCTTAAATCATTGACAATCATTACGTTTGGAGGAAAAGCAAGAAAACACTTCCGACGACATTTTAAAAATGCTGAACTCGAGTAA
The DNA here is from genome assembly GCA_940671915.1 of Paracentrotus lividus. Classification (NCBI taxonomy): domain Eukaryota; kingdom Metazoa; phylum Echinodermata; class Echinoidea; order Camarodonta; family Echinidae; genus Paracentrotus; species Paracentrotus lividus. The sequence goes on along the minus strand of CALNVZ010002100.1, from coordinate 69,644,884 downwards.
AATTAACAAGCTTTGCCCTCGAAAGAAGAATACAATTACTTTAGTCGCTGCAATAATATAGGCCATCGTGATTGTTGTAGATGGTGTTAATTATTTTCATGACATCATTGTTCGCATCTCGTAATTTTAATACACCATTAACGTTAAAACACTCATATGATTAATAATCAAATAGAAACGCACACTAATTACACAAAGTGTATAAAAACAGGAATATTGTTTTCGACATAAAATTTAAAGGATTATAGTTGGCATATATTTGGGCGTTGCTAACCGGGGTGGGGGTAGGTATCCTCGCTTTTTTTCAAATTAGTATGGCAATGTATGACCTGTACATTGAGGGTACAGGAAGTGATAGTTGCTACATCTCTGAGATGTAGAACCATTTAGTGCCTCTACTGGCGAAACAGAGTGGGGGGGGTGTGGTATACTGCAGCCCCAGATCTTTCAAACTCAACATTTGAAACTCTATTTCACAGCGTTTTTTTTTAAATATATTTTTGATATTTTTGCCGAAATAATCTATGAATATGAAGGTGTACCTACATTCTCTCTCTCCTTTTTTATTTTATTACCCTTTCCTCGTTCCCCTCTCCCTCTGTATACCTTTTTCTCCTCTGTACTTAATTTCTTCTTTCTCAATTTCAATTTCAATCCACCACTTTCATATTATTTTGATATTTTAGTAGTTTGTATAGGCCTATATATCCACTTTTCCTTTTACCTGATATCAATTTTATGATCATTAATGTAAATTCATGTATCTTTTTTTTAAAAGTATACTTGAAATGTTAATAACGGATCCAGGATTTCATAAGAGGGGAGACCAAAGTTGGAATTTTTGCGGGGGAGGGGGGGGGGGGGCGTGGGGCTCCTGGATCCGCGCTGAATATTCAGTCCTCGAACTGTTTTATTCAGTATTTTTGAATAAGCCGAATTGAATTAAATGAACAAAATGCTTTGATGTCAGGTAGGTCCACTACTTACAATTAAGAACGAAAAAGAAAAAAACAATCAGCAGCTATAATTTTTTATTCATTATGCCACTGTTGCCTTCCCCCTATACACTACAATACAATACAATATGATACAATATGATACAATACAATACTTCACCGACGTTGATGTACCACCTCATCAACGGGACAGACGTAACCCCGCACTGCGGTACGGGTGCAGGATTGGAGTTTATGACCTTTTATTTCTTCTCTTCGTTCCGTCTGGCCAAATACCTATACTTTGTTTTCAGTTCTTTTTATTTATTCTGTTATAATAACTATTTTTGCTGTACAAGAATGAGGTCGGTATTTCATTAGAGATATATACGTCTGATGTTTTGATTTTCTTAATCATCATCAAACAAGGCTTTGTATGTATATAAATAAAAAAAAGAAAAAAGAAAAAAGAAAGGAAAAAAACAGGAAAACCCTAATTAAATGATTTTCATTAAAAGAAAGAAAGGAAAAAAAAAACGCAAATGAGAAGGCGTAAATATTCATATAATGAATGAAAGCGCCGTAAAATTTAAAAACAACAACAACAACAACAATACAATACAAAACAATACAAAACAATACTCTCTTTTGCTGGTGATTTCCCCTACTTGTACAGTCTGTGTCAAATAAAATGGTACAAGTGAAAAACATTTTTTTATAGTGTGAAGATAAATCACAACCTGGTATTGTTTGGTATTTTCATAAAGCAGAAAAATCAGACTTTCTTCTGCAATTTTTTTCATCACATTTGGTGCTGTAATTTTTGAGATATGACTCGTTTTCTACAATCAAGAAAAATCCATTTTCTCACGCCGTTCCATTTTAGTAGGTTCTCATAATGGGCATGAATTCAGCGCTCCAGAACAATTGAAGTGCGTTATTTCGATTTGTTCCTCGTTACACAAAACTTAGTATAACTTTTGTTTTACGAAATCAAATTATTCAAAACAATAACTGTCTAAGTGTTTTGTGCATTTATTGTTTAACTTTGTAGAAATGTACATTTTCACAATCAAACATCTCTAGTTTCTTAAAAGTAAGTCAGACATGTGAATTGGGCGCAAAATGCATTACATGTCCAGAAATTTGCAGAAATGTACATTTTCACAATAAAAACATCTCTAGTTTCTTAATAGTAAGTCAGACATGTGTAAACGTATATGGTCGATTCCAGCGAAAAGTGTACAATAAAAAAAAATGTAGGAACCTCTATTTTGCGTTTTATGTATCCGCACCGGTGAACTTATTCGTGCCGCATTTGTTCCAACTTCATTTGACATGAAATTTTTTTAACGATTTAAAAACATGCCATTTTTTAATTTTTTTTTTTTGCGACCAAACTTTTTAAAGAAAATCATCAAATAATTTAGATTCAAGTTGTATTTTAGTATGGCACACATCTCAGGAGAAATTGTACCAAATTTGAATAATATAGGGCAATCCAAACAATCTCTGGAATTTTTTTCGAGTGGTAAATTTGAATGTTACCTACGAATACAGCTTTTTTAAAAGCTTATAAACCATACTTGATATAATGAAGTACGGCTGCCAATTGCCGTACAGAAGCGCCTTACCATTCCTTGTCGACATGCATTGTTCCCAATGACATTGCTTTCTTTGTTAATCTGGCAGAGGAGGTCAAAGGTCCGAAATTTTCGTGTGGTCAAAAAATTCAGTTACCTACGAATACACCTATAAATCACTGCCATTTCTATACCTTAAAAGATTAGTGACAAATATTGTAGGGAAAATTGACAAACGATGTCTTGCTGACGTGTGTAAAGTTTTATCATCCTTGAACAATATTTATCATCCTTGAACAATAAGTTTTTGAGATATTGCCTTATAAGTGCTGTATTCGTAGGTAACATTTGACATTCCGAATGTTACCTATACGAATACAAGTATGCATAGCGTGTTTCTGGCATATATTTTAGTAATTTGTCTTGAGACTAAAATGACAAACTTTTGTAGTTTCATTTGCCATATAAATAGGATATTGTGTGATAATTTTCTTGTTTAGAATCTTATGTTTTCATTATGTTTTGACATTTTCCTTATTAATGTAAAATAATTTATATTTTTAATTTTATTGTTGAAAAGTAATTTTCCTCTGAAACAATATCATTATCAAGTTTAGTACATTTCGTAGCGCTTATCAAGTAGGGAAACTCTTTCAAATTTAATTATCCAAAAAATTATAGCTTTTTATGAATAAATAAAAACATGGGATAGCATTTCCTGCAGTGGTGTCACGTGTATTCGTAGGTAACAATGTGTATTCGTAGGTGACAATGTGTATTCGTAGGTAAAAATGTAACGTAAACTGTCATTTTCGGCTTTACAATGAACCTCACATTGCTTTTTCTTTATTGGAAAGGGAGGAATAGTCCCAATAGATAATGGGGACATCGTTTGGACCCAATGATATAAGTTATCTTATTGTATTGGTGATTATCAGATTAGAAGTAAAGTGCCCCAAATTATACTTATAGCATTATTTGGGATTAACAAATCTTTTTTCCTATTTCATTGAAGGCACGTTTGCTGATTGACACAATCTGTACATAAACTTCTTTAATTTTATTTCAAAATACGAAATGAATAATATTTACTGAGATAGATTTTCATTACTTACAAGAAAATATAAAAACGAAACTAAACGTTGATTTTTTTTAATGACTTATCCTTTTTACGACATCATCTCGGTACTCCTCACTTTTTCCATTGCGTATAATATTATTAATGTATGATTATAATGTAGTGCCGAGATGATGTCGTCATTACACATCGAAAAATGATGACATCATCCCGGTAAACCTCACTATTACCATTGCGTACAGATAGATAATTCAATGTAAAAAAAATGATATGTTAATGCACATTCTTCAGTTACTCCTATTTATATATCTTTGTATTTATTTATTTCTTTATGTATTCTTATACATCATCTTCACAAAGGAGCCTATAATGTAACAAGCTTAGCTTTTAACTTAGGCTCCTTCATATTTCTTTCTTTCTTATGCTACTGATGTCATTCTTTTTATGATTTATCAAATAATGTATAGTTTTGAAATGACATATAATTGTTGTTATTATTATTGTTTGATTGGAATATGTAAATAAACTGAACTGAACTGAACTTTTTTTTTTTAGATTTCATTTATCAGGTGTTTATGTTTATTATTAATGAATTGCAATCTGGAGTTCAATACAAAGCAAACTTGCCTCATTATTTAAGTTATCTTTAATTTCCAACTTGGGATTTTATGCGTATTTACTCAGACTCATAATTTCATAAGTTATCGAAACCATGTTGATTAAAGTAAAGTTGACTTCATTTTCATTTTTATTTTTCATGAAAATGAATATGATGTAAAAGTGACAGATGCAGACGTATATCGCACTCTTTAATCATACAGTGCAGCAGAAATTCCATTTGGTTGGGATATTCAGCCTGGATGTGTGTCATTACTTTGATTTTGGTTACGTTTGAGCAATAGGTCTTTAATTCTTTCCAATATTCATATCATATCAAAAAACAGTCAATTATATATATTTTTAACATATTAATTAACTCATGAACAGTTCAAGACACTCACTGTTACCCGCAAATAGTATCATTGGAATAAGATAACAGAATGGGTTAATCATATATGCATGTAAGTGCCTAGATATATACGACGACACATACAACATTTTTTTAAATTTTTTAAAATTCATTTTAATGAATATTTAGATTTAAAAATGAAATAATAGCAAGTATTTTGTTCGTTTACGGTTTCATGCTTGTGTAAATATGATATCAGAATAAACGTGATGAAAGAATGCCTATATACCAGTTGGTGAATCATTTAAAAAGTGCTCTACATCTATAATGTAATGTTCGTTGAAAGACATTTGATTTACATTTTTTTTTCCGAATTGTGTTAAAGTATTTATGTTAGAAAATATCGTATTCATTTTTTATTGTTGGCTAGGGGCTGATACTATTAATAAATATTCGCAATATATTATTCTCATGTGTGAATCTTTTAGTTTAGACGTTTATCATTTTAATCGGTTTTTATGCTTGTTATTAAGCACAATGTTGAGAAAAATACCATACAATTACTAGTACCTAATAATCTTGATTAAAAGATATAAACATACGATAAACAGGACTCAAATATTGACGTTTTTGGTTAAAAGTTAGTGTTTCCCTAATATTTGGCAGTATGTTCCCATATATTGGCTGAGAAAGATATTTTTCACAAGAAACAGTTAGTTTGATACTCCTACACGATTATTATATCAATTGGATTCAAACAAATACTAGTAGTTTAAAATACATGTAAGCCAGTTATACCTATGTTACCTACGAATACATATGTTTCTACCTCTTCTATAAACAAAAGTAATGGGCGGATTCCAATTTTTTTTTTTGGGTTTTAATGAGGAGTCATTCTCTTTTCTTTCTTTCAGTAAGATATGACATATCTTAATTAGCGTCGTGAAGATTAAACAACGCAAACTGACACAACCCCATGTTTTTTCAAACTGATTGTCTTAAAACTATAACTTTAATGAGATATGGCAAATACAAGGTTTTAGGAGCACAACAAGCCATGTTCTTACAGATTTTAACTATTGTTAGAATCTTATTGATGGAATGGAATGACATATTTGGAAGGAAAATGTATATTAGGAGGCAAAATTCTGACTGTATCAAATTAGGGTACGTGTATTCGTAGGTAACATGCAAAAATAAGTTTTACTTTACCCCTCTGCCACAAAGTCAATTTGGGAGATTAAGCGTGGCAATTTATCACACGGACCGGACAGGTTGAAATGTTGACTTTTAGTGTGTCAAAGGACTAAATCATCAAAGAGGTTCTAAATTTGGACTCAACTTTTTGGCCGTGTACACTTTTCGTTGGAATCGACCATATATATATATATATATATATATATATATATATATATATATATATATATAAAGCTGACATTGCCTGTACAAGGCACATTTGGATGTAAACCCTTTCACTATACCCCCAATATGTGACACATGACCATTTAAGATTGATCCAACTAGACTGATGTATGATCTTAACACGCATTAGGCCCTAAAGGCAAAATTGTGATCTAATTTACCTTCTTATTCCATATAAACTTGGAATTTTTAGTATTTCTTCCTTTAATTTTCAAGTGTGCTCACAATGATTATTGTGTGTGTATTTTTTATTGTTATTTTTTTTTAATTCATAGATTTGTCTAAATGTGATGTCTATCAAGCACAACGGGTAGGGGGAAAGTGTTTCTCTAACCTATGGCGAAGAGGTTCAAAACCGAATTTACCTCTTCATCCTGCAATAAGCACAATTAAAAAAAAAACCCTCTGATTTCAGCTGATGGCAACATTTAGTGGCTTTAAGTAATTTTATGCTGATCATAGTGGGGCGTCCTGTATCTTAATAGGTCCACTCTCCACCCGCGCCGGAACAATGTGGATCCCCCCCTCCCACATGAGTACCATTTTCAGAGATCGCCCTCTCCTGCCGGAGATGGAGTGTTCAATTTTCACCGCCGTGATGAAGTCCATGTTGGCCGAAAGCTTGCACTGAAGAAGAGAGAGAGAGAGAGAGCTCCGTTTGGATTTGTTCCGCTTCCTTGTTTTGAATCGTGCCCTTTGCAATATTCGATTTGTTTGTAGGCCTGGTGAATTGAAGGTCCAACCATGACCGAAAGCTTGCCGAAGTAAAGGATAAATGGAGTGCTATGTTTTTACTCATTTGGTTTTTATTTTAGCCTATATAGGCCTATATTATTATCAGAAATATGATTCAAACATGTTATATATTAACATGTTTGACGATTTAAAAATTTTTTTTTTTTTTAGTTTCAATTTTCCATAAAAATGTACCCCTCCCTTCTTTTCTAATGATTAATTACGCGAGTTATGAATTGTTGTGAGGTAATTACATGTAAATGCGAGCAAAACATATGGCATAATTATGAAGAGCTGAATTTTGAATTTTTAGAGAGATATACGGACCAGATGCACCCCCTCCCCTGGCTACGGAGCCGCAAAACATGGATTATATTAACCGAACGCTACTCCCCCTATCTAATGCTAAAATAAGCTTAAAGTCCCAGACCGGACCGAGAAATGAAAACCAAAATTACATATAAAACGAAAGCTAATATTTCTTCAGAATACAACAATTCCCAATTTAAGCATTTTTATCTTCCGTCTAGACAGTATTTCATTAAAAAGGTGATCGAACCTCAACCAGGCCATCCCTCCCAAGTACTCGAGAAAGTACCCCTATTATAATGGCGCGGCTGATGACGTCAAAAAATGTTAACAGAATGCTACATGCTAAATGCTGAATGAATTTGCCCTTTCATTTCATAACAATCGAATTCTAGCACACATGAGGTCTATTGTTCTGATATAGCAATGCAAACGTGTTTTCTAAAGGCGAAACCCAATCATGCCTGGCAGTAACATTCCCTTAAACTTCTTTGACGTCATCAACCGCGCCATTAAAATAGGGGTAACTTTTCGAGTATTTGGGAGGGATGGCCTGGTTGAGGTTCGATCACCTTTTTATGAATACTGTTATGAAAATTGAATTTATTTTGGGGGGTATTTATGTTATACGCCTACTTAGCTTTCAATCGATGTAAGGTTGTATTTACTCCGTCAACGGTCTTTAATATTTAAAAATCTATGCCTTCAATCCACAGTAAACATAATGATACTGTTGATTAGATGAAGTTATGATGCAACATTCAATCTCTTTCTGTCATTAATTAGTTATTTTATTCAAAATTTCCTTAATTACAGGGTACAGTGCCATAAGCAATGATAAGGGTCCGCTTCGCACATAGCAAACAATTAATAAAAAGTAAAATAAAAAATGGAGGGGGGGGGGGCGGAAACTTTATTTTGCCCCCACCCGCAGCGAAGTAACTTTGTTGCAAGGGCTATGCCTCATCAGCTCATTGTATATCCTTATATAAATAAGACGCATGTAATAATGATGTGTTGGACGTCATTGTTGTCACCGATTAAATTGACAGATACTTTCTGATTGATATATCGTGCCATGTTGTGTGTATGTGCGTGAGCGTGAAGTTCTAGTAGTACGCTTCCGCACTAGCTCGACGGGCGACGCTACGGGATCAACCGTTTCGACCTCACGCTCGACAATGTTGTCAAGTCCGCTTTGCTATAAATACCGGCGACTCGTCGTGCACCGTGGATAATAGACAGGATTCTTGTTGAAAGTGAGGTGTAATTTTATAAAGAAGGAAAAAGGCAAATCTTTGCAAACAATTCTTGAAATTCCTTTAAAGCATTTTGGGGAGATTCTTTTCATTTATAGAAATCCTGCTGCCTCCAGCATCGCTTTTCTATTCTTTTTTGGGGAGGGGAATCGATTAAGAAAAAGAAGATACCGCTGCTGACCCAAGACCAAAAAGCGAGCTACTTTTAGCTCTGTTCTTCATTGAAGCAAACTATCATTTGAACTACTTCTCAAGAAGGGAGACGTTACGTAATAATAACTGAACATCATGATGACTTCGGAAAGGACAGCGATGGTATCAGGGAAACGGTTGAACTTGACAAGCTTATGGTGCTGGTGTCTTTTGGTCCTAACTCTTCTTGCAGCTTGGAATGTTGGTTGTTCAGAGGCACAACGGTATAACAGGATATTTGGACCAATGCGTAAGTACTTTCAAGCTAAATTATGGTGAAATAATAAGCAAATGTTTGATTGATTTTTCCCATCATTATTTTCCTGCACTTTATAGTGTTCTTCTATAATATCAACGGAACTCACACTTCCCTGGAAAAACCCATCCACAAATGATATATGATCTAAAACTTCTTTTTTTTTTAACAAGGTATGAGTATGATTACAATGATTTCTTCTTTTTTTTTTCTTCAAGGGTTTGCTCCTTGTCTCCTTTTCTGCTAATGTTTCTGCTAATGACCGGTTGACAAAACGTACAATCAAAGAAATTGTTGTTCGGTTATGCAATTCCAACACTTGAGGAATCTGTTAATATGGGCGTTAAAATTGCAGTTTGTGTCCTTTTTAGATTTAGATTAACGTTCAATTAATGTTCATCGTCAGTCAAAGCGATCAAAAAACTCCATGCCTGCACAAAATCTTTTGATAGCCATGAAGGAAAACATCTGACAATCAACTATTCAGACTGCGGACATGAACTGCATTTTGAACGGATATTTACAGATGTCAGAAATTGACATGTCTTCCTAAAGTTTGAGAACCGCATAAAAGAAAATAAATAGTACCATTCTTTTCGTATACGTTCGGCCATCCGTCAATATAATGACAGTGTCATTAATGATTATCGATACAAAAGAAAACGACTAGAATTTAATCAAAATGTTGCAATTGAGGCATCATCGCTTAGTTACATATCTGGTTCTAAACCAAATCAGAGGCAGTGGAACCGGGGGGGGGGGGCAAGAGGGGAACAGTGCCCCCAATTTTTCATCCACTCTAAAAGTGCCCCTTTTCTTTGTTAAAAATAATGCCCATTTTATACTTAAAAAAAAAAGCTTCTCAGATTTAGTCTCATGGATAATTTCTGGTTTAAAAAATGGCACTTTTGATACTAAAATGAGCCCCATTTTACTCGATAATGTCTATTAAAAACAAAAAATTTTCCTGCTCGTTGGGCCGTAGCTATGAGACCTCTCACTGAGACAAACAGGGGATAAACTTTGCGAAAGGGTGTTATCGATCATAAGCAACGTAGTTGTGTCCTGGCTAGGTTGTGGAGGGCTTGGGGCCCGCAAAATTTTCACAGCCATTAAGATTGATGATCTGTTTTCTAACGCTGTTTTCTAACGCTTAATTAACAAAACCTCTAAAATGTCTCTTCGGCATTGATATGGTTACTTAATAGGGTCTATAATGCACAAATGAATCGTTTGATCGGGGATTAGAAAGGCATATTTTACATCGATAATAATAATTTCTGACTCGTGCTTAAGGTATAATAATACCATGTCGGAAAAAATAGTCAAGATCAATCACACAGTGAAAAAAAAAAAAGAAAGATGATAAAAAAGAAGCAATCCGTGTCAGTTGGGATAAGATATTCTATGGGATCTGTTACCTATCTCGTTTCTGACTCCTCGATGTGGCTGTTCTCATATCTGATGATGTGTATAATCCTTGACCAATAATCTAATTTGCATTGCTTTATGATTATTGTGACGTCTTACTTATTTGAGATCCTACGTCAAAGTTATCAAAAGATAAGAGAAAATTTTGCAATGTATCGTAAATCAAAATAGAATGAATTCTTACGTTTTGAAATACCTGCAAGTGGAATGTGAATTTTGTTCAAAAATCTTTATTAATATCTTCTTCTTTAATGATCGGTAAAAAGGAATATCTTTTAGATGAAATATTGCAAGTGCGCCTTTCTTACAGCAGTAGTGCTATGATAAAAACGTTTCTTTGTATGAGCGCTTAATAGATAACAATTAATATTATTATCAATGTTATTATTATTATTATCATTACTATTTTCTCCCCTCTCTATACTCCCCCACGCTACATTTTTTATTATCATTTTTTATTTTTCTTACATTCTCACTCTCTCTTAGCGGATTACGGGCGGGTTAATGAATGGAATGCGGTTGCTATGGCAATAGATTTGTGTTCGATTGTCTTCATTGAATTCCTTGGTTGATCAATAGGTCGGTATACATTTACTTAGAAAGATGAGGCTCAAGTCAAGATTGAGACAGACTTTAATTGATGTGGCAAGACAGTTAACATCAATATTATACCATGACTGGCGTTTTGACTTTATTAACCAGGGAAATTTAGATGTTTTAGTTTCGTATAAATCGTTACATATCACGTTATGGGAAATAATTAGGTGGGGTAGATTCCGAAGGTTATTTATTTTGTCTGGGTCTTCAAATGGGCGAGAGGGAGTACACCAGCTTCATACATACGTCACTGAGCATTTAATCACTAAGAAAGATATGATCATTATAGGCGTGTATGAAGTCAACAAAGTGATTATCGTAGACGTGCAAATTACCGAGAAATTTGAGTTAATAAAATTTATCACTTCCGAATGTAAACATTAATTTTGCAATGAAGTTCAATGCCGACAGCTAATGGCGTAAGAGAAAAAGCACACTTTGGGAGAATAATTAAAGATGAAAAGTAGTAGGAAAGGAACGATGGGCAAGCAAATATTGCATTGAACACGCAAATTGACATTAGTCATTGAAGAAAAAATTGGCAATATCAGGAGCCACTAATTTACGCTTAAACAAACATGGCGTTTGGATTTACTTAGTTCGATGTTTGGAGAAATGTGTGTCCACAATCATTCTTTGGTCGCTTGGAAACTGGAAGAGGAAAAAAAAAAGATGAATTGGCTATGGTTCTCTCAAAGGAAGTTAAATACGGATCGTTTGAGGATTCCTTCGTGAAAATAGGAGGAAATTGCATTATGTTGAAGATGACGTCAATTATACCAAACGTCTTGTGAATATCGTAAAAAAGCGCGCTTATGTGATTCGCGATGCAGATTGCGTCAATGATTAAAAGAGTGGTATTTTTTTATTTTGTTTCATTAACAAAAATTATAATTTGTATTGCGTTTTCGGACAGAGAAATTCTTTGATATGACCTGGATATTACGCCTAGAAATGTGTTTAAAAATGACACATTTTATGCTGAAGTGTTTTTATTTTCATGGTATTTACCGGTTTATGAAGCGGATTGAGAGCAAAATAAGTAGGCCAAAGCGATGAAACAATAACAGTTCATTTTATTTCTACTGTCGTCAAGTGATGAAACAGAGTTTCCCACTCTCACATTCGCTTTAAAAATCAAATTTCCAAAAAGGATTTAAGAGTGGGGAAATAGCTAACCGAAGATACATCGAAAATTAGAGGTTATAACACTTACTACAACGATTTGAAAGCATTCATTAAAAACAAGCGATAATAAATTTATAATCATTTTTAAAAATATTCTCAAGAGTGAATATCTCATACTGTCAAATTTTGATATTTTCTCAGTAGTTGGTTATAATACATATCAATCAAAAGTTATAAAACCACAATGTAAGTACAATAATGATATAAAATACATTTTTGTTCTTAGCAATAATTTATGACAGTCAAACAATAATGTTACTATTTTAATTTCTTTCTACTTCTGGTAAGTCAACAGAAAGAAAATGTAATAAATACCCTATATGATAATATATCATGACTTTATCATCAAAGCCATACAAAATAAGTAGCGTGACTGAACATGCTGAAGAAGCCGTATATATTTAGAAAAATATCAGCACGTATAAACGAAGGTAATAACCACTGCACCTCCGAATAGTTTACAAGATCGATATTACATTGAAACTGCTGTACCGTTATCCATATCAAGGCTATACTTTTTCTATGGTGATTTTTCTCTTCAATATGAGCGTTAAAATTCTGCTAAAGGACACAATTCGCTTTGAAATTATTTCTTTTGTAAGGGCATAGGCCTAATACGATTCCCAGGGTTAATAATTATATAGAAAAAATATATAAGGCACATAAAAAGAAGATTACAAGGTAAAAGTTGCACGCAGCATGGAGTTATCACCAAAGAACTATCGGCCTAAAAAATAACTTAATCCTAATTGACATTGAAATGTATAATTATTATAAATGTTAAATTATTCATCATGGCAATGGTATTCATTGTCATGAATATATTGTTATTTGGTTTGATAAAATAGAGGGGGAGTTGTTGAAAGGGAATTAGTGGCCCTATAAAATATTTTTGCCTGCGAGATTTTGCTCAAATATCTTCGAGGAAAGGAACAAATATGAATAATTATACATGAACTGATCTCCCACGAATATATGCATGTCTCCAAGTGGAACGTGTAGTTTAATAAGAACGTGTAGTTTAATAAGTAGATCATGCATTTAAGCAACAACAAAAAAATATATTCAGGTACATTTATGTAGTCTAGAATGGATTCCCCTATAATAAGATACCACTCATAATAATGTTAACCAAACGAACCACGTTTTATAATCGTTCTCACGATGTGGGTATAAGTAAACTACCGTGTGGGTTCAGCACATTACTTTACAGTCAAATTTTAAATGAAAAAGTATCTGAGGTATTCCAATTCTAAATTTTCACTGGCACGTCTGGATTTTGATTATTACCAATAGTCACGCGTCATATTTTGTGTACACACCTGCTTATTTCCAATATGTGGAACCATGCTAAACAAGAACACCCGACACTTCGAGAAGGAGTTCTAGGGTTGATGTTGAATTGCCAAATACACCTTTATCTAATACCAACCTCCCCGAGTTGTGAGATGAAACATTTTGTCGTTGACTAGTCGAAATGGAACGATGTTTAGATATCGAATTAATGTACTTAAATGTAAAAAAAAAGCACGAATATATGATAAATACTCACAATCTTAAGAACTTTTAGAATATACAGACATTTTCTTTTACCCAAAATAATTTACTATCGACACCACATTCGACGATAGAAGCTTACAAAACATTGACTATACTCGGTACATGGTAATTAGGCCAATGTTCTCAACTTCGGACAAGAATGGGCTTAAAACAACACCCTTGGACGTCACATTTGCCAATTTTGACAACCTTTTGCTACCAATTGTTATAAAGCTAGTTTTGATGAATACATATGATGTTAATATGATGTACATTTCAGTATGAATAAGCCTACAGTTGGATTTATATCGGGAGAAAACAAACGAATGTATCTCGAAAGGCATTATACCACTTTGTTATTTGATAATATTTTGTGTTATGAACATGATGAATGTAGAGAATATAGCATAAATTTGTAATCATTTAAGTGGACATATTATGATAGAATTACACACAGGGAATGTTGCATTCTGGGTTATGGGAAATAGGATATAGATCTGAATATATGCAGTGCATCCGAAAAGAACTATACACTTTTGACAAGGCTACCAAATTAAAAATATATGATTCTTGGGGAAAAGGTTTAGATGTATATAAAGCTCATATCCTCAACTATCATTACGACACAAAAATTCCGAAAATAACGCATTTTTCAGTGAGCAATGCCCACTTTTATGAAGGACACAAAAAAATAGCCTGCGCAGGAATTTGCTATTCATTTATCACCTGGGTATTGCATGCCATGAAGGATCCAAGTAATAATGGAATAAATCGGTTAACAAAGACATAAATACACTGAAGTCAGAGCAAAAATCAAGGATATGAAAACAAAACCGTGAAAAACTACATTTTGCATAATATTGATTGTTTATTTCTGACTTTTGATGTAGCTTTTACTCTGTTAGCTGATTCATTCCATTATTTCTTTGAATCCTTCTTGGCATGCCATACCCAGGTGATAACTGAATAGCGAATTCCTGCGCAGGCTTTTTTTTTGTTGGTGTCATTCATAAAAGTGGGCATTGCTCACTGAAGAATGCGGTTTTTTTTCCGGAATTTTTTGTGTCATGATGATAGCTGCGAATATGAGCTTTATATAGGCCTACATCTAAACCTTTTCCCCAAGAATCATATATTTTTAATTTGGTAGCCTTGTCAAAGGTGTAAATTTCTTTTTGGGACGCAATGTAAAGTGTCGGACCATTTTGTTCACATTAATAAAAAATACTCTTTTTATTTCTAGGGTTCTTGGGCCGTGGAGCGTTTTTGAAAGTATACGGGGGCTAAGCAGAAAGTGAGGGGGCTGAATACGTGAAAAGGTATTCCTTTTCATCTGTGCTTCCTGAAAAAAATGAAAGGGTAGCAGCCCCTTGCCCCCGCAGCCCCTGTAAATATACCGGAAAGAGAGAAAGTTTTATAGATAAAGGCTATCAGTATCGGATACTAGTTATACTTCAGAGCTATACTTAGACAGGGCAACAGAAAGCAAGGTAATAGCCCTGTCTAAGTATAGCTATGAAGGGCATCTGAGGTCTTCAAACTCATTCACAAGGAAACCATATAGTATTGTTTACAGTATTTGGAGGTAATCTTAAGTGTCCTAGCTGTAAACATTTTATTTCTTTTAAAGGAACTTCTAAACATCCCCTACGTTATCTAAATTCTTTACAAGCTGAAACTCGAGTCAAGACTGAAATTCGGGTAGAAGTGAATTCCTTGTCCGAGGTTTAAAACATGGTGTTTAAGATGCCGTTCTTAAGTCAGATATTAAAATATTACGTGCATTACAGCCTATAGAGTGCAATTGCTGTCGAGATTTCTGTTAAACTATTCGTACGAAAGTGTACTTGAAAAGAAAAAAATAAACATTAAATAATATAGTCCAAGGGTTGGTCTCGAATACTTATACATTATTAATTTCGATAACTACCCACGACCTTGCGTCGTAATGAATAAAACTTTCCAATCTCGAGATGAATATACATTCGATCATGAATTCATACCTCCGTTACTCTTTAAAGATATCGCTCGCCCATACGGTGTACATGAAAAGCTATTGAAATCGCGTCTTTCCACCCACACTTACTCGCTGTTTAAATCTTCTTTCCTCAATAAATTGCTGCAAATTTAACCGTTCACTCGACATCAATTTGATATAAAGCATTCATTACTCGCCAGTTCAAAATGTATAGATCGAACAATCCGACTCTAGAATTGAATGTATATATGGTTAAATAATTAAATGTATATATATATATACTTCATCTTTTAAAAATTATGACTTACATTTCACTTCATTGCAGTTATTATACCGCAAGTCAGTAAAGAGAAATCAAAACGCAATACAATATATGCCTATACAGTGTGTCCCAAAAAGAACTATACACTTTTGAAATGGCTACCAAATAAAAAATATAAGATTCTTGGATAAAAGGTTTGTATGTATATAAGACTCATATCCTCAACTATTATTATAACACCAAAAATTCCGAAAATAACGCATGCTTCAGTGAGTAATGCCCACTTTTGTAAAGGACACAAAAATTAACCTGTGCAGGAATTCGCTATTCATTTTGCACCTGGTTATGGAACGCCATGAATGAGTCAAAATTAACGATGGAATAAATCAGCCAACAGAGTCAAAGATGAACCAAAAGTCAGAAAAAAAAAACAATTAATATTATGCAAAAATGTTATGTTTCACCATTTGTTTTCATATCATTGATTTATGCTTTGACTTCAATTTATTTTTGTCTTTGTTGGCCGATCGTTCCATCATTAATTTTTACTCCTTCATGGCGTTCCATAACCAGGTGCAAAATGAATAGTGAATTCCTGCGCAGGCTAATTTTTATGTCCTTTAGAAAAGTGGGCATTACTCACTGAAGCATGGGTTATTTTCGGAATTTTTTGTGTCATAATGATAGTTGAGGATATGAACCTTATATACATATAAATCTTTCCCCCAAGAATCATATATTTTTCTATTTAGTAGCTATTTATAAAGTGTATAGTTCTTTTTGGGACACACTGTATAGGCCTACACACATAAAAAAAGATACAAATATCATAGATGAAGAGAAAAAGAAGACAGTTAATTTATAATATGGATGAGGAACACAAAAACATTATTGTTTGTCAAAGCATGATATCAATTTTAAAGAGCGGGCGTCATTTCAAATATGGTTGTTTTTGTATAATGTGAATTAATTCGACGGTAATAAATATTAAATACAGCAAGTAAGTGTGTCAGGTAGGTTTTTGTACGATTATCAATGTGTGTTTGTGAGTGGGAATTGATGTGTATGGTCTTTGGCCCCCTTTTTTAAGACCATGTAAGCACCAGATCCAGGATTTAGAGCCGAAAATGATTTTTAAAATAGTGGGAGGGGTGCAGCCGAAATTGAGTGGTATTGAAAAATTGCGGATCGAGCGCACATTCTAGAAAATGATACCCATTAATAATATTATTCCTTGAATAATGCCATTCACTTGTGACTGAATAAAATATCCTTTTTTATTGAGTCGTTGAAGGAGCCGAAAGCACAATGGCGTTGAGTATATTATAGTCAATACTAATGCCAATCAGTTTCCAGTACGGAAAGATTTGACTAATTACCTCCAGACTTTGAGCCCAACACATGATCATGCAATACAATCTCAGAATGTATAGTCGTATCATCAACCTCTCCAAACGAACTGAGATATTATAATTGAAGTTTGACGGATGAGTGATGGATGTGGGCTCTTGAAGACGCATGTAAAAGCTAGTAAATAATTATATGTTATGTTGACGGCGCCCTTATTAGAGTACATGCCAAAAGAGCTCCATCAGTGGAGTGAGGGCGAGTTTCGTCAAGACGTGAGGGCTATAAATTATTTTATAGTCTGCTTTATTGTTAAAAATTAATGTGAGGGGCAGAGAACCTATAAGCAGGGGGAATTTCCCACCTACATTTCTTTCTTATTGTTTTTGTTTTGTTTTGTTTTTGTTTTTTTTCAGGAAGGTGAAGGTGGAAATACTCCTTTAATGCCCTCTGTATATAGCTACATGTACCATTGTCCTTATTTTCTTTGTACGACTTGTTTCTTTTTGCAAAATTGGGTCACGATATGCCTATAATCAGATAAATCTGTAATATTGTGATAAAATAATCACACATTTTATAGGCCCCCTTGGTTTGTGTGGCCGGTTCGTAACTTGAGACAAAGAAGCCGTGACCAGTATTCTAATACCGGGGTAAGAGACCTAGAAAATGGTGCGAGATAGGATCCGATGGCGACGACAAAGACCATTTTCTTTGAAAATATTGAGGAAAAGAGAATATCATATTCGCTGACCTGAAAGGAAGAAGATTAAAAGCATTCGATGAAGACTCTTTGATTGTGCGGTGTATAGAGCGGGAGCAGGCAAAGATCATGATATTCTCTTTGGCTGATCTATGGGAATCTCATTTTCAATCAAATGCCTATTTGTGACTTAAATTTGTGGAAGAATTCTTTTGATTGTGAAGATCAACTCAGCCCAATCATTGCAATCAGCTTGAAATCTTTTCGGCAAACGAAGAAGTTCATGCTGATCAGTGTAAAATGTCAGCGGTCTCGTGAATGAACTTGAATGTTGCGATATAGACCTGCTTTTGGTAATTCGTTATTATTACTCTTATAAAAAATAACAAACCATAAAACTTTGATTAAAATACAAAGATTATTTCTGTCTTGATAGACGGAAGCCACCCCTTAAAGAATACATGAAACGTCTTTGTAAACTTTAAGTACATACACAGAATAAAGGCATAAGGACCGAGTAACAATCGTTTCTTTTTTTCTTTCTTTTTTTGATTAACTGAAATTAAAGATAGAAGCATTGGATAATCAGGAATGAGGAAAAGGACTTCATAACACTCTGAATGACAATGATTTAAAATAAATCCTGAATCCTGTATTATAGGATCCAATAGATTTTTGCATTACAATTTAAATATTCAAGATTTTAATTTTAGGCCTTTTGATTGACTTTGAAATCGTTAAGATAGAAATATAAATCCAATAAACGATTGGTGCCTCTCTAAAGTCATATAGGAGTTATTTTAAATCCTTGTGATTCAAATGTGAATTTTCAAAAGTTGATTAACAGTCTACCTTCCTGTGGCGAATCCAGGCGAGGGCACAGGGGACGCACGCCCCCTATAATGTGAAAATCACTCATTGACTGTACATGCTAAAATCAGAAAATTTCGGCGGCGCCCCCCCCCCTCCATCGGGACTGGCGTCCCCCCCCCCCATCCTGAATTCCTGTATCCGCCACTGCATTTTGTTCTCTAATCTTGTTGTTGTTGTTTTTTGTTTTTTGTTTTTTTTTTGTGTGTGTGCTTTTTTTTTAGTTTTAAAAGCGATGTCATTCATAATCATAAATATTTACGCCATTCATGATCAACTATTTCTTCTAATTTTCTCGAAAAATAAGTACTTGACTTTTGAGGGAAAAAGCTATAAACAGACATGAAGGTGAGGTATATGTGATTAAAACATTACAAATACGTCACAGGTTGGCTTGCATCTGACGAAGGTCGGTCTTCTACCATGCACTAACGTTACGCTGCCGACACCCGGGCGCTCCAAAATGGATTAATATTTATAAGAATTTTGACAAAATACGGCATTATCGGATCTCGTAAAAATTCAGCACTGACGTGCCGCCTGCTATAAAACATACAAACTAGTATGGTCTCAATTTATACGCTGTACACAAGCAGACAAGCAGACAATAAATATGCTGTATAGAGATTACAAGCAGAATTTGCTATGGGGGGGGGGGGGCTACAATCATTGTACGTAATTCAATAAATGCATGAGCCTAAGTGTGGGTTTTTTTTTTTTAAGTCGCAACCATAAAGTGAATTGAAATTAATTTGCAATCATAGTTTACATAGTACTGTGAAATAGGTAGGCCTAAAATAATAAAACGGAACAGTATGTGATCTATTGTGATCTATGAGCTTAACATAATATTAAAAACAAACTGAATACCGGTATATGAGTTTGACAACATTATGATTTGAAAATGGGCTCTAAAAGCCATGTTGATGCAATAGAGGGAAATGTTATTCCACTAGAAGAAAACTGATTAAAAGAACATTAATCAAATTGAGTGGGGATTACTTTATGAGGTAAACAAAAACAAAAATATAATAGACATGATAAAGGGCTTGAAATGACATGTCAGTAAGTCGACAAAAAAAAATGAAAAATTGCTATTGCTTGATACTCACGATGATAAATTGTTATACGTTTGAGGGGGAGGGGTGAATATCAACAGCAGGATATCAATTTGAAAATAATACGACGGATCCCTCGAAAAGAAAACATCAAAACAAACAAACACATATAGGCATCTAAACAGGGTCTGACTTCCGCTTCCCTTGAACAAACAAAATGTTGGATAGTTTTTTAAATCGATAATAGTTTTTATTGAGGTCACTTTTGAGTCCCCCGGCAAACGGATAAGAAGACGATCAATGTAGTACTATTTGGATGTTCCTCATTGTACACGTCAAATCCTATTGAGCCGGGGGTATCTTCAAATGATTTAAACTATCACGGAAAAGTAGCAGGTAAGTGATGAGGCGTGGGCTCCTGTATCCTGTGTGTGATCTTACGTGTGTGAAGATGAGTGAATGTGGGGCTTAGAGTTTAAACATCGAATTGATAGAGGGATTTCGATCTGATTATATATCCAGTTCTATTTCACATCGACTTATACTTTATCCTGGTGGTCATTCATTAATCGTGTAAATTCAACAATGATGTGAAAATATAATGCAGGGAAAATGAAGCCTCCATTCTTTTTTTTTTTCAGTAAAAGTGTACAAAAACGCAAAAAATGGTCACCTGATTGTGATTTTTGCATGTTCAGTTCCCCTCCCCTTGTGCTCAGCCCCAAACTTTTAAAATACTTTTAGTCCCCCCCCCCCCTGTAATCTGTGTATAAATTTGCTGTATGAATGTTATTTAGTAATATATAAGAAGCAATTGAAGTCTTTTGAATTGAATAATATTTCAATGTTCCAAATTTAATTATATTGTTCATGAATCCTAAGCCTTATAAAGACTTGTGCATAGCCTATAGAAACAAATGTGTTATTTTATAGTATTCAAAATATATCCGTTTTAATTACACATGCAGCCTATATTGAAAATGCATGATTTTTCCAGAATGCCTAGCAACCATTGGACAAAGCTTGTGAAACTAAATTTATTTTAAGTGAGATGGCGCATGAGGGATATACAGTCTGTGTCAAATAAAATGGTACAAGTGGAAAATATTTTTAAATAGTATGAAGATTAATCACAGCCTGCTATTGTTTGGTATTTTCAAAAAGCAGGAAGATCAGGCTTTCACCTGCATTTTTTTTTCACCTCATTTGGTGTTGTAATTTTTTAAGTATGACTAGTTTTCTACAATCAAGAAAAATCAATTTTTCGCACGCCGTCCCATGCCTTTGTGTATAGGTTTCGCATAATGGCCATGAAGTGCTCAATTTCGATCTGTTCCTCGTCGCACAAAATTTAGCATAACTTTTGTTTTACGAAAGCAAATTATACAAAACAAAGCGCATCAGCAAGGAAAATTATTTGGCTTTATTTTGGTACCACATACACACATTATTTGAAAATATTTCACACCTAAATATTTTTTTTCCCGACTGTACCATTTTTCTTGACACAGACTGTAGTTAATCAGCTTGACCCTCGCCCATTCGAATTGTTGGGATGCTGCCCTTATACGATCTTTCACATCCATGTCGCTCATTCCTGGGCAGGTTAGAACCTCTTTTCCTCTACAGGCCTCCACCCGTCTTATAAAGATATTCGATTGATTTGATTCAACCGCAGGCTCAATTCATAGAATGTATACAGTTGGTATTGATATCAATCACGAGACAAGTTGATATCTTCCCTGGAAGACCAGAACTATGTATCTCAGTGTCAGAATTTGGGGCCTAAACTTATCATCTTTCCTTCGATATCATATTATTTCTTTCTTTGATTGTGAAGCTTCATTTTCTTTCTCTTCCCTCTATACTTTTCCTGTTCTAATTCCTCGTCAGTTTTTTTTTCCTTCTTTTTCTTCATTTTGTTCTTCATTTTTTTGTCTTCATCGTTTCCTTCCTCTTCTTCCTCTTCTTCTTTTCAATTATTTTTTAGAATCTTGTTCTTTTTACTTAAATTGTAGTTAGTTTGTCTTGATCTTCAACCAATTCTTCTTCATTTCTTGTGCGTGTATGTGTGTGTGTAGGGGGGAGGGGAGGGGACAAACAGACAGGGCCCCTTTGATTTGTACAGCATACTTCTTCACAAATAGGCTACACATGTATCCGTGAAACTCTGATTTCGTGTTGTTAAGTTCACGAGAAGCTTAAAACTTACATCACCTTGGCAGCACTTTCAGTCACCTAATAACGAGACATTTCATCGTGACCTTTAAAAAGGTACTTCACCTATTATTCTACATTAGGGGCACGTTTTAGTAATTTCATTATGTACATTAATGCTTGGAAGATGGACGTGTGTTTGTGTGTGGAAGGTGGTGGCAAAAACCGTCACCCCTCCCGGTTTGCCGCCCTAGTTAAAGCATACATCGTGAACCGTGAGAGATACCGAAAACTAACCAAATCTCCTGCAGTTTAGACAGGAGGCAATCGCTGTAAAATCCCTCACCCTCGTTTCTTTCTGACGGGACATGTGGCAAGACAGATACTACATCTTGTAGATTTTGATAACATTGCATAACATGATCTATGTAAGGCGTGCTCGGTGCGGAGTCGTTATGTGTTGATGCGAGCCAGGCGTGCCATATCGTAACCATCGTTCCATTTGGAACGGAAGTCCGCGATTCGTTGGATAAGACATGGCGATGACGTCACGGGATAGAAAGAGAAAAGTTGAATTGTATCCGGGATTGAGAAGTGAAATAATGGTGTTTGATTTTACCAGAAATCAAACGGAATAGTAAAGCAACACGGACATGAGTGGTTTATAATCATCAGTAGATGTGAACATATCGTATGGCAATATGCTTCTCTTCAGCAGTTTTTTTTCATGATAATACTTTACTAAAATATTACTACTGCTATACTACTACTACTACTACTACTACTACTACTACTACTACTACTATACAACTACACCTACTACTACTACTACTACTACTACTACTACTACTACTACTACTACTAACTACTACTACTACTACTACTACTACTACTACTACTACTACTACTACCACAACTACTACTACTACTACTACTACTTACTACTACTACTACTACAAACTCTACTACTACTACTACTACTACTACTACAACTACTACTACTACTACTACTACTACTACTACTACTACTACTACTACTACTACTACTACTACTACTTCTACTACAACTACTACCACCACCACCATCACCACAACTTTCACCACCACCACCGCCACTAATACTAATCTACTACACCACCACCACCACACACTACTTCAACCACCACCGCAAAAACTAATACTAATACTACTACGACAACCACCACCACCACCACCACCACCACCACCACCAACCACCACTACCCACCACCACTAATTATACTACTAATACTACTACACCACCACCACCACCACTACTTCAACCACCACCGCAAAAACTAAACTAATACTACTACGACAAACCACCACACCACCACCACCACCACCAACACCACTACCACCACCACTAATTATACTACTAATACTACTACTACTACTACCACCACCAAACAGAAGAATAGGAGAAAGGACTGGAGAAGAAGAAGAACTACCCCTACTCGTCTTGCTTAAACTTCAAGGCTGATTGAGCAAAATCAATAGTTTTGGAAAATTGGAGCAATGATTAAAAATGGTTAAATGTAAATAAAATTATGACGCACTTCATTTTTAATTCAATCCTTTCATATTATTATCAGGCATACGGAATTAATTCGAATAGTATATGCATTCAATCTTCTTTTTCCTAACAGTGTAACTTTACCATTTTACAAATGACTTCCAAGTAAATAGAAAAGTAATGAAGATGATTTATCATTTTTGCGGGTTCATTGCTGAAACGTGGTTCGGTTCGATTCGATTCTCTAACGAAAATCAAAGTTTCGTGCATTTTATGATGAGATTTTCCTGTGCCTCGAACTTTTCATGAAAGAGTCACGCTTTGAGCGGTGGCCTGACGAGTGCTGGTCGTAATCAATGTATGTGCGAGCATGTCCACTCTATTACGAACTGCCAGAAGGGATAAAAGACCAGCTTGTCACCATTGGCGTAAACTGGTGGGGGTCTTGGGGCGTTCCACCACAAGCTTTCAATGCCAACAATTTTGATTGTCATTTTCCTATGGGTTATTAAATCGATATCAAATAAATAAGAATGCAGGATTTGATTTATTTTCATCATGTTTTCATCATTTAAATGGAGTTTTAAAAAAAATTAACAAAAGAAACTGAAATGCTAATGCTTTGATAAAAGGTAGAAAAAATGAAATAAAACAAACGGAGCCCCGCTCAAAACACTCAAAACGGAGCCCCACTCAAAATACAATGGCACTGCATACGACTGGAAAGGTACATCTGATCTAATTTAACAGATGATTAGACCATAGAATTAGCCTCTTGTCAATTTTGAATGAATAAATCGACCCAAAAAATATTGTGAAGTAGTTTTCTCCTGAAATGGACGGATGATAACGAAATGTTTTCTTTCCAAACTGAATTTGCGTCCTATATAGTAACTTTGATAACAATGATAAATGTTATGGTTACGTTAATTATATTTTTCTCGCTTCATGTCTAAAAATAATATTGAAATCACAAATGGAGATTTTTTTTTCAAATACGAAGAAATTAAATTTTCATAAATTACAAAAATGATATGTATATGATTAGTAATTTATATGTAACGTATTTTTCTCGTTACTTGTTTCAGAGATTAAAGGACAAAACTAGAGAAACGTGAATCACGACATTGTTCGCACATGTAACATTCAAAAAGGCGACATGTTTCTTTATTTTCCGAGTCCGGTATATCTGATCTCCATAAATAGATCCCACTACACATAAGTGGCAAATTAACGAACTAATTGTTCTAAAGTGCAACGCTATCAAGTCAGGTCTGTGCTTACTTCGCTTCGCTTCCTAAACACGCAGTATTTGGTGATGTTTATCGTATAAAGGAAGTCCATTAGTGATAGGATAATGATTAAAATCCTAATCAAGGGGGGAGAACTCACAATCGAAAGGCCATGTACATGATAAAACCGTTTAAGTTTAAGTGCTCTTTAGTTACTTCAGTAATCTAAGTGACATTGGTCTGGAGGGGGACAACAAATGCCGCCACAATGCGTACCTCTCCAGTGGGGTGTAACACAAAGACTTACGATTGATTAAAAGTTACGATTGATTTTTTCTTGGTAACCTCATTTGAAAACCAGGTACAGTCATGGATTAGGATTTGGATATGATTAAGAGTAGGGTTAGGGCTAGGGTTAGGATTAAGAACATCAACTTTGGAGCATCCTATCCATGATGAGGCTACCAAGAAAAAATCAATCGTAACTTTTAATCAATCGTAAGTCTTTGTGTTACACCCCACAGAGCTCGGATTCGACTCGTTTCTCGAAATGTTACTATGACATGGCCGATTGACGATGACTCCAACAAGATCACTCAGTCTAGAGTGTTATTTAATGATTATTGAAATAAATGCATGTGAATTGATTCATCTAATTGAGGTCGTGTGATGAATAAACACGATATGACCATTAGGATATAAGAGGACGGGAGGGTAAGAAAAGTTTGACTGAAATCAGGAAGTCTACTGAATTTGTTGACATAAACCTGGGTGTATTCTTAAGAAGGTGTACTTTACTTATGAATGGTATTTCAAGCTTACATTAGTTTTTCGTAACAGAAAATATTACCAAATCAATATTCACAATACATTCATTATTATTATTAGAATTATCATCGATTATAGTTTTGATATTATGCACCTTTTTATATATAATTTTTTATACATATTTTCGTTTGAATTTCTAATGTGCACATTTGAAAATATAGATCAAATATTATTCTAAGAAATAAGGGAACCCCAATTCAAGTAATGCTGAAAGAAGAAAGCGTATTCTCTTATAAAGTTCCTTTTCGTCTATTTCTGGATAGAGTCATGAGTGCAAAAAGGAGCCATAAAACATAAACAGGTTTACGTTTAATCATACGTGAGCTTTGAGTAAATAACCAAATTAAAGCAGGGAATAAAGGGGTGGATGGCCGTAACGTCACATACACATACAGCTCATAACTCGGCGAAGAACAACGCTTGCTTCGCTTTATTGAGTTATATAAACATACAATTATTATTACTTGTCACACTGGACACACACTTGTTTTAATAACTATCAAATTGGCTCAACACGCTTGCTTGAGATGGGGCGAGCATTAGTTGGACGCGTTTGGGGCCGGTAGTCGTCATCTCGTACCCAAAGGGGCTCATTATTTTGTGCGCGTGCATGCACAGTATGGTTTGAGGCATAAACGTTTCCCATCCTATTTTGCTCGGTTAAAGGGCGGATTTTAGGCAATTCGTATTGTATTCAGTCTGTTCGGCACAAGTGTTTCCTATTGAGTTCTTTGAATATAAAGGTAAGAGAATATCTAAAGGATTGATGGCTATTGTAGTGTCACGGCTCCCCCCCCCCCCCCCCCCCCCCCCACACTCATGGGGTCAAGTAAACACGAATACTTGTTCCGGATTCTTAGAGATGCCCCCTTTAGGGATGGAAATGGTTTAGGGCTTTGACCCCCTCTTACAGGATTTTGGAAGGGAAGCCATCGAAATGACCCCTATATCCACCGGCTTTGGGAGGGAAATCCACCAAAATGATCCCCTATAACTGGGTTTTGGAAGGGAAACTAACCATTATCATTCGGGACCTTATTACGTGATTTTCCAGAAAGGATTTAAGACTACACCTAATTAAGAAAAAAATCGGGGAAAATACCAGAAAACCCCTATTTCAATGATTTGGCGGGATTTCCCCCCGAACTAAGCCCCTTAAAAAAAATATTTTAAAAAATGTTTGACCGTTATTGTGTATCTCAAGCACCACTTGAAATAATTATGGTCCTGAATTGTGCTGATAGTAAATCATCATTATTATGAAGACGATCTCACAAAATTTTGGGTAACAGTGATCAAATTATGGAATTCTTAGTGTTCAGTTAAGTTTACTTAATTATTTCACGCAACAAAGTACATTCAACGAATGAAAACATGTATTAAATTATTTTCACCAATTCTGCAATTTTGATTGTAACGTAAAGCAGTCAAATTTATAATGACTAAATTATTTAAATAATGAATGTTTTCCTGTCATATTAATAGCGTTAGGAATAAAAATGACGTCACTGCTATAGCCTTCGCGACTGGTACTTTTATGCCCAATTCATAAAAAATATGAATAATTTCTTTAATGTAATTGCCATGATTACGTCGTCAATGAACAAAAATACACTGTCGGTTATTGTTTATGGTTGACTCTCAAAGCTGCCCTTTTAGTTCGCCCACCTGCTACTGAGTATAGTGCAATCACCAACAATAGAAATGTTCAATACAATCTTAGTTTAAGAGGAACGCTGTAAAGAAGTCAACCATCAATGCGATTTTTGGTTTTAAAGATCAACAACACAGTATGAAAGGTGTCGTGCAGGAAATATAAAATCAATAAAATCAAGACAAGAGCTCATAGATCTGGTTTAACAGAATTATAATAGGATATGAACACCTG
This sequence comes from Paracentrotus lividus, assembly GCA_940671915.1. Classification (NCBI taxonomy): domain Eukaryota; kingdom Metazoa; phylum Echinodermata; class Echinoidea; order Camarodonta; family Echinidae; genus Paracentrotus; species Paracentrotus lividus. The sequence goes on along the minus strand of CALNVZ010002100.1, from coordinate 69,617,554 downwards.
CCCGAAAGTGGTTGTTTGTTGAATAATAACGCGTTTATTTGTGAATGATTTTTACCAGGTGATCAAAAGTCACATCCATTTTATAATTCAAAAGCAATTAAAGTTCACCATTATTCAGTTTAGTCATTCAAGGTCTTGAACGAAATACAATAAAGGTATCCACCGTCAACCCATCTCGTCTGCAAGTACCCATATAGACCAATGAGACCGAATTCAAACCGACAGTTAACTCGCCATTCACGGTAATGTACTATATTGTACGGTCTGGCGTCGGTTTAGAGTCGGTCTTGCCAGTCCGACTGAGGTATTACACACGGACAAAATTACATAATAGGCCAGTACCCAGATGTCCCAAGACTGAATGGTGATGGCGTATCCACATGAGGACGTTGCTGCACTTATGGTCCACCCATATACATTTATATTTATGTCCCAAACTGCCTGCTGCAGACTTCCAGAGTATGGTGTCCCTTTAAGTGACCAAAGTATTCCAGTTTACGTCTATTGATGGACCCGAGAAGATAAACATCTGTCACATTGAACTCTTGTTTTATCGACTCGTTATTCTTCTGATTGTCAAAGACACTTTAACAAAATTCTGTAACATTAATCAGGTTAATGTGCCGAAATTCATTGATGTATTTTGCGTCACACATTTTAATTATGCATGCTTCCCAAACATGTAGTTTCATAATTATGCCTCTATACATGTACATATATCTCTTCCTTTATTTCTGTACTCATTTGAGAATGATTCCTATAAGATTTAAAATACTTTACATCATTACTGTTCAGACTTTTCACAATCAATATTATAATCCATATCATTAATTAAATTTGCTCAGAGAGTCGATGTGGCTTGTAAAAAAAATGAAGGTAACATAGTGAATTCCAACCTATTAATAATTCCACTCTGTTCACTATGTTTGTTTTGTTTTTTTAAATTTCAGTGGGTAAAAGGACACAAACAGAATCAGCCGGAGAAGAAGTCTTTGATTTTAATGTTCCAGATGACTCGCAAAAGGTAAGAAGGGCTGTCGTATTTTTCTTTTCAAGTGGTACATATTATCATTTATATATTTTGTTACGCAAGATTTATTATTCCTAATTTACTCAACCAAAGCATACCACATGAACATTATTTTGTATTTTCCCTTTCTCAGCGATCTAATTGAGTCGGGGAATCAAAGGAAAAAATAACATCATTTTCAGGTATATTTTTACAATAATATATTACATAAAATAAGTATAAATCTGTAATTCATAATGATTTTGAATACCTATTAAATTTTTATTATTAGTTTTTACCACAATATATAAATAAACTGCAGTTTTATTTACCCGTCAGTGTTTTAAACATTTTTGTTAAGTTTAGTTATATAGTGTTGATTTAAAAGTAAGAGATTACAAATTATATGTCCTTTGTTTTGTTTTATTTCGATACACATGATAATTATGAAGAAACGTATATAGCCCGGCAAAACACGTTTTGACCAGTATTACCTTTATAATGTATCTGTTTTAACAGATACTGTCCTTAGGTTTTCAAAAACCTAAGGAACTGGACTGATGGCAGTTATTAAACAACGAGGTGCATCTATTGACACGACAAAACAATCTCGCGGTAACATGACTGAAACATGACTAAAACACGACCCGTTTTTTGGAAGTAACACAATCATCCCATTGCGTGATTATTTGATCGAGATATATTTCATGCCGTTGCTGCTTTGCCAAGAGGGTATCAGTTCATGTGAGAACAGCAATCGTGATTTTCATATGAATGGGTTAGCGCGTCCCTCACCCCCCCCCCACCCCCCCCCCCCGAAAAAAAAAAAGAAAGAGAAAAAAGGGACCTCTGATGAGCCCAACATTAAATCTCAAAAATGAAATAGTTTTAAATTAAAACAAAAATAATATTCATATTTTGATATTCATATTTTAAAAGCCCATTTAATTCGAAAACTTAAGTAACACTGTTAATTAGTCTTGATTAGAGTTTTTGTTATAGCAGTGCGCTTCAGCCAATTCCAAGTTTACAACGTTGCATTTTCTACACTGTCTTAAATGTCTTGAAACAATTGTTTTACCTAAAGCACTAACTGAACTTCCTTTCATTAACTTGAAAACAAAACTGTTAAAGCAGTTGTTAAACTGAAAGACTAGTAAGATAACAACTGGTAAGGGATGACATTTCTTTAAGTAGTGTTTCTAGCTACTATTGTTACCTAAAGCCTGTGTATATTCAAAACCAATGAAGCAAGACATTTTGAAATTTTCTCAGAATGAGCTTTCTAAATACGTTAACTTCATCTCTGATGTTACCTCAGCATGAATGAAGTTTGCCCTCATCCCGGCCGTAAGACTCGGCGGGAGAGCATCTCAGTGACATGCAGTCACTCTTTGATTACACCCCTCACTGCCGCCCGCTAAATCAAACATATAACGTTTCTGTCTCAAGGCTTTGTGTGTTCTAGTGTTTACTATCGCAGGCCTCAAACTCCTCCACCTTGACAATGCTTGAGGTTGAAACAAATTATGAAGGAAATATAAGTCTGCATGCCGTTTGACGGATCGAGACAGCATCAACAATCGTTTTAGAATGGTGTCATGTGCGAATTCAAAACCATGAATGCAGCACACAAGAGGCAATCATGATTAAGGAGGGGGGGGGGAGGGGTAAAATACGAAAAAGAAAATAAGGCGTAAAAGAAAAAAGAACAAATGAAAATGAAAATAAATTGAGGAAACATAGAGAGGAAGGCAAAAAAGAAGCCCAAATGTGTTTAGATCTAGGGGAGGAATAAATCATTTCGATTTGATAGAATGGGAAAAAAGGTTTCATCTTCATCGAAAAAAAGTCCCTTGCCTTTTCACGCTCACATTTATACAGTTGCCGATCCTGGCGGAGGGAGGGGGTGCAAGCAGCCCCCCCCCCCCCCCCCCCCCATTTCGTGAGACATGCGAGAGAAAAAAAACTTGGATTAATGACATTGTACGGTTATAGTGATTGTCAATCAACATGTTCAAAATCAAGATGATCTTATCCGGGTCCTATGTTCATATCTTCTTAAGATTGCCTTGTACAGGCGCTTCATCTGTTAGGATCAGAGTGCTTACTTTTCATAATATTTATATGTCAGTGGTGGAAAAAGGCGGGTCGATATTATGTCGTATATGATAATGTAGCATTTATCTATGGAGTATTGGTCGCTCATCAGAGACACTGCCGACAAAGGGAAATGTCGGAGGAACAATTATTGTCACGGAGTAATTGCTCTAAAGAGTATTTTGTTGCAGGAGCAAATGTCATGGACCTTGCATTTAAGAATAACACATGTATAATAAACAGGGGGATAAAACAAAAGCTTTAATCAAGTTGGAATTTGCTTATGCTTGGTGTTACCTTTAAAAATTGGATATACCAACTGTCATTCCAACTGCGTTTGATCAATAGGGAGTATTTTGAACGTGACTCCTATGACTGATTCGGTCGATACGGAAAGATTCACTTACTAAACACCTGCAGCCTCTACCAGCACCGCAAGGGGTTCAGTATCAACAACAAATTCAACAACCATGACTATAGGTGTGAGTGAGGGGGCACTACTGACACTGTAGGGTAATGAACCGGTGACATTAAGTTTGGTTTTGGGGGTTGATATTTGGCCATTCTCCACGGTAATATTGCCGTAAATAAGGTCGTAGTACATCGTAAATAAGGTCGTAGTACATCGTAAATTACCGTTCTAAAAATCGTCATTATGACGGTGTAGACTATCATAATGATCAATGACTGTCTCTTGACCGTTACTGACCAACATGATCTTTTACCTTATACTAGTGTGAGAGGAGTTTAACACCTAGTCGACTTGTTCCTTGCATGCCATGGGGTGGTATCTCACTTCGCGGAGACGTCTGCGCGACGGAATCGTCTCCGCGACGGATAAAAAGTATTAGAGACGTCTCCGATACTTTATTCCGTCGCGGAGGCGTTCCGAGACGTATCCGCGACGTCTGCGCAGCAATTTTCCAAACTGTCTCAAAGCAGTTTCAAAGAACCGTCTCAAAGTTGTTTCCGCGACTCACGAATCGTCTTTGAGAAGTTTCAAAACCGTCCCCATATAGTTTCAAAACCGTCTCAAAGTAGTTCCAAATCCGTCTCAAAGTAGTTTCAAAGTAGTTTCCGCGAAGTGAGATACCACACTTAGATCTACATCTAATTCATTAATAGTGTATAAAAGAGATGGTATTAGGGTGGGGAGAGGCAACAAAAGACAATGGCCCGAATTCACAAAGGAAGTTTAGTTAGCCCAGGCTAAATTTTAGTCCATGGTTTAACTAGCCCGGGCTAAATTTTAGACCACGGTCTAAACCTCGGCGGTATTCACCAACAGTGGACTAACTAGTCCATGGTTTAAACCGTGGATTGGATTACCGGGGGTGCGCTCTCATAAAAATCCTGGGTCATAGGCGCAAATTTAATAAACTAACGCAACTGCGCATGCTCTTCGCGCTTGTGCATGCCATATGCGTATTACGTCATAATGCTAGCTTAAGAAGCATTATGACGTAACAATGCAATGTTATTAATCAATTATCTTTTGTAAATCGTATCTGATTGCTGTCGATTATAACTCCTTTAAAAGTGAATCTGTAGGCCTACCCCTTTTATATATCTGATTATCTTTGAAATGAAGAGTCTTTTGAATGCCATAATTAAATCAAATTAATTTACTGCTTTAAAAATCTCGCCTTGTACACATTTTTTATTTTACATTGAAGGATTACTTAAAAATTTGGCATATAAATCAAAGACTCATCATTTCTATGTTTATTTCTAACACGTGGAACGTTTTTTCTTCCTCTCTCTCCTTCTTCGATTCTACTTTTATCCATATGATATACTTAATCTCTGTTTCAATATGAGCACACACCAAGCTCTATCTCATAACTTTCAAACTCCTTCTCCATGAGGGTTCTCCCATTGCCAATCATATATGTATCTTTTTTACAACTAAACTGTAAAAATCTTCCCGCAAAGTGATGTTAGCAGAGTCGCCATGAAATGTGTTGTGTTGTTGTTGTTTTTTATTTATTTCTTTTAATGTTTTGTTAATTCTTCCATGAATTTACGGGATAGAACAAAACAAGAAATCAGTTAGACCTGATGTATATATATTTTTTGCATTGTATCTCTTACGTAAATTATGTGCAGGAGAAAAATAAACAATATTTATGTAATTTTACAAACAGAATACGGCAACTTCTGGTGACAGCATTTTGCTGAAAAGATACGAATATTTTTTACAGTGTAGGTTCTTGTTCAGAATCTTGAATAGTTCATTTATCAGAATATTTGCCCTTTATATCTATTCCACTTTCATCCTTTGTAGATAAGTCGATATTTTTCTTCGACTAAAAAAAAGGGGGGGAAAAAAAGCCTATACATTTGAAAAAAAAATTGTCAAATTCATTATGGGTCAAATCTGACACTCCATTTGTGTGACCCGGAATGGTGAAATTTGACATTTTATTTCAGAATGCATGATTAACACTACAAAGAACATACGTCGCACACGCACCTTGTCAAACACACCATGGGGTTGATTCACTATAATCACTAAAAACTAAAGTCAATCCCAACTGGGATAAAATCAATTTTAGGATCAATACTCAAGTTATAGTTCCATAGCTCCATAGTGGGAATGACTTAATTTTAGTGAATCACCCCCCTGATCCACGTTTAGTCATCTTTCCTAAACCCATCTTCACAGTCATGCTCTCATGTTTATATCAACTTCCAGGCAAATAAAATAAATAAATAACTTTAGAGAGGAATATTGCTTAAGTAATGTTTATATTTATTATTCCTCTAATATACATCACTTAATTTTTTTTTCTTCTTTTTGAATAAGCCTCACCTGTCAAAAGTATAGATACATACTGGGTGTTTCCGAAAAAAGGAAACCCAACTTTGATCAACTATTATAAATTTATATCACTGTAAAGTGCAACTCATTACCATTCTAATGATACCTCTCTCACCTCACCCATATCATGCTTCGCTGAACCCCATTGTTCTAAAAAAGTCTTGTAAAATTGTGCATGGTTCACTTTCATGCACATTGAGATGGTTTGTATGAATGTGCCTGGAAAGGAATCCCAAATTTGATCATCAATAATTTCAAAAATATTTCAGTGGTGATTAAAAAGTTTATATCACTGAAAAGTACAACTCATTACCATTCTAATGATATCTCTCTCAGCTCACCAATATCATGCATCACTGAACTCCATTGGTTTGAAAATTGTCTCGCAAAATTGTATAGGTTCTCTTTCATGCTCCTTGAGATGAGTTGCTTTAAAGGTTCCTAATGCGGCGGTCACAACTCATCGTAGGCTACGGGGCACGTCCTTCGACGCAGCCTGCGTTGCATGTGCAATGCACGCACAGGTCCAGGGTCAACTTCTGCGATTCCTGCGTTTCTGTAGTAAGGGTATTGTAAAAACTTCTGCACGTCGTACATGCATTGTACCTGCAAGGTACCTCCGCTGCACGAATTTTCTACGAAATCCATCGTAGGGAGTTGCACGTCGAAGGTACGGCGAGTTGTTGACCGCCGCATTACAAATCTAAGTAAAGCATCCCAGTGACGTTAAATGAATGAGTTTGATATAAAAATGGGTTGCAAATGTCTACTTATTTAGTCCGTTAATCTTACCATCCAGGTAATTTCAACATGTTACTGCTCACGACAACCCAGAGAACCTTCAGGTCTCCTTGGATAATGTAAGAAGCATGACAGTGCATCAATCACAATTTGCAAGATATTTTCAGAACAATTGGTTCAGTGATGCGTGACATTGGTGAGCTGAAAGAGATATCAAAAAATGATGAGTGCACTTTCCAGTAATATAAACGTCATAATCACCACTGTCATGTTTTTTAAATGATTGATGATGAAAGGGGTTCCTTTCTAGGCACATGCAAACAACCCATCTCAATGAGCGTGAAATTGAACCACTCACAATTTTGCAAGACATTTTCAAACAATGGGGTTCAGTGATGCGTGACATTGTCGAGCTGAACGAGGTATCATTTAAATGGTAATGAGTATCACTTTCCAGTGATATAAATTTTATAATCACCATGGTAATATCTTTGAAATTATTGATGACTAAACTTGGGTTTCCTTTTTTCTGGGTCACCCAGTATATCCAAATTAAGTGTTTCCTTGGCAACTGCAGAAACAAATCTTATCTGGATGCTGCCGTTTCCCCATGCCATAGTAACCTCTTCGGTCGTTATTTAATTGTCAGAGGTATAAACAAAACCTGTAAAAGTTTGGGAGAAATGTGAAACATTTCTTTTATTTATTTATTTTAATCTGCACCTCCAAAAAGGGATGAATTTTCTTATTAGGGATAAAAGAATTCGACCGAAATACTGGGATAGATGGAGGGGGGGGGGGGGGGTCCTTACATCTTAGGCACAGAAAATCTGAGAATGGCCCCTTTTATGTGCGGTAATTTCTGTTGCATCTTATTGTGCCCTCTTATATTCTCTTGGATGATGTTCCAGTCTGTACACACTAAGAGGTCCTGCAATATAGAAAATAAAAGAAAAAGAAATGAACAAATTATATTGGATATATATTATAAATAATGGAAGTCAGGAATTCTATCTAAAAGAGTGCTTTGAGCAGCACTGTCTCCAACAATCATTAAAAACAAACAAAAGCAAAGGTCTGTAATATTTCATTTATCATATGAAAAAGGTGCTGCTTTTGCCTCTAATGCAGAAATATGGCTTGGTATAAAACAGCAAAAAAACAGACCCCTTTCCCCTAAATAAGATCTAAAGATTCAGTCAAGAGAATAAAAAGAAAGAAAAAGAATAGTGGGAAATTAGGGTTTTTTACTCAAGGGGGGGGGGAGTGGATGATTGGCCTGAATTGACTTAATCTTATCAGTTCCTGGGGCGACATGACTCAAATTTAAATAGTGAGGAGGCAGTTCAGTTTTATGCTTGACAAAAACAATTTCTAATTTTGCCAACCTTGCTATAAAATCCTGGATTGGCAGTTGATATCCTTCCCCAAAACCGACCAAACAAAGGGTAAGCACAACTCACCTGATATCATTATGCCTTGGATTTCTCCAATCTGTGATACCTTCAGTGGTTGCGTTGTCAGCCTAGAAACGTTGTTCACTCCATTCATGTCATGTCAATTCTGGAAATATAGAAAACAAATGAGAAATGTATAACATTTTCTTTATATACATAAATTATAAATTACATGAACAGAACTTAGTTTTGCAGGCGTTGATCCGGAGATGGGGGGGATGTGAAAATTCATATTCTATCTAGACATGCTAGATATGTGTGATCTAAGCCAGACTGCGCTTGATCTTGATCTTATAAGATCTATAGGCCTAGTACTAGAGATACGCTAGGCCTATGCAAAAAGTAAGAACATTGAGAAAACCCAAAGGACGAAGCTGCAAAATTCAGTCCTAGTCCCACTCATGACATAATAATAAATAAACAACAATTGAGAGAAAGGAGTCGAGAAGAAGAAGTAGGATTTTTATACCATTTTTTTTTTTTTTTTGTCAGGCCAGCCAAGGAAAAAGGTAGGCCTAGGTTTTAATGTCAAACTAGACTAGAGAAAGCTGGGGACGGGGGTGGGGCGGGGGGTAGATCTAGGTCTAGTCTGCATCTAACTTCAGATCTAATACTACATCCATCTAGGCCGAATGTTTAGGCTTATATTATTATTATTATTATCATTAATTATTATTTTAACCCCTTTGGTTTAAATTTGGCTGTCAAAAAGGTTTAACGATTAACAGCCAAGTCTAAAGCAGGAGTAGATAACAGGGAGTTCCGAGACTAACAATTAGTAGATCTCTAGGCCAATTAGTAATCTCATGATAAACATGTAGGCCCGAGGCCCATCATTAGATCTAGGATTCTAGCCTTCATAACTTTAGGCCAACTGTTTGGGGGTATATAGCCTAGGGGTATTGTCTAGAGACTACGTCTTTTGTTTCATGAGAGTAGCGGATCCAGGATTTCATTAAGGGGGAAAGGGGGGGGGGGCGAAATATGGAATTTTGAGGATTTTTGTAGGCCCTAGATCTTTTTTTTTTTTTTTTTTTTTGGTGGGGGGGGGCTTTTGCAAAGCATAGGCCCTAATTTTTAGTCTAGAACATTCTAGATCTAGACTCCACAAATTTATATCAAAAAGATCATCAATGACAACGATCAAGTAGGCCTAACAGTTAGATCTACCGGCCATAGTCTAGTTAGAGAGGTAACCTAGTAAAGTTCAGTTGGTCAATCGGGTCGGCCATCCATTGTCCCCCCCCCCTTTTTTTTTGCTAGGCTCAACCCCCCTCCCATGGATCCACACCTGAATGATAATGTAACAATACATCTAACAGTTAACAATAATAGATTTAAGTTAAGCCGTCAATTATTTTTGTGTTTCTTTTTTCTATTCTTTTTCTTTTCTTTCTTTTTTCCTTTTTTTTAACGTGGGGCAAAAGCAAGGGCAGGGCCACCCACCTGATTACTCTAGATGTAAAAAACAGTTAGGGCCCTAACGTTAACTGTCCTAGATCTCATTATTTTTCTCATGTCAATGCCTTTCTTTCTTTTCTGTTTTGTGGACAATCAACAGCCTAAGTAGGGTCTACACAACACTAACAGTTAACCATTTTAACGTTAGGCCTACTCCAGATCTAACGTTAGATCAGCCTCAGCTCAGGTAGATTTTATTTAGATTCTAACGTTAGACCCTACGTTAGATCTATGTCCAACAGCTAGCTCCTAACAGTAACAGTTAAGTTAGACCTAACAAACGTTAGATCTAACGTTAGATCTAACACTACAGTTAGACCCCCCTAACTGTTATCCTAGACATTTTATTATCTTTTTTTTTTTTTACTAGTCTATTACTAAACAGTAAAACTAATGTTAGGGCAGTAGGGGAGGGTCTCGTCTCTAGGTCAAGAATCTAGCCGAAACGTAAAGTTAGAATCTAACGTTAGACTTCTAACTCCTACTAGGCCCTAGTCCTAGACTAACTTAGATCTAAACATAATCTAGATGTTAGTAGGGCCTACATTCACAAATCACAGTCTAGTTAGATCTAACGTTAGGCCTTAGCCAGGCTTAGGGCGTTAGGCGTAACAATACTCAATAGGCTAGGCTTAACTAACTCACTGACATGTGTTTTAGAATCTAACGTTAGATCTAGGGGCCTACTTTGTGTCGACTGTCATTCACACATTTTCTTCGTTTTTTTCGATGACGATGACGTCAAACACCATCCATGCCCCATGGGCATGGCATGGCCAGAAGTTTAGGCCAGAACTTGAACGGGCAGAAGTTTACTTTTATAAGAGCCAGGTCTTGTGTGACCTCTTATTCTTTTCTTTTTTATTTAGAATTAAGACCTAAGTTAGAGTCTAGGCTATAGACTCTAGTAGATCTAGGGCTGAGGCCTATTATCATTTTTCAAAATCTTTATTTAATGTTTAGGCCTAGGCCTAACCTACTTAATTGACTTTTTTTTTTTTTTTTTTTTTTTTTTTTTTTGGGGGGGGGGTTGACAAAACATCGGGACATCTAACTGTTAACTTTTGAATGTCCCCGGCCCTGGCACTTTCCCCACCACTTGATGACGGTAATCATGCCTAACCTAGAAGCAGAAATCGGGGATAAAGTTTTTTTCTGGTTATTCAAATCTAAAAAGGTGATTTTGATCGTCGTTTGCTCTCAGTCAAAGATCAGTCCAATATTATAATTATAAGATGGCTAAGTAATTTCCAGCTTGCTGATTGGTCAAAGCGTACCACGTGATCATACGCAGAAAATGTCTATCCCTGCACGCCCGGCATTTTGCGCACCAAATGTCTAATGCACGGTTTTGGCGCATGCGCAGTGCAGTGTCTCAAACATCGAGATTTCGATTAGTACCATAGCTTATGCTCAATGAGGTCACGTAAATATAGTGAGCGTCTCAAAAGTCGAAATTTTCGATTAGTACCATAGCTTATGCTCAATAAGGTCAAGTAAAATGAGGTCACGTAAAGTATCGCAAAACCTCTCCACAGTTTTAGATATTTTCAGATATCTTTGATATTTGATTTATTTCATTATTTCTTTCTCATCCAAGGTATATTGACCTCCCGTTCGAAATTACTTAGCCATCTTATAAAAGGAATAATGCATTTTCCCGTCGTTGTTCAGCGATATGCAGTGCACTCGAGGTTTCTTCTTCGCATGCACACTCCACACTCGCCTCCGGCTCGTGGTGGAGTGCGCATGCTCAGAAGAAACCTCTGCGTGCACTGCACACTCGCTAAACAACTCCGCGTAATGCATTATTCCTATACTGCCAGCACATAAACGGACGAATGGGACTGAACTCCCACAGCTCCTACGATAAAATGAAAACATAAATTGCAGCCACAGAACGATCACGATTTATACTGCATTTGAAGGAACAATTGTGAATTTAGAAAAAGATTCTCAAATGACTTCATATTCATTAATAAAGAGGCATGAAAAATACTTACGTTTCTAGCTTGTGAACAGGGCATTTGACAGCAAATCTACCACCCTCTCACGTCAGGATTTCGTCAGTTTTTTAATGAGTTTTTGAGCGGGAAAAATCATTACAGACAATCAAGCAACTGAGCATCTGCGCATGGAATTTTAGACCATGGTCTAAATTTTTAAACTACCCCAAGGGTTGACCTAAAAATGATGACGTCAAATGACGCATTTAGACCATTGGTCTAAAATAAACCACCTTTGTGAATACCAAAATTTTAGACCATGGTCTAAATCCGTGGTTTAAACCCCTGATTTAGACCATGGACTAACTAAACCACGTTTGTGAATTCGGGCCAATGGGTCGAGCTGACAATTCTTTTAAGGACGTTGCACAGTTATGTTTCTGCGCATCTTGACCGCGCATCCTGGGCGCGCATTATTTACTACGTCACAATGGAAAATATACAGCGCTCATGGGCGATTCAGCGTTCAAAGAGTTAAAAGAAATGAACTTGATAAATATGTTATTTATGCCTTCTTTTTGTTCATTATTTACCTACTTGTAGAAATATGTAGAGCATTTACGTTGGTGCATGTTCGTGTTATTCTAGAGATTGCGATGGATATGAAATGAATTGTAAATATTATGGAGCAGGATTTTGAATAAGTCGGAAATTACATAGAGTTTTCACATTTTTTAGTATTTTTGGCACGTTTCGGTGGTTTTCAAGTCGACTCGCCACTATTACAGCGCCGATATTTTGAAAACGAGCTCATGGACCCCCATTTTTTAATGTTCCTACTCTTTTAGTTTATATTCCTCTACAACTTGGCAAATTTTGATGAAATTGACATGGATTTTGAATGTTCGAGAGCAAGATTTTGAATCAAGTGTAATATAGGTTGGATTCTCAGACTTGTTTGACGTTTTCGGCGCGTTTTTGTGGTTTTCAAGCCAATTCGCAAGTATTCGGGCTCCGATAACTTAAAAACGAGCACATGGACCCCCTTTTTTGAGTGTTTCTACCCATTGAGTATGTATTCCTCTACAACTTTGCAAATTTTTATGAAAATGACATGGATTTTGAATGTTTGAGAGCATAATTTGAATCAAGTGTAATTTAAAGTGGATTTTCACGCTTTTTGGACGTTTTCGGTGAGTTTTTGTGATTTTTCAAGCCGATTTGCGAGTATTCGGGCGCTGATAGTTCGAAAACGAGCACATGGACCCCCCTTTTTTAAAGTTTCTACATATTTACGATGAATCCCTCTACAACTTTGCAAAATTTGATGAGACTGTCATGGTTTTTTAAAAAAGTGCACCTTGAACTATACTTTTTTATTTTCTTGTAGATTCCAAGCCTCAAAGATATGGTTTTTGCCATTTTACGCACCATTTTTGCCACATGAGGGCGCTGCTGGCTCGAAAATAAGTACAAATGTGCCAGTTTAAACAATGTCCCCATCTTTCATATAAAATTCGTAACAAATCGGGAAGGTTTGATAAAGTTTGATACGGTTTTGACAAAGTAATGACGATTTTAACTCGTTTGTTGCAATCGCGAGGTCTAACAGAGGCCAATTTCTTGAATTATGCGTATTTTACATGCAATCCAAATATGGCAACTTCAAAGTCCCGTAGCAAAAAATCAAGCACATGAACCTATATTATTTTTTGCATTTTTGGCATACATAGATACCAAAGTAACTCTGTGCAAAATTTGGTGAACTTGTCATGGTTTTGGTTTCAACTGTGCAACGTCCTTAAATGAAATCTTTATCAACCATAGAAATCTTGGATTGAAAACAAAGGTTCCGCAAATTTTCACTTACCAATTTTATCATTTTGCAAAAGTTTCATGCACGAAATATAAAAATGTACATTATTCAAATATTTGTTGAAGGTTTCAGAAAGAACCTCAAAAGAGAATATTTGGCGCAACATGAGACTTTTCTTATAATTTACGAATGTTTCGGGCAGAAAATAAACGATATCAATAGTTATCGAAAGTTACATGTAACAAATAAATTATGGTACTATATACAGTATCATGACCAACAAACAGGTATAAGGGAAACTAAGCCGCTTTTCTTATACTGATTCCATTCTGACGCACTTATAGAATTGTTACCAAGAAGTAAACTTAAGACTTTCTATTCAATCAAAGAGTTTTCTTGTATGATTTCATTTGTTTTTATTAAAACACACTGCTCTTTACAAGATAACATTTATATTGGGCTATAATTCTCCCCTAATTGGTGTTTATAAGCGCGTAGAGTTAACAACAAGACCTTTCTCCGAAACTGATTCTATTTTGTACATGTTCACGTATGTGAGATTAATTTTGTTTTTGTTACTGAAACCTAAAAAACAGTGTTGTAAGACTTTATTTTCTGCTAGCTTTGTAATCCAGTCTCCGGTTTTAATTTTCTCAGATTTTTTATGTTTATACGGCTAAATCAATGGTATCAACTGAATGAATATTTTTGTAGATTTTCTTTCTTAGCCCTGTTTTTAGTAATTTTGCACTAAATAATATATTTTTACTTCAGTAATTTTGTGATTAAAGGAAAATCTTCTATTAGTGGTGTGCTTTTTTTCTCTTTCAGTCTTTTTGTTATGAATAATCTTCTTCTCAATTGTTATTAATCAACATTACTTTAATAGCAGTTGTTTTAATGGTTTTAAACGTTTGTTCTTGTAGGGTAATGTATCTTAAACTGGGTCAAGGAATATATTTTACGGAAATGCATGTAGAAGTATTCTATATCGTTCTGCTGAACAAATCGGCGTGCAGATTTATTTCATGGAAGTAGGAACAAGACGCCTTAATGCGGCGGTCACAACTCGCCGTACATTTGACGTGCCACTCCCTACAACGGATTTCGCAGAAAATTCTACGTCGCACGTACCTGCTGGCACGTTGCATGTACGACGTGCAGGAATTTTTTTTTACAATACCCTTTCTACAGAAATGCAGGAATCGCAGAAATTGACCCACGACGGCAACATGCAACGTGCGTGCAACACATTCTACGTTGCATGGACGTGCTCCGTAGCCTACGGTGAGTTGTGACCTCCACATTAGTCCGCGCACTTTAATATTACAAAAGCTTGAGCTCGTCTATATGCGGTACCATTCAATCGCAGTTTGACTCAAAGAGGAATAGAAAAAGATGTTGTTCAATTTCGCTGACTCTAATCCACTTCACACATGAAGTGGTGTGGAGCAAACCGGATAACCGTTAAATCTCAATTTATCAGATCGAGTGGACACCAACTTGAAGTTCTTTCTACTTCACGGAATCATACAAGACACTATTCGTTGATGGCTGGATATGCATATCATCACTTCTTTTATTACTCACATCTGACAATTACAAGCGAAAAGGATTGATTAATAAAGTTTACTGAAGTACATCAATGGTTCCCGTATCGTGCAAAGTCCCTTTCCAATATCCGCTTTCAGAATGGAAAAACCCCTCCTGGAGCAGTGCATTTACCAAAATAATCTACAAGAGTTTATAGCGCTCAAAAACGGATACCAGGTTTGCCCAAAGCATTATGAATGTCACTGAATTAATAATTTACAGAATGTAAAAAATGTTAAAATGCGACATTATCATGATTATGCTATATGGTAATACTATGCTTGATAAAATTTTTTTTTTTACTTAGGCCTACTTGAGCAAGTGAACACAAATAAATTTTTCTAATCAACAAAAGTTAAAAGGACTTTGACATTGCAAATTGAATTGTTTTTTATTATATCCTAAACTAAAGTTATTGCAGAATTGTTTTTTTTTTTTTTTAAATCTTGTTTTGATGCTCAGTCGCAGAATTTTCATGTACAAATGCACAACAGAAGCACTAACAGTATTAAAATCATACACAAGTCATGATCCACATACTAACATTATTACGTGGTTATGTTGTCTATCACCTATGCTCAGACGAAATCCTTATACGCTAATCTCTCCCCCCCCCCCCACTCCACCCCAGGCATGTAGAAACATTCATAAGCGAATAGTGGGGAGGGGGGGGTTGTAACAAACTGTTCACAATTAGCCTATAAATCAAGGACCATACTGGTGCGCTTTGCATCTGGTGTTTGTATAATGTATTTCGTTACTCGAAGCATTCAAGAATCGACATATTTTCCGACCTGAGAGTTGCACCTTTCTCCTTAATTGGCCCGCAGAGACTGTAAATTGCCAAACAGTCCTGGCCAGTTATACAACGTCTTTGCAAAAATTTTCCGGATTTGTTATTTTTTTCCATAAATGGCACATTCTAGTACTTGAAAGGTGCGAGAGTACAATGGGTGCTTGCGTTGGGTTGTGTGTGTATATTAGGAAATGGTGTGCTATGGCAAGCCATGTAAAGCTGGTTGGTTCAGCTTCATCGGACAAGTTTTTTTTTTTTTTCGGTAAAAGCTTGAATATAAATGGAGATATTTAAATAATGTGAAAGCGAAACCAACCCCACTCTGTGCAGGCTCTCATTGACCTGGGAATTATAGTTGATGACTTTTTCTTATGGAAATGCTATACATGGCTCTCCTGAGCTGGTGTGCAGTATGTAAAAGCGTGCAATAAACCCGTAATATTCAACATCAACTTTCAGATGTGTACAGCGCATAATTTATGGCCCTTTATCACACAGGTTCTCTGTAAAATAGTGAACTGGGTATTGGTCTCACTAAAAACAGCAAGTACCACACGAACAAAAATCTAGAAATACCTATTCCTAGTGCTTTACACCTAATCAGCCAGTACTTCAATGACAATTTTACAAATTAATCATAAAGATCAAATAAGTATGGAGACAATACACCTCCTTGCCGAACACTATTACAAACATATTAAAAGGTGTAACAGAGACAGTTACCCCATCTCACCTTTAAAGTATGGTGACCATACCATGCTCCATGTATCTATCAAAGATTAAATGCCCCTCTATTCATTTTCTTTAATAAATATCTGATGATAATCTCTTTCAGAGCAAAAGTATACACATATTCTTTTCCATTATTCGCTGCCAAACTGATCACATTCGCATAAATATATTTATTTTTTTATAACTATAGACAATAATAATTTTTCAAGGCTTTAGAAAGAACACTGGGCAATAAA
Source organism: Paracentrotus lividus (assembly GCA_940671915.1). Taxonomy (NCBI): domain Eukaryota; kingdom Metazoa; phylum Echinodermata; class Echinoidea; order Camarodonta; family Echinidae; genus Paracentrotus; species Paracentrotus lividus. The sequence goes on along the minus strand of CALNVZ010002100.1, from coordinate 69,600,843 downwards.
ATAAATCTATAATTGCCCTTACTAGCAATGCGGCCAGCTTTGTATTATAACACGTGAGAGATCCGACATAATCATAATTATCAATAACAATTAAATGTTAATCTTTTATGTATTTGTTTTATCCCTTTCCTGGATATACAGACAGAGACGGGTGCATATGATTTTGGTAAATCTACATCATGTCCACTGGATTCCCTTTTCGTGCAACTAACACCAGAATGGCAACAGATGATTATAAAGGTGAGATATAAAAGTAATAATAGTAATTCTTCCAATAATAATAATAATAATAATAACAATAATAATAATAATAATAATAATAATAATAATAATAATAATAATAATAATAACAATTATAAATGATAATATTTAAAGTAAATGCACTTATACGAATGTATTACCTCATATTTTAAGACATAGCTCACGTTATATTTGTTGTTAAGTCTTTCGGAATGATTTGGAGAAACGTCTCTCCCGTCAACCCACCCGTCATCAACATGATTGCGGACTCGTATAGGTGCATTCTAGCGGGCTAATGGCTGCCCTCTCCAATCGGAAAGGACAGAATCATGACCCATCTAAGAATTGTTCCAATAAAATATCGGCAGGTGGATTATGTTCGCCAGGGTGAGATCCATTTGTTAGTTATGCCCCTTTGATCGGAGATCAATCTGGAAAAAATTGTCCAAGATTACACGGTAAACATCAATCAAAGATGACATGTGTAACAGCCATGTAAGGTGTTTGCCTTTTTTTCATCCGCATGTCTTTAGGGACAAAATATGCCCAAGGGTGGATGATAACAAGTAGATTGCACAGTTATACATTATTCTATGTTGTGAGTCTCAAGAAATGATTTAGTATTGAACACTAATAGATCTTCTGATATTGACGAAATTTATCTGGATGATTGATAAAATTCATGTTACGGTTAGGTGCATGACAAGGTTAATAATGAATTTAACACACGATCTTTTGGTCAAATGAATGATACTGATAAAAGACTAATTATAGAGATAACAATATTTACAGATGCAGATACAAGTTAGACAAGGTGGAACGACATTTAGTTAATCCAAAAGTCTTTTCCTTCTTCAATTAAGAGTTATTATCATAAATAATATCAATTTATATATAAATTATATATAAATCATCTCTTTCTAAATTTTCACTTTTTGGCGTTCCTGTATAGTTTGAGGACGACCGCGATTAAGTCTGACACTAATTTCTTATCAATATTTTTATCACAAAAATTTACGAATTTTCGAAAACGGAGCTCGTTTATTCTCTGAATGGTGCGCAGCAAATAACGAATAAAGAAAACGAATAAAAACAAACACCATTGTATTAAATACAGTATTTTAATACATTTCAAACCTAAATATGTGTGTCACTCAAACAGAGTCTGGAATAGCTCTATATACCATAAGCAACACGTTATAAAGTTGTCCTTCATAATTATAAGCGTTTCATAATAAGTATGTATTCACGAAAGAACGTATTATCACATAATTTCATGCAGTTGCATTCGTATTACTTATTTTACTTATTTCAGAGTCGAATTTTCCCATTCAATTCAATGAATAAATGTATACAGATGCAATGGCAAAATTTCTCCCCGATCTCTCTCTCTCGCTTCCATTGAACACTTTTCATAATCTGAAATATAACGCATTTGAACTCTTTTCCCATGAATAACGTCGATGTGATAACAGTTCAATACAATCATCAAATGATCGCCAGAGTGTAGGCGGAGGAAAAACATCTATTCTTCATACATCTATTCTTTATCTCGGCCTATATTTCAACCAGCTTAAGGTTTAGCTCAAGTGGATATTATTGTAACTACATTATAACTCTTTTTTTCAAGCGCACATCATTACGCCTCTCTCCAGAATTTTGATTAAATTCGTGAATTAGATTTGATGTGATGAGAGTATGCATTGAACAACCAATTATGTCTATAAAATTGCATTTCTTTTGAGCATGATATCTTTGTCCATATACATTTAGTCGAGGTCGTATACCATTTCAATCTATACATAATACGGTAAGCCTTGATAGTACAATGCCATGCATAATGAAAAAGGTTGACATACCGTATATAGCGTACATCAGAGCCCCCTTCACACCACACCTATAACTAAGCAGAACCACCCAGTCACTGACAAGGTATAAACCAATGAAAACCACCCAGTCACTGACTAGGTATAAACCAATAAAAACCACCCAGTCACTGACAAGGTATAAACCAAGAAGAACCACCCAGTCACTGACTATGTATAAACCAATAGAAACCACCCAGTCACTGACTAGGTATAAACAAAGGAGTTGCACCCAATCAGTTACTAGGTATAAACCAAGGAGAGCCACCCAGTCACTGCTAGGTATAAAACCAATGAGAACACCGAGTCACTTGACTAGGTATAAACCAAGGAGAACCACCCAGTCACTGATTGGTATAAACAACGGGAAACCACCGAGTCACTGACTAGGATAAACAAAGGAGACACCCAGTCACTGACTAGGTAATAAACCAAGAAAACCACCCAGTACAAGATGACTTAGGCATAAACAAAGGAAAACCACCCAGTTACTGACAAGGTATAAACCAAGTAGAGTCACTTACTAGGTATAAACCGAGGAGGAGCGACCCAGTCACTGACAAGGTACAAGGAAGAATCACCCAGTCACTGACTAGGTATAAACAAAGAAGAACCACCTAGTCACTGACTAGGTATAAACAAAGCAGAATCACCCAGTCACTAACAATTTTAAAACCATGCAGGACCACCGAGTCAGTTTCAAGTTGCATGTATAAGTGGATTCAAGGCTTATCAAAGGGACCAGATAATATTGGAGTCATGCCAGCACTAAGCGTGATCGAATTTTGATGTCAAAACATGTGGTGAATTGAACACACGGCGTTTTTAGCCCTTTTGATTAAGTTTCTTTTTTTCTCTTTTTCATACTCCCACTTATATGATTTAATTGGAAGTTTTTTTTTTTTTTAATAATAAAAAGGAATAAAACACATCAATAGCAAAGTGCTCAGCTTTTTCAGAATTCTTCAGAATTACTATTTTATTTTTTGAGAAAAAAGGAAATATTGAAAGGTCCTCTCCTTACATGCCTTAGAATCAAAACCAGGTATATGGCTTACGCCAACGCTTAATCTGTGGGCAACAGACAACCAATTGATATCTTTTGCCTTATTTCTTCAAACGTATATACATGTATTCAATTCGGATCCAACATATCACAGAGGTAATTAAATAAATCTACAGAAGAAATTCATGGGCAAATAAAATTTTAAAATGCATTTTATAATTGGAACCAGTGGGCCTTCCTACTGACTTCATTTTTGGAAGAAAAAATGCAGAGATTCTCATCTCATCCTTTCAACAAGCTAATCAGCATAACCCAAAACCACAATAATATTTCATAAATTCAGCAATGCTTCTTCTTCCATTGTCCATCCCCAAATAAATCCCAAAACCAAGGATGATTATGCGGACACTGTTTTATTTGAATGCATATACCGTCACCTAATCCTCGTCTACCCCGTATTATTATCAGTTATATGAGATGGCCTGCATGTGCCTACTGCTCGTTTGGCCCATGTTACAGGGCCTATGGGTGGTTGCACTTTATTACGGAAATTAAAATCCTATCAAGTCATATATTTGTCAAGTTCTATTCACCAAATTAACCAGTCTCCAAATAAGGAGTTATAAATTTAATGAAAAGAAAAAGAAAAGCGACAAGGACTGGTGATCATGATAGATAGAACTAAAAATGTCCGAGGTTTTTGACTCAACATAATTTATATTACTTTGTACGTGCAATATATATACTATGCTAATTTATAGGTTTCCAGAGCCGATGTGTCCAATTTGGTCGTCCAATTCCCATGACCAATCTCTACCATTAAACGACAGTTCACGACTCCGACCCGAATTCCCGATCTCTACAAGATCGTCTAGATCCATACAATTCCATCACGATCTCCAGTCGGAGAACTCTTCTAGATAAACCAGACCTATTTGGTCGTAATGGAAGAGGAGGTGCTGTCTATGTGTATTCATCGAAGAAAAAAAACACTTTTATTTGGTAGATCTGAAGAATAATTAAACAAGGTGAAAATGGAGCTGAATTCATTGGTCTATATCGCACCCAATCTCAAATTATTGTGTCGAGTATGGTTGTGTATTATCTTCAGTTGTAACATTCGGGTAGAAATAGTTAACGATCATCTTAGATGATCGTTAACTATAGAGTGGTCAAGTATGATAGCAGTTGAGTATAGATGTCGCAGATGTTCCATGTTATAGTTTGAATACTGCAAAAACGTAGGTGTTAAATCAACATGACTCGTGTTTATAATAGGACAACACCACCATGAGAGTTGTCCTATTATACACCAGCAGTGTTAATTCAACACCAGCGTTTTTGCAGTGAATAGAGATCGCGTTGATTAATCGAATAAATGCCGGAAAGTGGTCGAGATTCTTGGGTATTCACCACAACGGTGAATTTAACTCACAACCTTGGCGTGCCCAAGGCCAAGACAAGTGGCAATGCTATTACTGATTGAATACGACCACAGGCAGTGAAGAGGCTATTGACGACACACCAACAAAAATACATCAATAGACTGATCTTTAAAAAAAAAAATGAACATGAGCTATAATACGTTGAAATTAGATTATTAAGCATGGATATTATTTTTTAGTAAACGTGTATAAAAATGCGGGGGAAAAAAAATCTACTTGTGATTTTTTTTTTATAGCCTGTTGAGCCCCCATTCCTCCACTTTCAAAAACCCGGTGGAGGTTTGCATTCATCTGAGCTGTGGGCCGGGCTCAAAATGCTTAATTGACCTGAACATGTATTTTCCCATTATTAATTAATATTTTCTAGAAGCTTTCAGTTATTTAGTTTAATAATTTTACATTTTGCAGATGTCAATACAAAATTTCGTCTGTTGGGAGCCATAAGGGCGTTAATGCATTCTTATAGATGTTCCGTTGAGAGCCAGAAGGGCGCTATTACTGTACAAAGTCAATGGTAATAGCGCCCTTCTGGCTCCAAACGGAACATCCTTGATCTGCAATACCGCCCTTCTGGCTCCAAGCCGACGATTTGACAATATCTATGGCCATTTAAAAACATTTAAACACAGTTGGTTATGAAAATATGAAGATGTGATTTAATAGCTGAATCTTGATGGTTCAATCATGCTAATTTTTATTTTATTCTTATGTCTCCTCAATCACTGCAGATGATGCGACAAGCACGCTACAAGAGCTAAGGAACAGCGAACAATGTTTAAACAAAAACTCGAAAAAGGGACACAAGGGAAATCTTCAACAACTCATGGGAAAAATCAAAATGGCGTACACCAGATACTTCAGCTGCCTCCATATCCCTCAATGTTATTCTCGCTCTTCAAAAGGTGTAGAAAAGAAGAAGGGGAGCAAAATTCGTCTGATGACCTTCTTATAAATGTGAACTAGTTTATTTCGGTTGTTTGAACGACAGTTGTGATGGTGCTTGATAATATGACGTCACCACACAAGACCCCTTTCATAAAGCATTAATCTATAAACCCGTTCATATACGTCACCTATCCACATGATTAAAGTTGCGGAAAGCTTAATAGCTATAACAAATAATGAATGAGTGTAAATAATAGTGTATCTAGATTCCTCCTATTTTACTTTTTTGCTTCCGCGCCTATGCAGACACCCGTTCAAATAAAAATATACCGCGGGATTATTACCGTATTGGGTGGTGTATATGAACGGGGTTTAACGAATAAATCGGTAATATTACGGTATTCGTTAACTGAGCTTTAGAATCTATTAGCAAAATAACAATAACTTAAGAAAAAATATCACCCGTTAATGTATAGATTTTTTATAATAGAAAAAAATAACAGGAATAATCCGTTTAAGGTTGAAAAATGTGTAAATGTCCAATAATTTTGTAGATCTCGATTCAAAGGTAGTTTTTTTAAAATGAAGAACAAAACAACAAAATATCTTTATTAATTTAATTCGATTCGCTTTCTTATTAGTGGGCTGTATAATCATAATTAGAATCTTAACATTCCAACCAATAAAACCAAACAATTAAAAAAAAAAAATTATTTTGTCCAATAAAATGGTCCAATATGTTACTGTGTTGGCTTCTATGACTGTTACTGTGGTTGAAGGGTCTACTCCCCAGTTGCTTTTATGATTTGATTTCGGGATGTGTAATTCAAACATCTCTTCCCTAAACTTAGACAGTTAGCTGATATTAAAAGTATTTCAAGCATAACAGAGCAAAACATATTATTTGTGATTAACGCCCTTCAACATCAGGTATCTTGTGTGGTATTAGCTCTGAGAAACGAAATGTGAGCACATGATTGTCAACGATTTGCAATTCATGAACCCTGAGAGAAAATAAGGCAAATAACGGATAAGTGGTTAACCCCTTCCGACATCTGTCCAGTTTTGAAGTGATGTGAAGTGCAACTCTATCCAAGATTACCCTGTAAATCGATGCTATACGTAGCCAAAATAAAGTTAGAGACTATACTATCCAGCAACCTTTCCAAGGTAGTAACCATTGGTTTGATACAGATACTGATTTGCTTTCTTTGTATGCAAAATGTTTCAAAGGGTAAAATACTGAGGTTCAAATATATTTAGTTTCTTTTATTTTGTAAACAACTTGTAGATACAACTCCCGTTCGCAAAAAGAAGATTTTTTTTTTAAAATCAATATGTTAGTTGCACATTGAATCATGTGATTATACTGTATTATATTGTAAATTGAATCCAAAACAACGAGAAGTTACCTGCTTCCAAACAAAATGCACATGAAAAGAAATCGCGACGAAATATTGCGCTTTTGTTTATCACTTTTAAATTGAAGATAGTTTTTATGAAGTTACATAACCTGTAATGAATAATTACGGTTATGACGGTCTCTAAGAAGAGGGAGTCCAGTCTGTCGATATGATATTAGATCAGAATATATTTTAATAAGTGTGGAATGAGAAACTTTTTTTTTGTTCGTCCTTATATTTGAACAAATTAATATTTTATTGATTAAAATTAGCCCATAACTTTCATTCATGTTATGATTTTGTATGTAAATATGTGTCTGTGTTTAAGGTTTAAATAGAAAATTCGTTTGTTAACTCACAAATTTGTCCTCAACAAATAAGATTATATTTGAATTAGCTCTAAATATTTTAATGAGTTATAATCCCTGAGCTAGTTTTCAATGTTAAATCTTTGATGCATAAATCGGTACAGAGCTAAAACAAGAATTGTTTTTAAAGAGTATTATGAACTTATATCTGTATTATAATGTCCCTAAATGGTAACGTTTTTATAAATCATAAAGTTGGCTTATGAATTCTCCTATTTCATAGATTTACTTAAAACAACAATAATTAACAACCGGCTTGGTTTATTTATTATTTTCCTAAGGTGGTTTGTATAGAATGTCTGTTTTATCAAAATATTCCTGATACATAAATGAAACAAAAACGTGATGATTTGTTTTTCTTTCATTCATTTATTCTGTATTGTTATTCCATAATTATGAAATTGTGTTCGTGTATAAATGTCACAAAAGCCCATCATCAAGATAACTGATAACAGGCTCGATGATGTGATATTGAGGTTCTTATTTTACGCTCATTTTGCAGCTATTGTGCTAATAGGACACCCGTTCGCTTCAAAATATCGCAATGTAACATGATTGTATTTTGATGCATATAAAGAGGATTACGATAAAAAGCAAACTGATACTGCATCATTAATATTGTGATATTCGTGTATATAAACTGGGCTAGTATGACTCAAAAACCTGTTATTTGAATTTTGTTTCTCCATTGAATAATAAACAGGAAACAATTAGGGGCGGTCAAGGTACAAGATTCCTACGTGAGGTCTATTCAAAAGATTTTTGTTGATGAAAAATCCCAAGTGTATCATTACTCCCATTTTAAAGACTAAAAGACTAATGCAATTTTCAAATATTCTTAATTTCAAGTTTTCTAAGTTCTTGAAATAATTCTGGTCATTGTAATATCATTTTGAAATGGATTGATTGACGTCATGAATTCCCATTTACTTTGTTACAACTCAAAAATAAAGAAGCTGTATGAAGAAAAGCAAATTCGATGACAAATAATATTTATTTTTAGGCAGTGTTTGGTTAAAACGGAAAACCCAGTTTCCGTTGGGAAGGCATATATATAAGAAATATATGATTTTATCATTTAAAAAAAGGAGATATAGATACAGACACATTTTCTTAAAAAAAAATATAAAAAAATAAAAATAAAAAATCGCACCCTGCTCACTAATGGGGGGGGGGGGAGTCGAACCCCTCCCTTGTATGAGAGACTGGATGTAGAGTGCTTAAGTGTGTGAGTGGGTGTATGTATGACGTTGGTTATGAGGGTGTGTGAGTGGGAGTGTATGTGGGTGTGTGCGTGTGTGAGAGAGATTGACGGGTGTGGGTGTCTGTTTAAGGTGTGTGTGTGTGTGTGTGTGTGTGAGAGAGAGAAAGATGTATGTGATTTTAAAAGAGACAGAAAGATAAGAAAGAGAAATAAAAGAGAGAAGGGAAATGCAATCAAAGACTGGAAAAGAGAAAGAAAGATAAATATACATGTTTATCACGGAGGACTTAAAAGAGTTTGATCGCAATACACATCACATCTATGGGTCGAGTTTATAAAGTGTAGCAGGACGAAAGATTTAATACGTATCTACAATTCCATGTTGCAACAAAACATCATTACACCAGCAAAATAAACAAATTTGGTACATTTTCTTTGCATTTCACTTCATTTAATTCTATTGTAGTCATTCGGTATAAATATTTGTTTCTGAACACAATACTAAGTTCTACTACTGCTTTCATCAAATCTTTTTCATTTTAACACTTAAGACAAATGTATTTGTTCTGACCTTATGTTATTGCTTACAATAAGTTCATCTTAAAAAGACATTTCTGCATGTACTCCCTTTGCTTTTTTAAATTAACTTTTCTTTTAATAATAAAAAAAACAAAAACAAGCTATGGCCAATAAGTAACTTATAATAGCCAATAAATTTGCTTCCACCACCACGGCAAACATCTTTTGATAATAAAAAAATATTATGTTTTCGATGAATCCCTAAACAAATATTTAAAAAAATCAATGTCATTTTGTTGTTTTTGCGATCGAAATATATTCTATTTAAGGTTGTTGATGAACTATTGTGGTAAGAATCTTGAGATGGTTCCTTGCTTCTCTAATTCTTTTTCCATCTTAATCAACAAGCTGACTCCATCAAGGACTGTCTGAACCAGTTGGACCTGAAAACAATAATCAACCAAAATAATTTTAAATTTTTAAATCAACATTCGAACTAAGATATTTGAATCTCAATGATAATGATAATAGGCTTAATATGATAATAGAGTGGGATAAATGATAATTCAATAAAAGAAAAGTACGAGTAATAATGATAAATCAATGAATAAGTACAAATATTTACAATGGGATATAAGAATAGAACAAACTATCAGATTTTGACCTATACCAAATAAAAAAAAAATATGTGCGGAATATGATTTAGGACCTAAATTTAGTTTGCTCTAGAGTTAGATTTGAATCTTCTGTTATTCTTAAAATAATCATATTGATCGTCTGAAATCAAGTCGACAGAGTAAAATAAGCTTCCTTTTTTTCCCAAAAATTTTACCCTAAATGAGATTTATGGCGGTTCGTAACATAAGCTAGGAATTACAGATTTATCTGCAAATAAAGAACGTAATAGACAGGTGCATAATGATTAAATAATAAATCTCACATTATTTATGAATTATTATACAACTCTGATAAAAAGAATATTGAACTACAATATTCATGTATAAGAAGCATAATATGCCACAAGTCACAACAAAATAGAATGTTGTGCGCTGCAAATATTGTGTGTCTTCAGTCCTTTTTGTTTAAACCCCTTTTAGATTCAGGTAGACACCTCGAATTTTCAAATTAAAAACAAAGAAATATTATTTGGGATTTTTAAACATATTACTCAAAACAAAATTCATCAAGATTTACCTCTGATTTGCCGAGTCTATCGACGTTTGAAATATCAAAGATTCCATCTGTAGATTCCGTATCGACTCCTCCTGTTCCTCTCTTTTGAAGACGAAGTCTTTCTAAGATCACCTCAAACCGAGGATCCTGTCAAATATTTGATTTGATTGATTTGATTTGATTTTATTTTATTTGATTCGTCGAGTGTATATGAGATAATAGAAGAAACACCGACAAGGATAGCCCATGAAAGCCGAAAAGGCTTATTTACAACGAGGTCCTTTCTAGTGAAACATATAACATAATATGATAACAAAAATATAATAACTAAATGAATACATACATATAACAACAAATAATAATAATATAAAAAAAAACATGAACAAATAGACCAACAAAAATTTTGCTAAATCTATAGCAAACCATAGCCAAAGTGTTCAATTATAATCGCCCAAATATAATGACATTCATTTTAAACAAGCCCCTCTCTTATTGCGTCTTTAATAATATTCCTTGTTACGTGCCTCATTGCATTGTACGATTTTCTCAATATAATTTGAAATGGGACCAACGTTGAAATTAAACCCTTACAAAATTCTGTCAATGGCGTAGAGACAATTATATTTTACTTTCTTTTATAGTTTGGAGGCTGTAGAATATATTTTAGAATACATTTTTATTATACTCATGTGTGAACAAGTGTATACGGTTATCGTTTTTATTCAGTAGATTAAATATGAGGCAAAAACACAAATCGAGATCAAAAATTGAAAAAAGACTGAGCAGGTGAGGGCGCCATGACCCTAACAGGGCAAATCAAAATTAAGTCATTTCCACGATTGCCGGATTCAAAAAATAATAATAATCATATAAAATGTACTTTTGTTAATTTCTAATTTTGAGGAATGCTTTAAAGTTTGGTGTTGGACCGGGATCTCTTAAAACTACAGCTGGACCACTCCTTGGGATCACGCCTCATCCTGTTCTTCACGCTCTTAACATATCATTATTGTTAGATGTTGACTAATTAAAATGATTTAATGCTTAAAGTCCCTAACCGGACCGAGAAATGAAAACCCAAATTACATATAAAACGAAAGCTAATAATTTTTCATAATACAGCAATTCCCAATTTAAGCATTTTTATTGTCCATCTGAAAAGTATTTCTTTAAAAAGGTGATCGAACTTCAACCAGGCCATCCCTCCCAAATACTCGAAAAAGTACACCTATCTTAATGGCGCGGTTGATGACGTCAAAAGATGTTAACGGAATGCTACATGCTAAATGCTGAATTAATTTGCCCTTTCATTTCATAACAATAGAATCTAACACACATGGGGTCTATTGTTCTGACATAGCAATACAGACGTGTTTTCTAAAGGCGAAACACATTCATGCCTGGCCGTATCATTCCCTTAACATTATTTGACGTCATCAACCGCGCCATTAAAATAGGGGTAACTTTTCGAGTATTTTGGAGGGATGGCCTGCTTGAGGTTCGATCACCTTTTTATGAATACTGTTATGAAAATTGAATTTATTTTTGGGGTGTTAATGTTATACGCCTACTTAGCTTTCAATCGATGTACGGTTGTATTTACTCCGTCCACGGTCTTTAAAGAGAAGACAGTTGTGAGACGGAAGGTCGTAAGCTCTCATGCTTTGTTATGTCAACATGAATGTTATTTGGGCAATCAAAGAACACCTTATAAATAAACACTTTGAAGTAGATACCTGACTTAGAAGTGGAATCTTGAGATGTACTCCAGCACGAAGGCCTGTACCAAGGTTGGATGGGCAGGTTAGGATGTATCCAAGATGTTCGTTCCACATGAACTCATGCCCAGCTTTCTTTATTTGTCTCTCAAACTATTCATGCGATATTTAAAGAAGTCAAACAAAGGAACAACGATTTTAGGAAATATCTTGCAAGGATTGGCAAAAAAAAAAAAATTATACGGATATCTTCATTTGAGCTTGCCTGCATGCATGAACAGAACATCAACTATTACAAAAACTTGCTAGTTTCAAAACAATATTGTGTGATAACCCTCTCAACGATGATACAAGACATGTATAGTCTTACGAGATTAGCTCAATCTAATGAACTAATTGCAATGAATATGAATACACATACCTCATTTAAACCAGAGCAGAATCGCTGGAAAACTCGGACCATGTTAGCACCCTTTTCCATTGAGATGAGTCGAGTATGATCCTCTTCATTAAGCCATACTAGGAAGTTCTTCTCAAGGTTGTGCCTTTAATATCATTATTACTATTGTTTTATTTATCATATTCAGCCATTAAAATGACAAAACAATGCAGTGTATACAGATTTAAACACATATTAAACAAAGTCAGTATTTATTTAAAAAAGGGGGGAACATGACTGTTGCGATTGTATCGATGAAATTATTGCTTTGAAATTGAAAAAGAAACTTTATAATAGTGACCTAATCATTATTTAACCAACAACGATATTTTTTCTCGATTTATTTATTTATTTATTTATTTATTTTATTTTTATTTTTTTTGTGTGTGTGTGTGATTGTATAACATATCAAAGACATGCTTTGATTTTACTCGTTGAGCATCCCATAACTGAATTCCATCATATTATGAACAAGGGTGTCACTTATGAATATATTGTGATCACACAGGAAATGATAACAAGACAATTGGGACAATCCATAAAACAAGTAATTGCCTTTACAAGGATTTTTTTTTAAATTTCGTTTCCGAATGATAAATTAATCATTACAGTCGTATAACAATTAAGCACGATAACGCTTTAAAAGAAAATTCATGACCCAAATTCCAGTAAAAGCAGTTCCTTGCTTTTGCGCACACATAAGTCCCAATATCTTCATAAGACAAATAAAACTGTATTTACCATATTCCTCTGGCATCGGGCCAGTCTCTGGCCATGCCTGCACAGGTTAGGAGAGGTGAGACGGGTTTGTCGAAGAGGAAATGATCATCAATCAATTTCTGTTGATCCTCTTCGGTCATGGTGGTTAAGGAGTAGTACTGACCACGTAGATCGCTTTTCAAGTTACCAAGAGCTTCGATTGCAATCTACAGTCAACCAAATTCAAAACCTCCATTAAAGCACATTTTGAATGAATGATTAAACTTATGAAAGAACTTTGGTTCTAAAATTTGTTCACAATACAAGTAAATATTATTATTATTATGTGGTATCATGACACCGACAGATAGCTAAAAAGGCTTCGATCGTTTTTGAAAAAGAATATAATTCTGATGAAAAATATATATTCATTACCTGATACAATAATTTAACAATGTTTGAGTGAGTAAAATAATTTCGTGATATGTATTTGAAATATTGCTTATATGTTACTAGTGCATTTATGTGTATTCTCTGAGAAGTAATTGAAATTAAAGAAAATCACTTATACGAAATGGGCCTACATTGCCAGAAAGTGAAAAATATTCCAACACAATTTTTACACGTTTTATTTGATGGAAATATATGAAACTTACTTCCAAAGAATTTTTCATCGTTCAGGTTTATAGAATGTCAACAACAAAAAGTAATAAATAAATAAATAAATAATAATCACTGAAATAAAAAGTTAACAATTTTGAATTAACTTATCATCAGCCAAAAGTGTATACCTACACACGTACCTTTTCCACCTTGCGTCGCTCTGCTCTGCTACATGCAGGTGGGAGACGGAATCCTCTGATACATCTCCCGGTGCGTACCCGGGATGACAGTACGTAGTCGGGATCTAGAGTTACTGCTCTCAGATGATTTTGATTCAAATCAGTTGGATGAATGTTGTTCGGTCCATAACCATCATGGCGGTCCTCAATGATCGCGTCGAAGAGCTCTTTGAAAACCTGACAAGGTTTAGGGGATAAATGAACAGACTTATTTAGGAGCGGATCAATGGGGAAACGTTTAGCGGAAAAAGTGCCTAAAAATTTAGGTATTTGGGGGATTGCCCCCTCCTTTATCCACCGGTAAAAAAAAATAAATAAACAATTCATGGAAGACTGACCCGAGTGACGAGTTACCCCTATGGGTGATGTTATTTAAAAAATAATGATCTTTTGGATGGCCGAAAGCCGAAAAAAAAAAAATCATTCCCTATCGCCTTTCGTGAGGGTTATTCATCTGAAGCTTTGCGAAATATGTATCATTGATACAAAAACTTCGTTCAAAAAAGGAATAATGATCTGCTAGTCTGCTATCACAAATTCCAACTTTACATTTTGCCAAATTATACGTGTACAGGGTGTAGAACCCTAACCCACTTTCTATCTCAAATAATCCTGCAAACTATAACATAGTGATCTGATTATGTCTCTGATTCATGATTCAGGTGAAGTAATAACATTACAACAGATCAATAATAATTACATGCATTATTACAAACGACCATTACCTCGTACGACTGCTCGTCCCCTGCGACCATACCAACAGTCATGATGTAAGGATGTCCAGGATTGTCCACTCCGGTCTGGATGCAATCATCAAGTGTCCATCCTGTACTGGTCTTCCGGTCACAGAGCTTAGAGTAGAGTTTGACCGTGAGATACTTCGCCATGATGTTGTTATGCTTGACCAGGTCTGGGTAGCATGATATACCGGTAGGACGTGGCCTGGTCAGTTGGCGGGAACCCCCACAGCAATTACGCTTTCTGTGTGGGCAGCCATAGGTATAGATTTAAAAATTAGTACTCAGATTTTCGTCTTCTAAGTTAATTTCTCCATCACCGTCACTGTTGTTAATGCATGAGCTGCTGCTACTACCACTACGAAAACTGTTTCTACTTTTACTTATATTTTTTTTAGCTTTAAGTAATCTTATAGGAAGTTATAAATAGGGGTCTGTAAATTACGTCACTATCTTATGAAAAATAGTGGTCCATATTATGTAAGATAGAGTTATGTAGTATATCACTATCTTATGAAGATTGGGGTCTTTAGTATGTCACTATCTTTATACTTATGAAGATAGGGGGTCAGTATAGTATATCACTATCTTATGCAGATAGGGGTCTATAGTATGTCACTATCTTATGAAGATAGGGTTTCTGTAGTATGTCACTATCTTATGAAGATAGGGGTCTGTAGTATGTCACTATCTTATGAAGATAGGGTTTCTGTAGTATGTCACTATCTTATGAAGATAGGGGTCTGTAGTATGTCACTATCTTATGAAGATAGGGTTTCTGTAGTATGTCACTATCTTATGAAGATAGGGTTTCTGTAGTATGTCACTATCTTATGAAGATAGGGGTCTGTAGTATGTCACTATCTTAAGAAGATAGGGGTCTGTAGTAGGTCACTATCTTATGCAGATAGGGGTATGTAGTATGTCACTATCTTATGAAGATAGGTGTATGTATTTAGTATGTCACTATGTTATGAAAATAGGGGTATGTAATATATGTCACTATCTTATGCAGATAGGGGTCTCTAGTATGTCACTATCTTATGCAGATAGGGGTATGTATTATGTCACTATCTTATGAAGATAGGTGTATGTATTTAGTATGTCACTATGTTATGAAGATAGGGGTCTGTAGTATGTCACTATCTTATGAAGATAGGGGTATGTAGTATGTCACTATCTTATGAAGATAGGGGTCTGTAGTATGTCACTATCTTATGAAGATAGGGGTCTGTAGTATGTCACTAGTCTTATGAAATGACTAGGGTCTGTAGTATGTCACTATCTTATGAAGAATAGGGTCTGAGTATGTCACTATCTTATGAAGATAGGGGTCTGTATGGTCACTATCTTATGAAGATAGGGGTCTGTAGTAGGTCACATCTTATGAAGATAGGGGGCCTGTAGTATGTCACTATCTTATGAGATAGGGGTCTGAGTATATCACTATCTTATGAAGATAGGGGTCTGTAGTATGTCACTATCTTAGAAGATAGGGGTCTGTAATAGTTCTTATGTACACTATCTTATGAAGATAGGGGTCTGTATAAGTCATCTCACTATCTTATGAAGATAGGGTCTGTAGTATATCACTATCTTATGAAGATAGGGTCTGTAGTATGTCACTATCTTATGCAGATAGGGGGTCTGTAGTATGTCACTATCTTGAAGATAGGGCCTGTAGTATGTCACTATCTTATGAAGATAGGGGTCTGTAGTATGTCACTATCTTATGCAGATAGGGGTCTGTAGTATGTCACTATCTTATGAAGATAGGGGGCTGTAGTATGTCACTATCTTATGAAGATAGGGGGTCTGTTTAGTAGTGCACTATCTTATAAGATGGGACTGTTAGTATGTCATCTATCTTAGAAGATAGGGGTCTGTAGTATGTCACTATTTATGAAGATAGGGGTCTGTAGTATGTCACTATCTTATGAAGATAGGGGTACTGTAGTATGTCACTATCTATGAAGATAGGGTCTGTAGTAGTCACTATCTTATGAAGATAGGGTCTGTAGTATGTCACTATCTTATGAAGATAGGGTCTGTAGTGTGTCACTATCTATGAGATAGGGTCTGTAGTATAAGTCACTATCTTATGAAGATAGGGGGCTGTAGTATGTCACTATCTTATGAAGATAGGGGTCTGTAGTATTCACTATCTTATGAAGATAGGGGTCTGTAGTATGTCACTATCTTATAAGATAGGGGTCAGTCTATGGTCACTATCTTATGAGATAGGGTCTGTAGTATGTCACTATCTTATGAAGATAGGGGCCTGTAGTATGTCACTATCTTATGAAAAATAGGGGCTGTAGTATGTCACTATCTTATGAATAGGGGTCTGTAGTATGTCACTTATCTTATGTATAGGGGTCTATGTAGTAGTCACTATCTTTTAAGATAGGTCTGTAGTATGTCACTATCTTATAAGAATAGGGGTCTGTAGTATGTCACTATCTTTATGAGATAGGGGTCTGTAGTATGTCACTATCTATGCAGATAGGGGGTCTGTAGTATAGTCACTATCTTATGAAGATAGGGTCTGAGTAAGTCACTATCTTATGAAGATAGGGGTCCTGTGTGGATGTGCACATCACCTATCTTATGCAAGATAGGGGTCTGTAGTCTTCACTATCTTTGAGATAGGGGTCTGTAGTATCACTATTTATGAAGATAGGGGTCTGTAGGTAGTGCAACTATCTTATGAAGATAGGGGTCTGTAGTAGTCACTATCTTATGAAGATAGGGGTCTGTGTGTACTATCTATGGTGTAGACGCTGAGTAGTGTCACTATCTTATGAAGATAGGGGTCTGTAGTATGGTCACTGATCTTATGAAGATAGGGGTCTGTAGTATGTCACTATCTTATGAAGATAGGGCGTCTGTAGTCATAGTCACTAATGTGTATGAAGATGTTATGGAGGTCTGTAAGCTATGTCACTATCTTATGAAGATAGGGTCTGTAGATATGTCACTATCTTATGAAGAATAGGGGTCTGTGAGGTATGTCACTTATCTTATAAGATAGGGGTCTGTAGGTATGTCACATATCTTATGAGATAGGGGTCTGTAGTATGCTCACTATCTTATGTAGATAGTGGCGTCGTAGTATGTCTACATATTCTTATAAAGATAGGGGTCTGTTAGTATGTCACTATCCTTATGAAGATAGGGGCCTGTAGTATGTCACTCATCTTATGATATAGGAGGTCTGTAGGTATGTCACTATCTTAGTTTTTTTTGATTTTAAAAAGGATATAGGGGCGGGGGGTTTCTTTGGGGGGTTTCTTTTTGATGGGTTATTCCAAAAACCATATCTTATTAAGATAGGGGTCTGTAGTATGTCACTATCTTATTAAGATAGGGGTCTGTAGTATGTCACTATCTTATGAAGATAGGGGTCTGTAGTATGTCACTATTTATGCAGATAGGGGTCTGTTGTCTAAAATATTAAAACAAAAAACAAAACAAATAAAAAATCCCTAAAAATAATCATAGATGCATCACATGTTACCAAATTTTTTTTTAAACCATTCTTTTTCCTCCACATAGAGTGTAGTGTTAGACTAAAGTGTACACGGATACGATTTCAGAAGTGGTAGAAATTTATTAACATTATGATACAAAAAAAAAAAGTCTTCACTCTAAAGGTAACATACCCGTAACAAATTACACCAGCTCCAAAGATTGCTCCTAGTGCAAGTGCAGTCACTTTAGGATTGTCCTTCAAAATTTGAAAGGCTCCTTCAACTTGTTTCTCCATTGTGATTATCTTAAAATTACAAACAGTTGCCCTAAAATTAACTAAACCTATTTTTGAAAGTGTCCTGTGAAAATACTGTGCTAAAATTGTCTGGGCTGTTTGGCTATACGCGTATGCCCTTGGAAACGAACTTATTGTTACGTCATCAAAAGAGTGAAAGGACATACGCGCTCCCTGTTGTGACGTGCGTAAATGAGGTGATGACGTCCAAGTGCAATGGCTCGCGTTCGAGTGCTTGGAATTGGCCGTACGGTGATTGCTACTCATATTTATTTATTTATTTATTTACTCGAATATATACCCATCTTCAACATCACAATGGAGGAAAAACAAAACATAAAAGGCCTAAACATATTCATATTTAGGTACTAGCTTTTAACAGCATTCGAAGCTGAAAACGCCCCCTTAATTAGGAAAAACGAACGATGACTGAAGCTAAAACACATGTTAATATCAATGAAACAGAACGTTTAGTGGACGAGTTGAGGACAGTCGATCACAGGGTACGAGATTCGAATACCGACAATTGCACAAACTTCATTTTGCAAGGCACATGATCTACACTTGCCGCACCCGTTTGGGCTAACAATTATGACTAATTTTGAGGTTTAATTGCTAGTTCAAAATTGTCTAATTGCATTTTTGTCTATTTCCCATATGAATATTTGGTCTATTACGTGATTGTTACAAATAATTGTTTAAGTGGTGTTAGACCAAGTGGACATTAGACAAAAGGTTAAACAGAAAAGAAAGATAAAAAAAAAAAAAAACAGCGGCAATTAGACCAAAATGTAATTTGACGAACTGGTTTTTGACGAAAGTTTAGACGAAGATCAAAACTCAATTATTTATTTATTTATTATCAGTTCGGCAAATACAATGTAAAACGCAATAATAATTTAAGAGTATATAAATAAATATGAAACCTGTTCGAGGTACATGTAGCGTGGCTGCCTGGGTTTGGAAAAAGCTAACTTGATAACCAAGGCCTAGGGTCTCCCTTCCCGACCAAGCTACATGTACCCAGGACTGGCCATTAACAATAATTAAGAGAACATAAAAAGAAAATAGCTCTGTAAGCTCTATAAACTCTTCTATTAATTAATCGATAGATAATTAAACAATAATTTCATGGTACTGCCTACAACGGTGTCGATTTGTTTTGGCGATTGGGGGGGATGATCGTCGATATTTCCTCTTTTCATCAATGTGACACATATGATGGTATATGATCGCAGTGTCCATTGTTGGGGGTGGGGTAATGCTTGTATACACAAATGCATATAAACATGAAAATGTATTGTATAATGCGAGCGCGAAGCGCGAGCCGAAAATTTTCTCAATAATAGTGAAATAAAATGGGGCATTTGTAGCATAATGCGAGCGCGGAACGAGGAAGGGGCTTTAATTTGTTTGTTAAAGGGGGGACCATGATGATGCAATGAATAAAGACAATACACACATGCATGCATCTCAGTATCTACTAGTACATATTTTCGAATTCATTATGCGAGCGCGAAGCGCGAGCTAAAAATTTTCTCAATAATAGTGACATGAAATGGGACATATGTTATAGAATAATGCGAACGCGAAACTGGGAATGGGCTTTATCTGCTTTATTAAAGGGGGCCATCATGATGTCTGTAGATATACACACCAGCACATTATAACGCATATGAGTACTAGTATATCGTCGAATTTAGAGGGCTGTAATGCGAGCGCGAAGCGCGAGCTTAAAATTTTCTCAATAATATTGAACTGAAACATGGTATTTCTATAGCGTTACATGACTATAAGCGCGAAATTGATGGAGGGCTAGGGGGCTTTAACTAATGATTAGAAGCGAAACATCATTAAGTAATGCCAACAAACGCAAATCTATATAAATATGGACGAATTCCAGTTAGGGGAATATATTGTGCGAGCGCGAAGCGCGAGCTCAAAATTTTCCCAATAATAGCGACCTGATGAAACAAGATTCTTCTAGCAACATGGGAGCACGAAACGGGGAGGGAGATGGTGTTTTAAACGTACCATCGTGGCGTTTATACATGCATAAAAGATGAAGTTATGAAGTTGTAAGGTTGTAAATTATCTTATATTTTGCGAGCGCGAAGCGCGAGCTGAAAAGAGTTATCTGATATTTGAGAGCAAAGTAGCGACACATTTGAAAAGAGGGCATTTAGCCCCCCGGAGAATAGTGGAAGTATATTATATAATCAATGGTCCGAGTCCAAAAAAGTTACCTGGTCGATGAAGAGCCAATGAAGCTAAGTGTTACAGACTCTTAAATATTCTTTATTTATTTTATGAAAACTATCGTGGATTTTTGAGGCCGAATTCATTCAGTTTTACTTATCGAGGCATCTGTCCCCCATGCACCCTGGGATCGGTGCCCCTGATTGTTATCCATTTGATTTTTTTTTTTCAATTGTGAATAGTGAAACAGAGTCTGTGCTTCCATTATCTACACGGTGTATTGTGTATTGCATGATTACTGAAGTATATAGGAACACACAAGGAAGATTAACGAGAGAGTGAGAAAATTTTGGATTTTTGAATGTTAGAAATATGCATTTTAGACTGCAATATAATATAATAATGTCATAAAAGTGTTTTATAATTATGATAACGAATTTGTAATGGGTAGATTTATATGCATATAATATGATATATATATTTTTTTTTTATATCAAAATATTGGGGGGGGATGATTGTACACACCATCCCCCCCACCGAAATTATTGGGGGGGATGCATCCCCCCCATCCCCCCCACAATCGACACCCATGACTGCCTAGATAATCGGTAAAGCTGGAGTACAAGTATATTTTCGTTAAATGATCACATTAGTATTTTCAGAGTTCGAGTGTTTCATAAGAGATCAATATATACATTTGATTGAATCTTATCAAAACTATAACCCAGCTTTAACGAGACATGGCAAAAGTATTATGTAGTGTATACATATCATTTTATGTACGTGAAGTTTTCCTGCCGGTAATTTGAGAGATAATGCGATTTCAAATTCGGAAATTAAACCTTAAAAGAAGCGTCAAAATGCCATTCGATAAATCATTATGGCAAGACATTTTGTCTTGTAAAATAGCCTCATGTCCTTATCATGTTGACATGAAGAAATGTTAAACTTCCATGTCGACGTATTAACATTTTACCACTTGGCAGAATAAGTTATCTTGTCTCAAGTTTCTAAAAAGAACAAATATCATCATGACTGCATGGACTTGATAAAACCTCTAGCCAGGTCAACAAGTCAATATATTTTTGTGTGAGAGAGGTAGATGTACTAAGATAATTTTGGTCACCGAGATGACAAACTCTTTGGTTAAGTAGACTTGTTAAAAAAAGTGGGCATTACGATAAACATCTTCTTTTTTACTAAAAAAAATAATAATAAAAATAATAACATTGAAGTTTTTTTTTAAAGTCAACTTCAACTTGACCATGTTGACATTATCATCATTCACTTCAGTCAGCATATTCAGTGGCGGATCCACGATTTGAAAATAGAGGGGGCACCAGGCTCGATAAGGGGATGGGCCGCCGAAATGTTCCGATTTTAACATGTAAAGTCAATGAGTGGTTTTCAAATTATAAAGGGGGCGCGCGTCCCCTGCCTAGATCCGCCACTGGGCCATATTCCCTTTAAAGAGAGGTTAATGACTCTCGTGCCATGACATTCCCTCCATCTACTTCTTTCTGTCTTGAGTATCCTCCTCGTTCAGAACCTTTCCTCTATGTAATCCTTGGTCTAATCTTTCTTCTTATGCCACCCACTTCCAGATCCAATGCTCTTTTCACGTGTTCATCATCTTCCCTCAACACGTGGCCCATCCATCTCAAACCACTATACCACTTCCACAACAGATTCTTCCAAACCCAACCTTTCCGTGAGCTCACTTGTGTTCCTTCTATCAGATATTTTAACAATACGCATTTTTCGTATCATAGCTCTTTCTGTTCTCCTCATCTTCTTTTGTCTTCACATTCCATGTTTCTGAACCATATACCATCGCTGTTCTGACACAAGCCTTATAAATCTTGCCTTCTATTCTTATCATTAACCTTCAACCAGGTGGCATCAAAGCCAGCTCATGGCAAGGTGTAAATATATCTACAGGTCATATGTTAAGGACATTAAGTCGATTTAACAAGATCTCGCCATGACAAGTCAAATGGCATTTCAATGCTTCCACACTTGCATGTATAATTAGCAAACTAGTACATATAAAAGTAGATACAAATGCACACACATGTATGATTTTCATTGCAGGTATTTTTTTAATGGAAACCAGTACCTACATTATTCAATATATTGATCATCTTAAAATACACTTTACAAAGATAGAATCACCTATAAACTGGTTTAAACCTTAACAATAAAAGAAGAAACTTATACATTTTAGAAAATAATAAAGCTTCTAACGATCCTCAATTAGTATTCCAAATCTACATAATCTCAAAATGCTTGAGGTACCAATTGATAGGATAGGACTACAAGTATTATTCAAGTAATCATTTTAAATCAACACAATATAGCATATAATATAAAAGTGAATATTGTTCCAACATAATTTTAATTGCCTTAAAAATCAGAGCAAAGTTGGCATGGTAATGGGTAATTATTTGCACACACTATACATGGCAAACTCTCATGGGTAACATACTGGCTACCCATGAGAAGTCATTATTAGTTTTCGGACCTTGATGACCGGAAACTGACAATTTCCCAGAAGAATGGGAATTTTGAGAACAGATTAAATGTAGAACAATAACAGTGGTTATTTTTTTTTAATTATAAGCCTTCAGTCCATCATGTGTGACGTTCATAGCACTATTCATTGCATTTTTTTGGATAAAATATTTTTTTTTTCAACATGTAATTTTTATGTAAAGTAACTAAACAATAATTGATGTCTTGTTTTTCCTTACAGAATTTGTCTCATGATTCTGTTTGATGGTGACAAGTAAATTTTGTATTGAAGTATTGAAAATTAAAAAAGAATAGAAAAGAAATAGCAGTCCAACTTTGAGTACAAATGTACTTATTGTGACAGTTCAATTTTTATAATCTGTTGCACGATTGCACTCAATAATGTTTGGAAAAAAAGTAAACAGAAATACATTGTATATGCAACTAATACCTGGGGTCTATTATTTGAAATCTGATAGACTTGTGCAGTCAATTCCTGTTAAAACAAGCATAGATCACAATTTGATTCTCTATTACCAATTTCAAATATGTAGACATGAGTGTTCATGTACGTGCCAATATGTTAAGTATAACAAGTTTTCATAACAACGTACATGTAATTAGCTTAGTCTCCAACACCTTGTTATAAGAGGAGTTGACTGAACAGGTTCTAATTGGAGATGTTTTTCTAGTTAAGGAAGTTTTTCTTATCTTTGAGTAAATTGTTACTTCTCAATTTGTTGAAAATAATCTATTACAATGACAATTACAACAACGATGATTTCTCAATGATGAATTTTACAATAATGCAATAAATTTGAGTAGAAATACACAGTCAACCTTGCTTAAAAGTTAAACTGGTATTTAGGTCATTATATAGTGTAAATGAGAGTTGAGATAAATTTCCAAAGAACACAACTCCCAGCATGTTGTCACAAGTTGTTGATGCATGATAAAATATTTCAAAATTAGTGTCACCCAGTTTATCTAATTTCCAATTCCATTTAGTGTACTTCAACTTGGATAAATTTGTTTTCCAAATGCCCTGCAAGAAAAAGGGGGGAGGAACAGAAGAATTACGATTCTAGTTGCATGTACATGTACCTCTTGCATACATGCATATGTACAAGTCACACTCTGATCTAATCAGAATATTTGTTTCAAATTTGTAATTAATCATGCATTTAACTCTTCATGTTACAGGCAAAATGCTATAATGCCAATTATCTGTTAACCAACTCATCCCACTTAACCCAACTACATGTGCATGCATAAGACAACACATTTTGAATTATTTATTATCTACTCTGTGCAATTGGAAGAAAATAAACAAAGCTTTGAGTTTAGGCACCTGTGGTGCAGATACATGTAAGCAGACAGCATATCATCTACAACTGTCCTGACCTCCAACCCCCTGAAGGACGCATAAATCAATTGGCTTACCCAGCTTCAAGAAATAGGGTAAGTACAAAACAACTTCCTCATACGAAAACAGTTGATGAAAATTTAGTCTGTTACCATGGCAACAAATATGCAACACATTCAATAAATGTATATTGAACTGTCACTTTCATCTCAAGATTATACATGTATAAGCTGAGTTTTATAAGCATTGCTTTCAAAATTGGGAAGTAGTTTGATTCACCTAACATTATATTCATTCCTATTTAAGAATATAACCCCATTAAGCATTCTTTGGTGAGGATGAATATGAATGTCAATAATATTCAATATGAATATCAATGGCACAAAATTACTTTAAAATAGTCAGGCATTATATTTGAAGGTAAACAATAATGAATACAGATACTACATGTAAAGTATTACCCAAATATTTTTGTAATCAATTTATAGGAGAGTGGGTACAAGTGAACTTTTTTAGGGGGGGATGGGAGCTGGAATCAAAACTCATATGCAACTCGGAGTATACTGTTCGGTCCACTGCAAATGTCATTTAAAAAAATGTAGAATCATTTTGATTTCTTGTTTGGGCTGCTCTTGCTGAGACTTAAAACAGTACTTGGAAAGAAGGCTGCCATCTCTCTGAAGACATTTCTAAGGTAAAAAAAACCTTTGCTTTGATTCTCTCCTTGACATAATCTTCTCCCATTAAAGCCACATCCTTCTGCAGTCATCATTTTTTCAAAGACTTCCAGACATATTCCTGTACATGTAGCATTATAAATTTTTCTTTGGTTCATCAAAGTCCTCTAGAAATGACTCCTGTGAAACAGAGTAAATGGAGTATGCATCTGAAAGGGGATTTGACGTTAAGGAAAGATTTTGTTTGCACGTGTATCATCATGCTGCATAAAAGAAATGTACAATCAAAGACAACACAATAACATTGTAATAGTTTAAAGTACAATGTATTGTAGTTAGCAGTCCTGCACGAAATATGAATTACACATACATCGTACTACAGTCTAACTGGATTTCGTACCCAATGATTTAAAACATAAAAGCAATTACATTGTAATTCAATGTTAATTTTACACCCAAGCCTTGGATGATTCCCTCTCTCTCCTCAAGACATGTTGATGCTTACATGTATTAATCACTTTTTCCATATTTGGTTTTGTTTTTATTTGCTGCCTGTTGCCCTCTTCGTTGCTGAGGAAACTTCTCAATAATAATAAGTGAAACCAGCTAAAACCTACCTCAAAATAAATTATGATAATCTAGGGTATTTGCTATCGCAATTTATCAATCTTCAATTAGATATTTCTTATTTTGTTAAGTAGAATTTTTCGACCCCTTTTTAGAACATGCCTCCTTGACTGGGCTTGAGCTTGAAACCAACAATTCAATCTTTGTGCATTGACTTTGATGGGAGAAAACCGACACTGTATAGCTCTTCCCAGTGCAAGGTCAATTTTTAATTGACCATGCCCTATATCTTCTACGCTCCATTTCATAAAATAGAAATGGGGCCTACTTAAATTATTTTGAATAACATTGACTTTTTAAAAATATTTTACTCTGTATAGATCTATAGAAATTGAGGTTGAAATTAAGGGGCACAGACACAGGCATTGATACAACAAGGTGACAGATCAATATACGATGTCTGACTCGAGTCATATTGACATCTCCCCATCTGATAAATAAATTGCAAAAACCAATTTTATTCACAAGGTTTTACATCCTTTGGCAAGAGTTACTTTTGCTAAAGCCACCCAAATTGAAAAATGAGAATGTGGAAATGGTTTATGATATTTTAAACATAGGTAAGGGTTGGGGTTATTTTTGAATTATTTTTTTTAATTCTATAAAAAAAACACAACTTGCAATTTATTTAGTCAAAAAAGACAAAAGGAATAGCGTATGTCGAACCCAATTCACATCACTATCTCACCATTACACCAATGAGATCGAGACGACTTGCAAGCTGCCGATGATTTTTTGTTTGTGAGTAAATTTTCAATAACAAAAACTGAACGTCCGATATATTATTGACACGCATGTGCGCACAGGTGAGAGAAACTCTTTCCCTTCGTTTAAATTTAGTGAAAAATCACATCAACACCGCCAAATTTGACATTCCAATTTAGCTTCCCCAGTTAGTGAGCTGCTTATGTATGGCCTGGGATTACTTATAAAACAATGTGGTACAAGATACATTAACAAGGTATGGTAGGGGGTCCTAAAGCTATGCAGGCCTTAAATCAATCTACGCACTTCATATACGTAATGAAGTGAATGGGGCCAAAGTATAGTTTAATTTCAAAGTTCGGAATTCCTTTAGTGTTAATGACTAGAATCTAACTGTTAGAATTGTAGAAAGTAGAAGTAGACCTAGACTACAACTACAAGCAAGCCAAGGACAGTGTCAAATAAAAACAAAAAAATTGAAGTAGTCTATATCGTCGGCTTAGAGCCAGAAGGGCGCTATTGCAGATCAAGGATGTTTCGTTTGGTGCCAGAAGGGCGCTAATACCATTGACTTTGTACAGTAATAGCGCCCTTATGGCTCTCAACGGAACATCTATTAGATGCAATAACGCCCTTATGGCTCCCAACAGACGTTATGAACAATTTAATTATAGTCTATA
This sequence comes from Paracentrotus lividus, assembly GCA_940671915.1. Taxonomy (NCBI): domain Eukaryota; kingdom Metazoa; phylum Echinodermata; class Echinoidea; order Camarodonta; family Echinidae; genus Paracentrotus; species Paracentrotus lividus. Next base: position 69,573,763 of record CALNVZ010002100.1, on the reverse strand, counting down.
TCACAAAAATTTGAAAGAGAACACATCATTAAAAATGTAACTTCAACGCAAGTGCAGGCACTGTGTTCGAACAACAACAAAGCCAGAGTGAGAGGGCACGGAGAAATGTTACTCCATAATTTAGTAATTTATGCATGACGCTCGAATGATCACGAATTAGCATATGAAATACACTACCATTGTGCCTTCCAATGAACAATAGTCACGATAAAAATTAGATTCGTCATTTATTTTTTTGGTAAGTCCTCATTTCTTTATACGTTTTGAAATGTTGGGCGTAGTCCGACAGTGGATTCGTTGAAGTTCCTTTTTATATTTCTCTTCTTTATTCTAAAAAATATTGAAAGAGTGGGTCTACGCTTAACCGTTTTTGAAGTCGAGTCTTGCAGTTTTTCTTGCGAAATGGGTCCAATTTGGTTATGATTGACAGCGCGCAAGACAAAGCGGTCTTTATCGGGAACAGCTGAATCGCGTTGTTCAGTTACGGTCAACGCACTTCAGTCATCGCAACCGGGAGGCGGAGCTCCTCGCGATAGCTACCAGTAGCTAATCAGAGCGCCCAACAATAGAAATGCATTGTTCTCTATTTCTGTAAAAGCGGAATGGTAGACTTTTTTCCGTGGAGGGTTTCGATCTTTCAGTTTCACTCAGCGATTTTCGTAATTTCTGTTAATATTTAGAATATGGCACCAGTTACCATGTTTTTTGCATCAAGTTAATCCTCAGAAAATGTAGCAACAGATGGTATAAAAATAGTAATGTAAAATATTGAATTCTGTGATTTATAAGCCGTCAGAAACTAGGTGCATAGGCTTTTGGTCCCCCTTCATTATAACTCAACGATCAGCTCCCATGAATTGCAGTATCTGGGGCTACGGTAAAAAGGATACAGACACTGAGCGCACTTGCTCCGAGTGCGAGTGCAAGCAAACCGTTCCGTCTGACATATCTCGATCTCGATAGCTTTTCGACATTTTTCCTATGAGCATCTGTCATTTTCTCAATATATTCTTTATCTCTTGCCGAAAGGTCGTCTCGAACAAAATCTACCCTTCTCATACTTTCAGGGGGATTTTGAGGATTGCTCGGCCCAGCTCCACTTGATGACGCCATTTTGAGTAGATTACGCAACAAAATTTCGGAACGAGCGATAAATTGCATGTACGATCGATCAATCGATACTTCGAATTCGAGGGGCATTTTTTGTCTTTTTTTTGTTTTTTTTTGTTGTTGTCTTTTTGTTATTTTGTCAGCGATGATGAAGAAAACTGTCGTTTTTAATGTTTTCGTGAAGTGCAGTTCTGAGCTCTGAACTTATAATTATGTATTTCTTATCTATCCTTATTTTCATTTGCATAGCCTATTAAGCCCGTCTCACACTGTGCGATTTGCTGCGATGCGATTTTTGAGAAAACTGATATATTATTTGATATGGACATTCAAACAAGGAAATTAATGCTGTTCAAAGTTCTTGGTATTCCTGTGAATAATACAATTGTAATTCACGGTTATTACGAACCCCCTTCTCTGTATAAAATAGTTTAAAATCAAATTGTTTCTATATCGCAGTGACGTCACAGCGATCTTGCGATTTTAAGCTAATTTGACATTTACTCCCAATTAACGGATCGCATTTGAAAAAAAAATTCGCTTGCATTGTTCCTATACTTTTTCTGCATCTCATAAGATAATTTTGAATGTTGGAATATGTCACATTTAAGAAAAACTTCCATTTGTTCCAAAAATCGCATCGCAGCAAATCGCACAGTGTGAGGCGGGCTTTAGCCTAATTAATGCATTTATTTATTTTTGCGGGCGCACAATTGATTTTACAATCATGAATGAAGAAAAATTGATAGGGGCAGATCTACGGTGCACATAAACTGAAACTAATTTGGGATCTACTCAATATTGATATACGAGAGTGGGGGTGCAGAACTTTCTGAGATCTGAGAGGGTGCAAAATTGATCCTAAACTAGTAGCGGATCCAGGGGGCAGCTAGGAGACATGTGCGACACTGCTAATAGCTCTTCCAGTGCAAGGTCAATTTTTAATTGACCATGCCCTATATCTTCTACGCTCCATTTCATAAAATAGAAATGGGGCCTACTTAAATTATTTTGAATACATTGACTTTTAAAAAATTTACTCTGTATAGATCTATAGAAATTAGGTTGAAATTAAGGGGCACAGACACAGCATTGATACAACAAGGTGACAGATCAATATACGATGTCTGACTCGAGTCATATTGACATCTCCCCATCTGATAAATAAATTGCAAAAACAATTTTATTCACAAGGTTTTACATCCTTGGCAAGAGTTACTTTTGCTAAAGCCACCCAAATTGAAAAATGAGAATGTGGAAATGGTTTATGATATTTTAACATAGGTAAGGGTTGGGGTTATTTTGAATTATTTTTTTTAATTCTAATAAAAAAAACACAACTTTGCAATTTATTTAGTCCAAAAAGACAAAGATAGCGTATGTCGGAACCCAATTCACATCACTTATTCACCATTACACCAATGAGATCGAACGATTTGCAACTGTCCGATGATTTTTTTTTGTGAGTAATTTCAATAACAAAAACTGAACGTCCGATATATTATTGACACGCATGTGCGCACAGGTGAAGAAACCTTTCCTTCGTTTAAATTTAGTGAAAATCACATCAACACCGCCAAATTTGACATTCCAATTTAGCTTCCCCAGTTAGTGAGCTGCTTATGTATGGCCTGGGATTACTTAATAAAACAATGTGGTACAAGATACATTAAAGGTATGGTAGGGGGTCCTAAAGCTATGCAGGCTTTAAATCAATCTACGCACTTCATATACTAATGAAGTGAATGGGGCCAAAGTATAGTTTAATTTCAAAGTTCGGAATTCCTTTAGTGTAATGACTAGAATCTAACTGTTAGAATTGTAGAAAGTAGAAGTAGACCTAGACTACAACTACAAGCAAGCCAAGGGCAGTGTCAAATAAAAACAAAAAATTGAATAGTCTATATCGTCGCTTAGAGGCCAGAAGGGCGCTATTGCAGATCAAGGATGTTTCGTTTTGGTGCCAGAAGGGCGCTAATACACATTGACTTTGTACAGTATAGCGCCCTTATGGCCCTCAACGGAAATCTTTAGATGCATAACGCCCTTATGGCTCCCACAGACGTTATCGAACAATTTAATTATAGTCTATATCACAAAAATTTGAAGAGAACACATCATTAAAATGTAACTTCAACGCAAGTGCAGGCACTGTGTTCGAACAACAACAAAGCCAGAGTGAGAGGGCACGGAGAAAATGTTACTCCATAATTTAGTAATTTATGCATGACGCCGAATGATCACGAATTAGCATATGAAATACACTACCATTGTGCTTCCAATGAACAATAGTCACGATAAAAATTAGATTCGTCATTTATTTTTTTGGTAAGTCCTCATTTCTTTATACGTTTTGAAATGTTGGGCGTAGTCCGACAGTGGATTCGTTGAAGTTCTTTTTATATTTCTCTTCTTTATCTAAAAAAATATTGAAAGGGTGGGTCTACGCTTAACCGTTTTGGAAGTCGAGTCTTGCAGTTTTTCCTTGCGAAATGGGTCCAATTTGGTTATGATTGACAGCGCGCAAAGACAAAGCGGTCTTTATCGGGAACAGCTGAATCGCGTTGTTCAGTTACGGTCAACGCACTTCAGTCATCGCAACCGGGAGGCGGAGCTCCTCGCGATAGCTACCAGTAGCTAATCAGAGCGCCAAACAATAGAAATGCATTGTTCTCTATTTCTGTAAAAGCGGAATGGTAGACTTTTTTCCGTGGAGGGTTTCGATCTTTCAGTTTCACTCAGCGATTTTCGTATATTTCTGTTAATATTTAGAATATGGCACCAGTTACCATGTTTTTTGCATCAAGTTAATCCTCAGAAAATGTAGCAACAGATGGTATAAAAATAGTATGTAAATATTGAATTCTGTGATTTATAAGCCGTCAGAAACTAGGTGCATATAGGCTGTTTGGTCCCCCTGTCATATATATACTCCGGAATGGCCACTCCGGCCATGACACGCCTAAGGTACCTGGAGTATCGTGTTATACTATTATGTTGATGTCAGTGGGCCACGACACATTCTCTATGTTTACCCATTATTACCCGAGGGATGAGAGTCGGAGGTAGCAATTGTCGAGAAACACGGATATCCAGATCTAGCTTCAGCACTTCATGTATCTACGATTCTCGTGAGAGCCTAGTTTCGATATTCAGAAATTTTTTGAAAAGTTACCCAAATGAGCTAAGGAATCTCTGGTTTCCAATATTTACGTATCAATGAGTGGCAGTTAGGATCTTTCTGTGTAGTCAGCTGAAGGGTCGGTTCTACCCAGAACAATAAATGCTGACTCTTGCTGCCCACATATCATTCAGAAGCGGAGATAACAATTGCTGAAGGAATTGCATCGGCCAACAGCTCCCACTGATCGACGACCTTTCCTGAGTAGATTACGCAACAATTCAGGAAGACGAGCGTAATGGCATGTGAGCGAATCGCATCTGCAATCGATACATTCGAAATTCGAGGGACATTTTTTTGTCTTTTTTTGTTTTTTCTTATAGTTGTGTGTACTTTGTTTGTCTTTCAGCGATGATGAAGAAACGTCGTTTTTAATGTGTTCCGTAGAAGGTGCAGGGTGCTCGAGCCTTAGCTAGAGAACTCATATTGATATTATCCGCTCATATCCTCATATATACCTATACTACCTTCTTCCTACATCTTGCATAGCTCGAATTCTACAGCCAACACAAAAAACAACGAGAGTTCATCAAGATCAGAACAACTGAAGTGCGAATAAAAGTTGCATGCAAGATTAAGGACGATAGGGTACGAATGTTTTGGAGAGGAGAACGCCTTGATAATCACGATTTTAATTGTAGAGAAATGAGTTAAATATATTGCGTACCGCATCCATATGTGCACAGTGAGATGTCAGTGAGCCTGTTGCGAAACATAAAGAATTTCAGATAGTATTCTCCTACGATGAATAATACACATTCCGCTACCATTTACACGGTTGGAATATATGTTACCGAACTGCGCGTTGACGTGTCCTGGAGGCTGATAAGAAATTTGAGTTTTGGACTAAAGATGATATTTAAGAACGAAAAATATCCAATATGTTGTTGAAGTATAGGTAAAAACCCTCTTTCGCAGTAGACCTTGTCAGATCATAGGTTGGTAATAAATCAAAAAATGGGTGATTGTCGGGATTTAGCGATTTAAGATAAAGACTAATTGACATTCATAACCAGACTTCACACACGACGAACCATCTTGTCACAAGGAAAAAAATAAAAAATTTCGGATATGGCATTGGTGTGCGCTACAACATTGGTACTCCTGCGAGTCTCATCAACATAATTTTTAATGCACTTAGGATATGATCATATTAAGAAAAACTTCCATTCGTTCCAAAATCGCATCGCCAGCAAATCCGCACAGTGTGCAGGCGGCTTAGCCCTATTAAGCATTTCATTTATTTTTGCGGGTTCAGCGACGCTCTATTCAACTTGGTACGGATTTTTACCAGAACTATCAATTGATTGTTAAGAACAAATTGAATAGGCAATCTACGGCTCGCACATAAACGCAACAAATGTTGGGATCTACTCTCCGACTCATCACGAAAGATTGGGGGGCAGACTTTCTGATGTCTGAGAGGTGCAAAATGATACCCTAACTAGTAGCGGATCCAGGGGGCGACTAGAGCACATGTCGCCCCTCCCAAGAGCCCTTCCCCCCCCCTCCC
>CALNVZ010002100.1:69530005-69567934 GCA_940671915.1 Paracentrotus lividus | reverse complement strand
GACATGGTGCCCTCCCCCAAGAGCCCCTTCCCCCCCCCCCCAAAAAAAAAAAAAGTAAGAAAAAGTCTAAAAACGTAGTAGGTGGCCGTCAGTCGACCTGAGTGAGAGAACTTATACCCCTCCCCATATGGATGAAAATGGATGTAGGCCTAAATTAAATATGGACAGCAAAAAAAAATTTCACAACCTACCCCTCCCGCTGATAGCATTTGGCTGCCATGACGTGAAAAATTGTGAGGTCCCCTCTTTGCTTGGTTGGGGTATTATCCAAAAAAATGGTTGTATTCCTGTGGTATATTTTACAGCACAAGATACCACAGAATATTAAATGTTTTGGTATCATTGTACCATATTGATTTTTCTAGTAATTGAGCTCTCCACACCAGTTGCATAATGACTTCATCATCTAATATGCAGGATTACCACACCATGTTACCACAAGACTCCCACAACCCATTTCCACTGGATAACAACACAACATGTTACCACAGACTCCCACAAACCCATTCCCCACTGGATAACAACACCCATGTTACCACAAGACTCCACAAACCCATTCCACTGATAACAACACACATGTTACCACAAGACTACCACACAATGTTACCATAAGACTCCACAAACCCATTTCCACTGGATAACAACACATGTTACCACAGGATACCACACACCATTTCCACTGATAACAACACACATGTTACCACGGACTCCCACAAACCATTTCACTGATTACCACACCCATGTTACCACAAGACTCCCACAAACCCATTTCCACTGGATAACAAACACATGTTACCACAAGACTACACACACCTGTTCCCATAAGACTCCCACAAACCCATTTCCACTGGATAACAACACACATGTTACCACAGACTACCACACACATGTTACCATAGACTCCCACCAAAACCCATTTCCACTGGATAACAACACACATGTTACCACAGGACTCCCACAAACCCATTTCCACTGGTACCACACCCATGTACCACAAGACTCCCACAACCATTTCCACTGGATACAACACACATGTTACCACAAAGACTCCCACAAACCCATTTCCACTGGATAACAACACACATGTTACCACAAGACTCCACAAAACCCATTTCCACTGGATAACAACACACATGTTACCACAAGACTACCACACACTGTTCCCATATAGACTTTCACATTTGTTCACAGGATTACCACATATCCATTACCTAAGGATAATACATTGCACTACCACACACCCATTGGTCACACCATAAGATAACTATTGCACTACCACACACCCATTGGTCATACATAAAGAATCTACTGCACTACACACACCCATTGGCCTACCATAAGACTAGCTACTGCACACCAATTAAAAATATAAAAAACTACACACATCTATTACTTCAGGACTGACACATACCCATTACCACAGGATGGACACACTTCCAATAGGATTCGCCACACTCATGTTACAGGACTACATGTATGATTACCACAGAAAACGACACATCTGTTGTATTCATGTGCTTCATATATAAATACTACTTAAATACTTAGAGATATTGATTTGTGTGGCATATATGCGGTGGCGGATCCAGGATTCAAAAATAGAAGGGCGCCAGGCACGATAAGGGGCTGAGCAGCCGAAATTTTCTGATTTTAACATGTACAGTCAATGAGTGGTTTTTAACTTATAGAGGGGACGTGCATCTCATGCGCTCCGCCTGATCCGCCACTGTATATGTGACCTTTTGTACTTCCTGTGGTACCTGTTTTAACACACTTTATAGCCTGCCACATTCTACAGGAACATTAATGACAATTAATTTACTAATACCATGTGTGGTGTACCATAGACTGTGGTTATTCCAGACATTTCTTTTTTTAATGTTTTCCAGTTTAAAATGTAAGAATAAGCAAATCAGTAATGTTTTTAATCCTAAACAGACTGGGCATGGTCCCCTTCGATGTTTAGCACAAAATCCAGAAACATGTAAGTCTGGCACAACTTTTGAGACTAATATCCAGAAATACAGAAGTTTAAAAAGAAACAAAGAAATACATAGGATTTTTTTCTTTTCAATTTTATTATGATATAAACTTTTTAAAAAGTTATATACATTGTAGATGCCTTCTGCAAAAAAATATATAAATTTGCAAGTTAATTTTGGTTTTATATGCCAAAAAAAGTGTTTTTGTACATACATTTTATAGTTATAAGGGAATTCAACCTGTAATTAAATTGTTAAAAAATAAAATATGAGTAAATGTTTGAAGAATATCCACCAACGATAATAAAGTTCTTTGCTTTAGTTTTGATTTTGTGATGTCAGTCTGCAGCTACTTATACTTTCCCACATGATGTGCAATATGTAAAAGCCGTGATTTGATTTTTCTACACGGTTCTTGTTAAAGAATTAGGTCTCTTTTTTTTAGGTGGGTATATTAACTTATAAGTGTGATGATAATAAAACAGTAAAGGTGAATCAATTGATATTCTTCTAAAAAAATGGTAATATATGGAATTTACATTAATTACACAACATGAGGGAGATCAGCTCACAAGTGACATACAAAATTAAAGATTTAATTATCCGTACCTTCTTTGTCCTTCATGGATTTTTCTTCAAATCTTCAGATATTTTGAGGGTATCTTTCTGTTCTTTTTAAACCAATTAAATTCTGGGGAGAACTTCCCTTTAATCATAATAATTCAAGATTACATATTAACAAAAAAATACTGTTTGACCTCGCCTATCCGGTCACGTTGGGAACACACCATCGGGTAAAAACGATATGGCTGGTTGTTTGAGTAATGTATACTTATGTACTTGGACACCATCCAAATCTATAACAGGGGACATAACAGCCTTGAGGGGAAGGATTTATAGGATGAATGATTGTAGGGCATAGATGATCATAATGTCTTTCTAAATATAAGGAGATGAAAGTAATGTGACTAACAGGAGTGCAGGCATTTAGTGGATTTAAAAAGGAATAAATGAGGAATCTGGCCGATCCATGGCCAGTTTGTAAGAGTTGGCCGGTTAAATGATGGCCATATAAGCGAGGTTGAACTGTATACAGAATTGTAGTTTATGATATCAATCTTTCAAAATAGAGAGCATCAAATATATTGTTATTTTCTAATCAATAAACTTATCAGGCGACGAAAATCTGCTTTGAGCTGGCATAAAGATGTTTCGAAAGGAAAAAAAAACATATAACATTTGATGTCAGGGATCATTTGACAAAGGGCATCAAAAGTGGATTTTGACGAATTTCTGCTCGCTTATATATCTTAGAATCCTGGATACACGCATGCGAATGGTACGCTTTGTTTTCAAGCTGAACATGAAACACACCTGTCAAGAAATCAACTTTTTCCTAGGAAATCCAACCATGAATCCAGCTATGTTGAAATTGAACCTGCTTGTTGTAACTGCTCTCATTGTTTGGTAGAATTATATATCTCCAAATTAATGTAAGAAGCATAAAAATATGTTCATAATGTCCATAGTCTCTGTTCATCACTGAGAGAGGTCTTCATGATTGTGGCATGGATAGAAGGCTTTCAAAGTCTGGTGTACATACATGTATGAACCCGCTAGTAGAAACCGCTCTCATGGTTTGATGGAATTATTGTTTCTAAATGTAGAGAAGCATAAATGTTCACACTGTCCATAGTCCTCTATTCATCACTGAGCGGTCTTTATGATTGTGGCATTGATAAAAGACTCTCAAAGTCTGGTGTACATATGAACGATGTTTGATGTGACCTAGAGTAAGCATTTCACTCATCTCTTCACCTCCTTCTCGAACATGAATGGAGACCACATCCTACAAGAGATAGAAAAATACAATTGACATGATATTGGGCATTCCATAGAATAATCAACCTTTTTGTACATCTAACCCCCATTTCTCAGTCTTTACTCCACTCCATGAACTAATCATAGCATGATAATACACACATTACATGCACTTGCACAAAAGTTCAACCCATTGAGGACTGGGCCCGAATATGTTCAACCTGAGGTCTACAGGAAATGTGTGTTATATAGCCAATCAGTTCGTCTCCAACAGTCAAAGACTGTGACTTTGGTAGGATGATTACATACATATAACAAGATTAAAGGCAATATGATATGAAGCTGATATCACATGCAGTTAAATCTGCACTTTCTAATCAACTATAAGACATTAGAAAATGCATACATGTCTTTGCAAACCAAAAAACATGACAATGCCTACCTGAAGAAAACCACTTGGTGTTCCCATAGAAACATCCAGGTTGAACACCATTCGTGAGGACGAAATCTGGTCTTTCCTGACTTTAAAATTGAAGCTGCCCAAGAATCCCTCTGGTAGATCTTTCAGAGTGCAAGGTCTCTGTTACAAATGAAGAAAAATATTCAATGATTTGGGTGATAAATGGTTATATATTTTTAATCTTAGAAACAAGATGTTCTTTGCCCTAATGCTTGCCTAGGAGATTTAATTTGGGGCCACCTTCATTTCTAAAAATTCTTACAGGCAAATATGATTATGTCTCTCACAAGAGATGTTAAGCACTGTTTTTTATCTAAATATTAACAAAAGTAATTTTAAAAAGTAAATAAAAATCAACACTACTTTTCAAAACTCCCTAAAATCAACCCTCTACTGGTATCACATTCCTCCAGTGTATTTACACTAAAAAGCAATGCAGGAGCATTTTTAAAGAACAACTTACATTGCAGACAACTCATAGCGCAACAATTCATATCACGTTGGACTGTAGAATACCAGAATGCATGTTAAAAATCGTAATTCAAGTTAGATTTATTTATTCAAATAGATTTCCACCTTTTTTGAGCTACTACTTGGCTTCTCGACACCTCCAACACCGGAGATGTTTGGCTTCTTATCTTCCTCTTCCTCCTCTGTATGGGTAGACCAGGGAGAGTTGTCTGGCATCTGAAAGAACAGAGGATCTCCCTCTGATTCCGCATCTTGCTGAAGATGGTTGCACATGTTACTCTTCCGTAGACAGGTCATCTTGGAGAGTGTTTATGATGGACGATGGGGGCAGTTTCTTTTTCATTTGGACTTCCATGTCCTCATCCTCCATGGGCTCGGGCTTGACTGGAAGATTTTAAAAAAAATAGAAATAAAACAAAACAGTTGATATGATATGAAAATCAAGGCCACATTTTGTTTGAGGTATCTCACATCATGACTTTGGGTGGGTGAATGAGTTGTAACACAGTGTAATAAAAAAAGATGGTGGTGTAGTAGTAAAAGCAAATATGAAAATTAGCTTTTAAAATGTAAAGTCACCAGTCCTGGTATTGCCCCTTTGCAATCTTAATAATAATAATAATATAATAATTATCGTTTTATTTACCCAGGGTAGCCACTTCAGTTCTTGACAACTGTCTCCAGCGGGCCCTGCATGATGTTCTTATTACCCCTAAAGCTCCTTACACATGTTGAGCCAAATTTTGTAAAAATTGCATTTCATTGTGTACAGCAAGCATTACCATACTCGGGTGAGCTAAAATATATACCAGATTGCATGCCCAACCAGTGTAATTTTGATTTAAATGAGGCAGTTTAATGATTAGGCCAAGTATATCATTTTCAAATTCTGCTTAGTCTTTTAAGCGCTTAGAGATGAAACTGTTTCATATTAGGCGCTATATAAATCGCAACTATTATTATTATTATTATTATTTAAAAGAATATAGAACACAATTTTTCTGAAGTAGCAATGGTGGATTACCTGTAATAATGAAATCACCTAAAAGCTTATGTACGTATCATATAAACCTCTGTGTAACATTAAAGCCAAGTAGAATGATTATTGTAATGAATGATTATATACCTTTAATATCTGGCATCTCATCGGTTTCCATCTCCAATCTGCTTCCTCTTTTTAATAATCGGCTTTCTTTTCATCCTTCACTGATTGGGTTTTGAGTTGTTTGGGTGGTTTGGCCATAGGTAAGGTAATGGGTTGATATCGACCATCTTGGGTAGAGTCATCAAAGGTCACTGATGAACTGAATAATGGAAATTTTCATTTTCACTTAAAAAAAAAAGATCAATACATTTACAAAACAACAATTCAAATGATGTTAAATATATGATAAAATATCAAGCTTTTGATCCAAATTCTAGTAACAGTACTCTGTCACAATATTCATTCACAATATGCAATGAGGTTGTCTTTAACAGTGCTTGTCCTAAATTGCTGTCCAACTCATTACACACCAAGGGATTATCTATTTAGGAACACTCTGGAACTGGCTTCCAAAATTTTGCCTTCGCGCCTCAGCACTAATTCCCTTGAGGATATCAACTAAAACATTCCAAGCCCCTATTCACAACATTTGGTGCATCTTTGCAATCTCAGCAACACCCTATTCCCATTATCCTGTAAATCCCTGAGAAAGAAGATTACAAGAAGATTATCCTTATTATTCTTTTATTATCTTCACTTACGTCATCTCGAACAAGTTCTCTGAGACGATCACTATCGCCAATGAAGTCTCCAGCACCATTATTGAAACTCTTACTGCCAGCCTTGCACCCCTAGACCTTCCATCTCCACCTCCTCCTCCACCACGAAAACTTGGTTCTCGAATACCTTGGAGGCTGCTGTACACAATGAAAACAACACAGATTAGGCTTAAGTACCACATCCCATGAAGAAAGAATGGAAATTCCATGGAAATAATATAAAAAAAAAAAAAAAAGTAAAGAAAAAGTCTAAAAACGTAGTAGGGTGGCCGTCAGTCGACCTGAGTGAGAGAACTTATACCCCCTCCCCATATGGATGAAAATGGATGTAGGCCTAAATTAAATATGGACAGCAAAAAAAAATATTCACAACCTACCCCCTCCCGCTGATAGCAATTTGGCTGCCATGACGTGAAAAATTGTGAGGTCCCCTCTTTGCTTGGTTGGGGTATTATCCAAAAAAATGGTTGTATTCCTGTGGTATATTTTTACCACACAAGATACCACAGAAATATTAAATGTTTTGGTATCATTGTACCATATTGATTTTTCTAGTAATTTGAGCTCTCCACACCAGTTGCATAATGACTTTCATCATCTTAACTGCAGGATTACCACACCCATGTTACCACAAGACTCCCACAAACCCATTTCCACTGGATAACAACACACATGTTACCACAAGACTCCCACAAACCCATTCCCCACTGGATAACAACACCCATGTTACCACAAGACTCCCACAAACCCATTCCCCACTGGATAACAACACACATGTTACCACAAGACTACCACACACATGTGAGCCATAGAGACTTCCACAAACCCATTTCCACTGGATAACAACAACATGTTACCACAGGACTACCACACACCCATTTCCACTGATAACAACACACATGTTACCACAGGACTCCCACAAACCCATTCCACTGGATTACACACCCATGTTACACAAGACTCCCACAAACCCATTTCCACTGGATAACAACACACAGTTACCACAAGACTACACACACCTGTTCCCATAAGACTCCCACAAACCCATTTCCACTGGATAAACAACACACATGTTACCACAAGACTACCACAACACTGTACCATAAGACTCCCACAAACCCATTTCCACTGGATAACAACACACATGTTACCACAGGACTCCCACAAACCCATTTCCACTGGATTCCACACCCATGTTACCACAAGACTCCACAAACCCATTTCCACTGGATAACAACACACATGTTACCACAAGACTCCCACAAACCATTTTCGCACTGGATAACAACACACATGTTACCACAAGACTCCCACAAACCCATTTCCACTGGATAACAACACACATGTTACCACAAGACTACCACACACCTGTTCCCATATAGGACTTTCACATTTGTTCACAGGATTACCACATATCCATTACCTAAGGATATACATTGCACTACCACACACCCATTGGTCACACCATAAGACTAACTATTGCACTACCACACACCCATTGGTCATACCATAAGACTATCTACTGCACTACCACACACCCATTGGGCCTACCATAAGACTAGCTACTGCACACCAATTAAAAATATAAAAAAACTACCACACATCTATTACTTCAGGACTGACACATACCCATTACCACAGGATGGACACACTTACCATAGGATTCGCCACACTCATGTTACAGGACTACATGTATGATTACCACAGAAAACGACACATCTGTTGTATTCATGTGCTTCATATATAAATACTACTTAAATACTTAGGAATATTGATTTGTGTGGCATATATGCGGTGGCGGATCCAGGATTCAAAAATAGAAGGGCGCCAGGCACGATAAGGGGCTGAGCAGCCGAAATTTTCTGATTTTAACATGTACAGTCAATGAGTGGTTTTTAACTTATAGAGGGGACGTGCATCTCATGCGCTCCCGCCTGGATCCGCCACTGTATATGTGACCTTTGGTACTTCCTGTGGTACCTGTTTTAACACACTTTATAGCCTGCCACATTCTACAGGAACATTAATGACATTAATTACTATACCATGTGTGGTGTACCATAGACTGTGGTTATTCCAGACATTTCTTTTTTTAATGTTTTCCAGTTTAAAATGTAGAAATAAGCAAATCAGTAATGTTTTTAATCCTAAACAGACTGGGCATGGTCCCCTTCGATGTTTAGCACAAAATCCAGAAACATGTAAGTCTGGCACAACTTTTGAGACTAATATCCAGAAATACAGAAGTTTAAAAAGAAACAAAGAAATACATAGGATTTTTTTCCTTTTCAATTTATTATGATATAAACTTTTTAAAAGTTATATACATTGTAGATGCCTTCTGCAAAAAAATATATAAAATTTGCAAGTTAATTTTGGGGTTTTATATGCCAAAAAAAGTGTTTTGTACATACATTTTTATAGTTATAAGGGAAGTTCAACCTGTAATTAAATTTGTTAAAAATAAAAATATGAGTAAATGTTTGAAGAATATCCACCAAACGATAATAAAGTTCTTTGCTTTAAGTTTTGATTTTGTGATGTCAGCTGCAAGCTACTTATACTCTCCCACATGATGTGCAATATGTAAAAGCCGTGACTTTGATTTTTCTACACGGTTCTTGTTAAAGAATTAGGTCTCTTTTTTTTAGGTGGGTATATTAACTTATAAGTGTGATGATAATAAAACAGTAAAGGTGAATCAATTGATATTCTTCTAAAAAAATGGTAATATATGGAATTTACATTAATTACACAACATGAGGGAGATCAGCTCACAAGTGACATCACAAAATTAAAGATTTAATTATCCGTACCTTCTTTGTCCTTCATGGATTTTCTTCAAATCTTCAGATATTTTGAGGGTATTCTTCTGTTCTTTTTAAACCAATTAAATTCTGGGGAGAACTTCCCCTTTAATTCATAATAATTACAGATTACATATTAACAAAAAAAAATACTGTTTGACCTCGCCTATCCGGTCACGTTGGGAACAGCACCCATCGGGTAAAACGATATGGCTGGTTGTTTGAGTAATGTATAGCTTATGTACTTGGACACCATCCAAATCTATAACAGGGGACATAACAGCCTTGAGGGGAAGGATTTATAGGATGAATGATTGTAGGGCATAGATGATCATAATGTCTTTCTAAATATAAGGAGATGAAAGTAATGTGACTAACAGGAGTGCAGGCATTTATGTGGATTTAAAAAGGAATAAATGAGGGAATCTGGCCGATCCATGGCCAGTTTGTAGAGTTGGCCGGTTAAATGATGGCCATATAAGCGAGGTTGAACTGTATACAGAATTGTAGTTTATGATATCAATCTTTCAAAATAGAGAGCATCACATATATTGTTATTTTTCTAATCAATAAACTTATTCAGGCGACGAAAATCTGCTTTGAGCTGGCATAAAGATGTTTCGAAAGGAAAAAAAAACATATAACATTTGATGTCAGGGGATCAATTTGACAAAAGGGCATCAAAAGTGGGATTTGACGAATTTCTGCTCGCTTATATATCTTAGAATCCTGGATACACGCATGCGAATGGTACGCTTTGTTTTCAAGCTGAACATGAAACCACCTGTCAAGAAATCAACTTGTTTCCTAGGAAATCCAACCATGAATCCAGCTATGTTGAAATTGAACCTGCTTGTTGTAACTGCTCTCATTGTTTGGTAGAATTATATATCTCCAAATTAATGTATAGAAGCATAAAAATATGTTCATAATGTCCATAGTCTCTGTTCATCACTGAGAGAGGTCTTCATGATTGTGGCATGGATAGAAGGCTTTCAAAGTCTGGTGTACATACATGTATGAACCCGCTAGTAGAAACCGCTCTCATGGTTTGATGGAATTATATGTTTCTAAATGTAGAGAAGCATAAAATGTTCACACTGTCCATAGTCTCTATTCATCACTGAGCGGTCTTTATGATTGTGGCATTGATAAAAGACTCTCAAAGTCTGGTGTACATATGACACGATGTTTGATGTGACCTAGAGTAAGCATTTCACTCATCTCTTCACCTCCTTCTCGAACATGAATGGAGACCACATCCTACAAGAGATAGAAAAATACAATTGACATGATATTGGGCAATTCCATAGAATAATCAACCTTTTTGTACATCTAACCCCCATTTTCTCAGTCTTTACTCCACTCCATGAACTAATCATAGCATGATAATACACACATTACATGCACTTGCACAAAAGTTCAACCCATTGAGGACTGGGCCCGAATATGTTCAACCTGAGGTCTACAGGAAATGTGTGTTATATAGCCAAATCAGTTCGTCTCCAACAGTCAAAGACTGTTGACTTTGGTAGGATGATTACATACATAATAACAAGATTTAAAGGCAATATGATATGAGAGCTGATATCACATGCAGTTAAATCTGCACTTTCTAATCAACTAATAAGACATTAGAAAATGCATACATGTCTTTGCAAACCAAAAAACAATGACAATGCCTACCTGAAGAAAACCACTTGGTGTTCCCATAGAAACATCCAGGTTGACACCATTCGTGAGGACGAATCTGGTCTTTCCTGACTTTAAAATTTGAAGCTTGCCCAAGAATCCCTCTGGTAGATCTTTCAGAGTGCAAGGTCTCTGTTTACAAATGAAGAAAAATATTCAATGATTTAGGGTGATAAAATGGTTATATATTTTTAATCTTAGAAACAAGATGTTCCTTGCCCTAATGCTTGCCTAAGGAGATTTAATTTGGGGCCACCTTCAATTCTAAAAATTCTTACAGGCAAATATGATTATGTCTCTCACAAGAGATGTTAAGCACTGTGTTTTATCTAAATATTAACAAAAGTAATTTTAAAAAGTAAATAAAAATCAACACTACTTTTCAAAACTCCCTAAAATCAACCCTCTACTGGTATCACCATTCCCTCCAGTGTATTTACACTTAAAAGCAATGCAGGAGCATTTTTAAAGAACAACTTACATTGCAGACAACTCATAGCGCAAACAATTCATATCACGTTGGACTGTAGAATACCAGAATGCATGTTAAAAATCGTAATTCAAGTTAGATTTATTTATTCAAATAGATTTCCACCTTTTTTGAGCTACTACTTGGCTTCTCGACACCTCCACCACCGGAGATGTTTGGCTTCTTATCTTCCTCTTCCTCCTCTGCTATGGGTAGACCAGGGAGAGTGTCTGGCATCTGAAAGAACAGAGGATCTCCCTCTGATTCCCGCATCTTGCTGAAGATGGTTGCACATGTTACTCTTCCGGTAGACAGGTCATCTTGGAGAGTGTTTATGATGGACGATGGGGGCAGTTTCTTTTCATCTTGGACTTCCATGTCCTCATCCTCCATGGGCTCGGGCTTGACTGGAAGATTTTAAAAAAAATAGAAATAAAAACAAACAGTTGATATGATATGAAAATCAAGGCCACATTTTGTTTGAGGTATCTCACATCATGACTTTGGGTGGGTGAATGAGTTGTAACACAGTGTAATAAAAAAAAGATGGTGGTGTAGTAGTAAAAGCAAATATGAAAATTAGCTTTTAAAATGTAAAGTCACCAGTCCTGGTATTGCCCCTTTGCAATCTTAATAATAATAATAATAATAATAATATTATCGTTTTATTTACCCAGGGTAGCCACTTCAGTTCTGACAACTGTTCTCCCAGCGGGCCCTGCATGATGTTCTTATTACCCCTAAGCTCCTTACACATGTTGAGCCAAATTTTGTAAAAATTGCATTTCATTGTGTACAGCAAGCATTACCATACTCGGGTGAGCTAAAATATATACCAGATGCATGCCCAACCAGTGTAATTTTGATTTAAATGAGGCAGTTTAATGATTAGGCCAAGTATATCATTTTCAAATTCTGCTTAGTCTTTTAAGCGCTTAGAGATGAAACTGTTTCATATTAGGCGCTATATAAATCGCAACTATTATTATTATTATTATTATTTAAAAGAATATAGAACACAATTTTTTCTGAAGTAGCAATGGTGGATTACCTGTAATAATGAAATCACCTAAAAGCAAGTTATGTACGTATCATATAAACCTCTGTGTAACATTAAAGCCAAGTAGAATGATTATGTAATGAATGATTATATACCTTTAATATCTGGCATCTCATCGGTTTCCATCTCCAAATCTGCTTCCTCTTTTTTAATAATCGGCTTCTTTTCATCCTTCACTGATTGGGTTTTGAGTTGTTTGGGTGGTTTGGCCATAGGTAAGGTAATGGGTTGATATCGACCATCTTGGGTAGAGTCATCAAGGTCACTGATGAACTGAATTAATGGAAATTTTCATTTTCACTTTAAAAAAAAAGATCAATACATTTACAAAACAACAATTCAAATGATGTTAAATATATGATAAAATATCAAGCTTTTGATCCAAATTCTAGTAACAGTACTCTGTCACAATATTCATCACAATATGCAATGAGGTTGTCTTTAACAGTGCTTGTCCTAAATTGCTGTCCAACTCATTACACACCAAGGGGATTATCTATTTAGGAACACTCTGGAACTGGCTTCCAAAATTTTGCCTTCGCGCCTCAGCACTAATTCCCTTGAGGATATCAACAAAACATTCCCAGCCCCTATTCACAACATTTGGTGCATCTTTGCAATCTCAGCAACAACCCTATTCCCATTATCCTGTAAATCCCTGAGAAAGAAGATTACAAGAAGATTATCCTTATTATTCTTTTATTATCTTCACTTACGTCATCTCGAACAAGTTCTCTGAGACGATCACTATCGCCAATGAAGTCTCCAGCACCATTATTGAAACTCTTACTGCCAGCCTTGCCACCCCTAGACCTTCCATCTCCACCTCCTCCTCCACCACGAAAACTTGGTTGCTCGAATACCTTGGAGGCTGCTGTACACCAATGAAAACAACACAGATTAGGCTTAAGTACCACATCCCATGAAGAAAGAATGGAAATTCCATGGAAATAATAATCTTTTTTTATAATTTTCAAATTGCCATAATATTCTAGCCATGCGTACTCATCATGTGGCTTATAACAGCATTATAAATTACAGTGTAAGTAAATATTTTTGATAATAAATATAGCTATAAGTTCAGTTTCTTAATAACTGTTCAAATTAAAAGTCTGCTAACTTGGCCCCCTACCCCTTCATTAGTACACACAAAAAAAATCCACATGGTAAATAGAGAGAGTTTATATTTAATCTTTTTTTTTAATTTTTTAGGTCATACCAATAATCAAACAAAAAATTATCATTATACTCACCTCTGGCATTCAATCTCTCAGTTGGTCCTCCCTCGAAAATGGACGAATGAGACTGTATAAATTCAGGCCTGTTGCCCCTCCCCCTTCCTCTTCCTCTTCCTCTACCCCTCCCTCTCTCCCCCTTTTCAGACCTTCTTGATGTTGTTGGTGAGTTTGATGATTCCTCTACTCTGTTCCTGTTCATTTAAAACAATGTGGTATTTGAATGTTAATTTCTTAAAGAAATGTGTCGTACCAGGTATTATGTTATTAAAATTCATGGTACCATTTTTCCTAGGCATTTCCTGTTATCAAATAATGAACTTGATCCAGTTTGCATGAATTAGCTGTTGCTATGTCTGGTAAAGCCTCTGGAAAGCTTACAGGTTGGTGAGATCAATATTTACTTAAAAGGTATGATGCATATAATGTTAATATACTAGTTAACATGATTATTGGTGGGGTTAAAATCGCAAGTTGTCTACTAGACATATTCATGAGCAATGAGTAAAAAATTAGAGAGAAAACCAAAATTCAATTAATATTTATTATCATATTTAATTTCTAAGGAGTAACTCTCTTGAAACATTGTAAACATATTTTAAGTACTTACTCATCTTTATTTTTCTCTCTCCTTACTGGAATATTAGGCTTGAAAGATTTCTGCAAGCAAGGACAAAGAAAACATGAACATACTAGTATCAGAGATGCCCTTTGCTCTCAACAAAGAACTTGTCAACAACAAAAAAACAAACAAAAATAATGCTTATGATAAACAGTTAGATTCTTGTTGTGTTACTTCCCCAATGATCCCAATTAGTGAATACCCCCCCCCCCCCCCCCCCCATCCCCTAGTGTTTGAATAAATTATATTGGTATTACTTGATTTCCATTGATTTTAATTTGACATATGTTTCCATAATTCATATGTCAAATACCCTTGCCTCTCATTATTTTCAAATTCTAGCCCAAACTAAAGGTAGCCAAAGCATTGTTAATCCTCTTCTTATTATTATTATCGTTTTTCCTCTTCTTGTTGTTGGAGATCCTCCAGTAGATGGCTTAGTCAGACTTGCAATCATCCTCATCAAAGTAGATGAAACCTGATTACCATGCCATGCTAGATCGACCAGGCCGAAAAGTGGCTTAATCGGGCCTGATCGTGTTGACACATTTTATCAATTAATAACTAGTATTTCTGAGTAGCTGAGCTTACCTTGGGTATGCCTCCTAGTGTGAGATCACGTGTTCGTAGAGAAGGTAATCTCTCACTAGGTTTGATAACACTCCCTCGCCTGTTGATCAATCCTCGTGGGATGCTACCTGGAGATCCTTGTCCTTGAGATGAAGACCCTGCCATGCTGTACACCTCTTCGCTTCCTCTTTTACTTCAGAATTATGTCTAGAAGTAAAAAATCAGTGAGGAAGGAAAAGAAAACAATTAGAAAAGTATCCTCCTAAGCTAAGTCAGGTGTCAAAAAACTCTCAACTGTAGATTTTTTTTTTCTAGTCTCTTTTAGAGTGAATTTTTAATGTTTCTATGGTAGGCCTACTTTGGTAATTTAGTTTATTGTCATGATGTGCCACTGCCACACATAGAATTTCAAAGCAAGTTACATGATGGAGACCCTGTTAGGTACTTCCACATAAAAATAAAAAATGCCCTAACAGTCTAAAATCATGCCTGAAAGTAATCTTGAACGTCTCACTTTTCACAAGAAATAATTTGAAACCTGTGTGGAAAAACACAAATAGTAAAAATAATGCACTCAAATTCATGTAGCAATTTTGATCCCAAGTTATACTTTTCTTTTTCAGAGTGTAGAAATGTGAGATTAATCAATATTTTTACATTTTATGGTAGGCCCTAGTTGAGTTTATTATGTCCCAATGTATTTAAATTACAGTGTTCCTCTTGAAGAGAAAGCTTATGTAACATTTACAAAAAATTTATTGTTCTACATTGCATTGGGCTCAATGCAATGCAACGGGAGGCAATGCATTGAAATTTGTGAGGCATACATGTGGGACTGCACTCTGTGACTTGTGAGTGGGGTAGATCTAATGTTAGATCTCCCTAACCTTGTTTGGGGCTTGGAAGAGAATTTACAAAAAATTCCTTATCCATTAAAAAAAATTTGTGACTTACACACAGAAACCTGCAGAAAACACTGCACTGCACGCGCAACAGGGCGGGGCTGTAACGCTAAGTCGCTAACCAGGTGGGCGCGGTTCACTGCAAAGTTGTGACTTGTGTCTTGTTACAAATTGTATTTGGACTGCTGCTTTTTTAACTTGAAGTTGATTAGATCTACAAACTCTTCAAAACACAACAAGTTAAATGAACATCATTTAACCAGGCATTATTTAACAATATTCCAATAGATATGAAGTACTTCTAGTATCACACATAGACTTCTAAACCACTACCGACGTCTCACTCACCATGCTCACGCACGAAAAAAAAATACTGAAAATGCAAAGTGACACCACACACATTGAAATGCCTACGAGTTCGTTCGTACAGAGCCAGAGGACAATGCATTTTGATTGTTGGGCGCCCTGATTAGCTATCGCGTCGAGCTCAGCCTCCTGGTTGCGATGACTGAAGTGTGTTGACCGTAACTGAACAACGTGATTCAACTTTTCCTGATAAAGACCGCATTTGTCGTGCGCGCTGTCAATCGTAACCAAAGTGGACCCATTTCGCAAGAAAAACTGCAAGACTCGACTTCACAAAACGTGCGCCCGCAAAGCCACTCTTTCAATACTTTTTAGAATAAAGAAGAGAAATATAAAAAGGAACTTCAACGAATCCACACTGTTGTGTTGGACTCCGCCCGACAGTTGAAAACGTATAAAGAAATGAAGACTTACCAAAAAAATACACAACGAATCTAAATGTTATCATGACTATTGTTTTATTGGAAGGCACAATGGTAGTGTATTTCATATGCTAAAGTGATCATTCGAGCGTCGTGCATAAATTATGGAGTATACCCTTGGAGAAGATATGCTACAACATAGATCAGAAGAGAAAGATCTTGGCATTCAAGTTGACGATGAGCTGAAGTTCCATAACCAGGTCGCATATGCTGCTAAAAAAGCAAACAGGGTGCTTTCCTGCATCCGCCGCAGCTTCGAATGCAAAGACAAAAATACAATTCCAAAGTTGTACAAAGGGCTTGTCAGACCCATCATCGACTACGGAGACTCTGTATGGTACCCTCGCTTCAAGATGGATGCAAAAGTCATAGGGACATAGAGAGGGTCCAGAAGAGAGCTACGAAGATGGTATATGGCATCCGAAACTTATCCTACACAGAGAGGCTGCAAGCTCTAAACCGCTTCCTTCTCTGGAATACAGGCGTCGTCGAGGCGACATGATCCAAGTGTTCAAAATCATCCATGGGCTGGATAGGATCCCTAGCGACACCTTTCTTGAACACTCTGCTGCTACCACAAGGGGTCATAGCCAGAAGCTGATCAAACACAGATGCTCTACAAAACTAAGACAAGACGCTTTCAGTCATCGAATTGTAAATGACTGAATGCACTCCCTGAAGAGGTCGTCTCTGCCCCTCAGTAATGATCTTCAAGACAAGGCTTGACCGAGTATGGAAGGCAAAAAGATTCTGCTCCCCATACGAGTAGAAGAGGAGAAAGAACACCAGCTAGACAACATGAAAGGGACAGAGCAAAGAAAGAAGGAAGATACAGGCAGCAAACACGGAGAAAAGTCTCCATAATTTAGTAATTTATGCATGACGCTCGAATGATCACGAATTAGCATATGAAATACACTACCATTGTGCCTTCCAATGAACAATAGTCACGATAAATT
This sequence comes from Paracentrotus lividus, assembly GCA_940671915.1. Classification (NCBI taxonomy): domain Eukaryota; kingdom Metazoa; phylum Echinodermata; class Echinoidea; order Camarodonta; family Echinidae; genus Paracentrotus; species Paracentrotus lividus. Next base: position 69,550,332 of record CALNVZ010002100.1, on the reverse strand, counting down.
TAAATTTGTCATTTATTTTTCTGATAAGTCCTCATTTCTTTATGCGTTTTGAATATTGGGCGTACGTCCGACAGTGGATTCGTTGAAGTTCCTTTTTTATATTTCTCTTCTTTATTCTAAAAAATATATTGGAAGAGTGGGTCTACGCCCAACCGTTTTTGAAGTCGCGTCTTGCAGCTTTCTTGCGAAATGGGTCCATTTGGTTAGATTGACAGCGCACGACAAAGCGGTCTTTATCGGAAACAGCTGAATCGCGTTGTTCAGTTACGGTCAACGCACTTCAGTCATCGCAACCGGGAGGCGGAGCTCCTCGCGATAGCTACCAGTAGTAATCAGAGCGCCCAATAATCAAAATGCATTGTTCTCTTATTTCTGTAAAAGCGGAATGGTAGACTTTTTTCCGTGGCAAACCATTTAGAGAAGGAAGAAAACTGAGCTGGAACTGGAAACCTGACTGCTGAGCCTACAGCATTTTTCCAGAATCTCGGGTAAAGGTAAAGGTAAAGGTAAAAATTTCTACGTGCCACATTCCAAAACGACATTCGACAAGGCAGAAACATTGCAGATAAATCAATGCACGGGACCGAAGTAAAGTCTAAAATATGTTCGTGGGCAGTCCTCGAGTTAGATCTAATTAGCTCTCTTCTCTACACTAGTCTATCAAAGATATATTTCGCGACGGTGTAGTGTATTCGATAGTAACATCAAAAGTACATTTCTTTTGACAAAGTAACAATTCTTACCGGCTTTACTCACAAATTCTTCTCAATGCAAATCGACTTTTTCCTGAAATTCACGATGCATGATAAATAGGCAAATGAAAAAGGAAAAAAAATATAGATCCCTATACCGGTAATTATATTTTTTTTCTTCCGACAATCCTGTAAAATAATAACACCTTCCTGGTTAGGCCTACATCTACTGATATACAGCGGAAGATCCAGGATTTGGCAGAAAATGGGGGTCCCATTCGGCAAATTTTGAAATGAAGGGGTTTGAAAGCAATTTTCTTTCAAATGCTCAATGTAGGCCTACATACTGTGACTGTTCTCAAAACAATAGAAGGGGCGTGTGCCCCTTGCACCCCATATGGATCCGCCTCTGGGTATTAATTGTTCTATCTATATACGGTACCTCTTGAAATGAAGTAATTTTTCCATTAACACACACACACACACACACAAACAAACACACAAACACACACAACACAAAATATTTGAATTTGATAGTAACGATACCAAATTCATAGACTTTGAAATACTGAAATACTTGAATATGTACAAGTGAATGCGTATCGAAAAAAAGGTATTCCGTTTTCAGAGGGGCAATATTTGGAGCTCATCTCTGTTATGGCTATTCATATGCAACATATAATTGAAGACGAAGATGTTCAAATATTAGTTATGAAGGACTTACATAAAAGTTGCTGAAACCTATATTTTAGCTTGTTAAGGGATTATTTTATCTTATGATGGCTCAACAATAATAATAGCTAAGCCATACCAACTCTCCACCTGCATACTATTTCTCTCTCTATCATATATTAATGTATTTATGTAACCATCTCTCTTTCTGCATCCCTCATCGTTTTCATTCCTCATAAATGTAAGTGACTTGTGTTTCTCTCATTCTTGAACATATTCTCTTCTTTCGTTGTTCTTTCCTTCTGTCATCTCTTTTCCTCTCATTCCCTTTGTTTCTTTATCACCTTACTTTCAAATATTATCGTATCTCTAATCACTCCTATTTCTTTTGTTCCCTTGTCGTCATTCCTTATGTATTTCCTTCTTTTTTCTTGGGGGCATGGGCGTGGGGGGGGGGGGGAGTTATCAATACTTCCATGATCAATTATTCCTGAAAGTTTCTAGAACATATGCTTCAATGTATATCTGTATAAATAGCTCCAGTTTTGCTAGAGCCCAAACACAAATATTGACCAATTGTTTGATATATTGGGCATTTGCTTTTAGTAGTTATAACTTTTTCTTCTAATCAATAGCTTCTTGGCCTAAATATGCAAATATTTTGCAGTAATTTAACGAGGCATAAAGTTCACACACAAAACTTTTCAAGATATTGACCTTTATTATTGCACCAAGCTTACACACATCGCAATTAACAAGTTGTCAGACATGTTTGAAACACAAATCTGTATTTCACTTAATATAAATTTAGTAGTCATATTAGCCGTTAAAACAATTTTTTGTTTGCTCTTGTAATTTTAGCATAAATAAAATTGAAAAATTTAAGATTGATATAACATTTGGTATTAATTTGCATGATAAACAAATCAAAATTCTAGGAAACATTCACATTTGTCTGATATTTGCATCTTGAAATATTGAAATAATTCAAATTTAGAATTAAATCAAGAATGAACTGTGCATTGTGTGCCAATAAGCTACTACAATTAAGAATTAAAATATTTTTATACTGAAAAACGAGAAACATTCAAGAGATGGATGTTACAAATTGGAAATACCGTCCTTATTTGAGGCATTAAACTTTTTTTAGCATGAGTCAAATTATTAGTGCATTGTTTAGAAATTTACTTTTGCGAACCTTGCCTCCTCGCGAAATTTGCAAAAGTATCATGCAGGCAAAAATTTCTGGATTTACAGTATTTAGTGCACATTTGACATCAATGGATGGTATTTGGAAGACTGTCTTCTTTAGTCTGATCTCCATTCCTTTATAATATTTACTAGGTCAATATTATAAATATTGTCTAAGCACTGTCTTATCTTTCTAAGGACCTGTCAGGATCCTTGCGGAAAAAAAGAAGAAAAAAGATATGTCAAGAGAAAAGTGTGTGTGACATAAAGGGCACTGCCCAAATACACATGATGATAGCGGGGTAATGACAGTCTAAAAACTAAAAAGAAAGCAATACCTAAAACTTCTGGTAGTTTTATAACGGAATCGGATACACAAACGAACTTGTCATATATTTCTAGGTGATATATGAAGGCCATAATAAAGACTTATTGACTGATTTGTGAGGTATAGTTGTTTCTGTGGGCTTAAAGGGATCTCACAAGATGCTAGCAGTGATAGCAGTCAATATAACTTTTTTATACTTAAAATCATGAGATAACATGACAGAGACATTTCACATTATACTACTAGATTACTGAAATGTATATAACTGACAAAACATATTTCTATATAGTAAATGTATAAAAAGGTAAAAGAATGAAAATTTGTAAATACACCAATGCCCTACTCATGCCTGCCTACTTGTCAAACTGAATTTTATTTCAAAATGGAATGTTCTTTTAGACAACTGAAACTCTGAAAAAGAAGACAAAATGCTATGAGTTGAGTATTAAGCTGGGATACTTAAAGAGATGCAGTAACATTGAATGAAATTCAAATTGCAATTTATTTGATTTAGCTATCTTTTCAACATGATTATAAATACATAGGTCAGTCTGGCATCCCTTCAAAATTGGAGGCGAGTTACTTGCATTATTTTTGAGATATCTACGATTTCATACTCAAATTTTGAAAACAGAGGGCCGTACCACAAAACCGTCATAAGTCTAAGATCTTGGAAAAACCTATGAAATGCGTGTTAATTCTACTACACGTGTCCCCATGAGTTGTCCAAGAACTTAGGCTTATGATGATTTCGTGGTACGGCCCATGGTTCCCGGAATGCTTTTTAAACCATGTGCGTTTCACCGCAGCACAATGTACACCGCATTTCCTGTCATGAAGTCCCCATCCCTGCCAGGCTGCTAAGCTTGCAACAGAGAGGTAGTAAATCAACTGTGCGTGGCCATAGACCTATGCTTAGCCTTGTTTGTTTTCAGTGTTTTAAGATTGTAGATGACTTGCATTTCATCTGAAACTTGTTTTTACTTTCAGAGGCATAGAATTATATTCATTTTGATCTCTTTTGCACTTGTTTTGGGAAGTTACCCAATCCCTTTCACAGCCTCTACTAGCCAGGCTTGGAATCAAACCATTCATCCTCAAACACATCATATTTTCACCATTGATCACGACTAGTATTGATCAGCTAAAACAAACAACCTGCAGTCTGAACAACATGAACTTTTCTATAGTCAACTTTGATGGAAGTTGTGAGTAGCTACAGAGCCTCCAAATATATCTTTAGACATTAATTTCTTTGTTCCCTCTTCAGATGTTGCTTTCTCAGTCCGTTCTTCAGACGTTAGTGACTCCTAGCTGATTTCTCCATCCCCTCTTGAGAAGCCGATTTCTCTGTCCATTTTTCAGACGTTGGTGACTCCATCCTCTTCAGACGTTGATTAATCTCCTTTCCCCTCATCAGTGGTTTGATTCTCTTTCTCCTCGTCCTTCTCCTCTACAGACATTGGTGACTGCTTCCCCTCGTCAGACGTTGGTGACCTCTTTGCCTCGTCCTTCTCCTCTACAGACATTGGTGACTGCTTCCCCTCGTCAGACGTTGGTGACCTCTTTGCCTCGTCCTTCCTCTCATCAGACATTGGCGAGTCCTTTACCCCATCTTTTCCCTCTTCAGACGGTGGTTTCTCTGTCCCCTCATCAGACGTTGGTGTCTCTTTATCCTTTTCAGTTGTACTGCTGTTGCCAAAACCAACCTGGCAATTGAAAAAAACACCTGAATAGTAAAAAAGGCAAATTTCTATCTTAAGACCACTAGTATTATCTACTAGGTGTCCAATGGTACCGAAAGGTGACTAACTGTGCAGTACATGAAGGTCAGTGTCAATACCCATAGAGAGCTCATCTGATTCATTAACAGTCATATTCAGTCATTCAAAATCATAATGATCAGAAGACAATTGTCCTTGTCCTTGAGCAACAAGCACCATGATTATTAGGCACTTATTTTTGTGTGCACTTAAAGAAAGGACAATTGTTAAGATAAATTATGAGTGAGCTTTTCAGAAAAGCAAGATTGTATTTAACATTAAGTGAGATAAGACAGAATACTGCCCATGCAAGACATTAATTGAAGAAAATTCAATAGAATTATTTATCAGTGACTTGTATTTTGATTTAAATAGTGTAACAAGCAATGACACGTTAATAATATGCAGGAATGTCCTACCTCGGATTTGTTGTCTGCAGCAGAGTCTTCAAAAACTAGATCTTCTGGATCAGGGGCAGGGGGAAGGAAATCCTCACCAGGACACATTTTCTCAAAGATCTGCTTTGCCTACATAAAGACAGATTTATCATATATATATAAATAAATGCAAAAATCATACAAATAACACAAATCACGTCATATTACAGGGAGAGAGAGAGAGAGAGCCCATAACGTGTAGACAAACGATCTTGAATATGTACACCAAAAATATTGAATACAAAGAATAGAAGGCAAAAAAATGGTTGAAGTTTATATATAAAATGCCACTGAGTACAAGCACAACGTATGGACAAAACATGATGCCTCCAGCACCAGATTTTGTGGCAGCGAGGTATGACGATTGGCCGGTATTCTCGAAGGGTGACGAAAGTTAGTAGACCTACAAACTTTAGTCGTCGAGAATCCGGGCCATAGATTTCAGATTCATATGAGATATCCAAAGAATTTCCATGCACATAACTAGTTTTAAGAAGCTTACCTGAGATACAGCATGATCAAATCCAATCGATATCCCAGCTCCACTTGTTACATGGACATTGGCAGGCAATGTGCCTTTGAGAACATCATCTGGAATTCCAGTCACATCTTCTTGAGTGAAATACACTGACCATAGTACACGAGGTTGTTCACAATCCACAGGAGCTGCAGAGTCTAAATGAAAGTTTGATAGAGTGATTTAAATCAACTAATTGAAAGAAGTGTTTAATGATGACACATGATGTATGTTTTTTTTTTCTTTCTTTCCTTTTTTTTTAGTGCATGTTTCTTGAAGAAGTTAAATACATTCATAGAGGAATGTATAAGACTATCATTAGTAGACTTGTAGATGTCCCTCTTTCCTTAGGCAAGCATGAGTTTGATGAAAACCACCTTGACCTGTCTAACGTTTTTGTTGAGGACCAAAAAGACTGTAAACACTTCAAAATGACTCAAAACCACCAATAGTTAAAATTCTAATTCACGCCAAACCTCAATCATTGGGAATAAATATTACACTGTCAAGGGATTTTCAGGAAATTGTGAAATAGCTCATTAAAAAGCAAATAAGCATTGATTTTGAATGTGTCGGCCCGTCAGTATGTCTTTGCTTCGAAGCCACATGCTAGGTATATGGGTGAATTTGCACGCCCATCATTCATATTGAATCTGTGTGAAGTCTCGGGAAGAGAGTTCTAGCAAAGAGAGTGGGTTCCTCCTAACTTCAATTTGACTGAACTTTCCAATATTCACTAAGAACTTCACTCTAAATCATGCAAGAAACATAGAAAATATTATATGAGGACATACTCAAATCAACTGATTAATTTCGACACTTTTGGCTGCAAGAACTCAAGACTTCAATTTGAGCATTTAATGTACTACATATTTAATCAACAGGATAAATTTTGAAATGAGACCTAACATTGGAATTACCTTTTGATGAAACTTGGAACAATGTGTTTACTATTTGATGTAAGTCATCTCTAGCAGATACATCTTTGTTATTGGCTCTAGCAGTCAGGTGAACAACATCTATTGGAGGAAACAACACATTCCAGGTTTAGGCTGCTGACCATTTCTCTTTAAACATTTATTTTTTTTTCCCCTCTCATAAAGTACACTGTTTGATGTCATAATGATGATAATGATATTATTTAATTTACCCAGGGTAGCCACTTCAGCTCTTAGCAACTGTTCTTCCTGCAGGCAGTTGCATAACATGATATTTTATTATTACCCCGAGCACCATGCTAGAATAGTTAAAGAATCTCAGCTAAACATAAATTGCAATGAAAATGAAACCATAGTCACCGTTTACAACCTTATCAAAAGGGCTAACAAAAATTGGAATTTGAAAAAAAAAAAAAAAAACCTAGGAATATGTGATGAATTTTCTCAATAACAGTAGAGACCCAACATACAAATTCCAGTATTACACCAATCCACTCCTTACACAAACCGTGGACTTTAGACCTAAGCCTGTAACTATAAACCCATATCTAGGCTTTAGGCCATAGTCACCGTTTACAACCTTATCAGAAGGGCTAACAAAAATTGGAATTTGAAAAAAAAAAAAAACCTAGGATATGTGGATGAATTTTCTCATAAACAGTAGACCCAACATACAATATCCCAGTATTACACCAATCACACTCCTTACACAAACCGTGGACTTTAGACCTAAGCCTGTAACTATAAACCCATATCTAGGCTTTGGGACTGGGCAAAAATACATATTCGGGCTGAAAGAAAACTAAAGAAAGTGGCTGCATTTATGACCTTTTAGTCACTCATGATTCAACCTGTTCCTAATTCCACAGGAATTGCACTTGTGCTCTATTTGGATACTTCATGAAAATCGGATCATACTCGATCTGGCTTGTGTGTGTTTGTCTTTTCACGTTCATGTCGCTCGCTGAAGCAGTTTTCAAATACAATATTATAATATCTCCATCCCCATTTTTCTTATTAAGATTAGAACAATAAACTCACATAAGTTGCGAGGTGCTGCACAAGCTGCATATCCAACTTCAATCACATGAACAGGTTGATCTCTATCATCACATGGTGGTATGGTGAGAAATGTTATCTGAAAGTTAAAAGAAAAAATTATTGTGCAGATTGTTCAGGACATCTAGCATTGTACACATCATGTTTCCATGCTTCACGGCCACAATGTTAGTTTAATATGGTTATTTGTAATATTATTATCGATTCTTGTGATTATGTTATCCATATTGACGATCGGTCTCTCGGCCACGGTAATTATTAAAGCATGCATCTTGTACCTCATACTTGTCTGGAAATATCTGTTTTTGTCTAATTCTGGTGCACAACGATGTGCACTGCAGGTCAGGTTCAAATGTTCTTGCTCTTGAAACTCTTGTTAATTCATAACCCTATTCTAACTTGGTACAAAATATGCAACTTCCACTCAACCACTGCAAATCATGACACGGCTTCTGGTCAATATCTAATAGTCAAGATTGGCGGTTATGACCATTTGTGTCTGACCACAGAGCAGACCCAACATGTGCCAGACGTGGTCAACCCTAACATTTATGCTCTTTTAATCAATTTATAAAATGTGATATATGGAAATTAGTTTCTACTGAAAACTACTAGAATTGCTACAATGTACATTGCCATGCATTGACAAGGAACTATTTTGACTTACCTGTTCGGTTGCCGACTGTTTGATCGATTTGTCTGTGATTAGTATCCCCCTGGACAAGTAGCTACAAAACAAGAAAAGATTGATTTGTCTCTGATTAAAATTGTGATTGAGCCTGATAGTATCAGTTTTACAGGGGTGAGTACATACACTGGTTTCAATGTAAAACCCAACAGCTTAATGCTTTGTACTATGAATGCCACAAATCCATAAAAATCAGTCAATCGCAATAAAGGACATGGCAAAAAAACTGCTTATCACAAGGAAATCAATGAAAAAGAAGAGAAATTTTTATTGAATTTAAAAGACCTTTTACCATTAATGAACAAACACTACATTATGCCTACAATTGAGACAATTGCAAGAGTACTACAATGTTCTCTGTGTTATTACGCAGCAAAGCCAGGGCCCTGAAAGATAACAAGCAAGCAATTGGAAATCGACAGTCTCCAAACAGGATCCTTGCTGCATGGACTGCCTTCATATAAGTCTCCCTAAGAACCAATGAGAAGGGTTGTTTCAAATTTGCAAATGACAGCAACCCTGTTCTCAAAATGTATATGAATGTTATCACGCAGCTAGACCTGGTCTATGTGAATGACGGGTTTATTCTTGTTCCTCTCCAAATAATAATGTTATTATTGTCAATCTTTTATAATTCTAAAATGTAAATGTAATTTATTTATTATGATTGTTTTTTAATAGATCAGGATTATTATAGGGGATAAAGGTCTGTGGACCAAAGTCATTTATTTGACTGTTTTATACCCGGGCAACTCATCCTGGTGTATTTGAACCTTTTTATCATTTGTGTCAGCAAATTTGTTTTTATAATTCTTGTCAATGCACTGTACTTGATATACATTGTATGATTAGTAACCTTTTCCCGAATAAAATAATAATAATAATGATAATACTCACAAAAATGAATAACTATCCACAAAAGAAGTAGCACCAATGTACAGAGCATTTATTATGAAGAAAGCTTACCTGGCATTATAGGGTGTAGAATTACCATAAGCATAGCTGTGTTCCATGATGAGATTTCTGGTATCAACAAATAAATACAGAAACAAAAATTTTTTTAAAAATTGTTAACCATATGGCTGTGACATTACTCCGTGACAAAACAATTAGATATCTCTTAATTTCTAAATGATAGAAAAGTGTCTTGTATAGCATGAATACGAAGAATTACTTCACATCAGTTCCAATAAAAGGTGTTACATACCTGCATTTCAGTTTCTTTCCATCGGAATCTATGATGCCTTTGATGCTGTTGGAAAAAAACAAAGGAAGAAAAAAAGAAAATATAGCTAAATTCCTAAATTTATTGAATAAAAAAAACTTAAATAGTTTGAAACTTTTAACCCCTAGCCCTCAAACTGTAGCTCATTCCTCGAACCGCCCCAAAATTTCTTTTCCAAATTATGTAATTTTGTTGAAAAACCTTCATGTATATTGTTTTATAATTGTATTTTAATGGATGCAAAACAAACTGAATCTGACTCTCAACTTTATGAAGTACTAAAATTCAGAATATTTTTTAATAAATCAGGACAATTGGCAGGTAGAAAAATTATTAATGTAAGTGATCTACATGTACTTACTTGTTTTCACTGTCTGTAATCATACTCTTGACACTGGTCCTTAGAACATAAATTCCTCCAAAGACTGCACACATTCTGTCAAAAAAATCACAACGTAAGAAAACCTCAATACAATACTACGCAATAAATTAAAATTGGAAGAGACAATACCGGCTAAAGTCCTGAAGAAGTTCACTATTTTTTATTCCATTTCCCATAACTCCAAATGCACTGAGGATGTTCCTTCTCCCTTTCCTATTCAAATACCTACAAAAGCAACAAGGAATTTTGTTCTCAGAGAACTGAGGAAATTCTTTCCTTCTTCCTTTCCTATTTCCATTCCCATAAAACAATGTGAGAAAATTTCTTCTCCCTTTCCCATTCCCATACCTACAAAAGCACCAAGGAAGTTTGTTTCTATATCCCCATACCGGAAAGATTATTGAGGAAAATCCTTCAACCTTACCTATTCCCATACTTGCAAATACACTGAAAGTTTCTTATCTCCTTACCATTCCTTCTACCTTTGCTATTCCCCTAACTGCAGTAACAATAAGAAAGTTAGTTATCCCTTTCCCATTCCCATACCTGCAAAAGCACTGAGGAAGTTCTCCACTGCCATACAATGTCCACAAGAAAGCTGTATTGCCATAGCGCCCCAAAGAACTCAGGAAATACTTCATTGCTTGAAGTGCCTATAAGAGAATGGGTTTGAAAATTTTATATTAAATAAAAGGTGTTTTGTCCTATATTGTTAAATATGTGGTACCACCTGAGCTTATTCTTACAACAATAAGTGAAATAAATGATCAACAAGAGAGGTGTTCTTTATTTTTTAATATTTTATACATGTATTTCTTATTCTTGTCCTTGCAAGATTTTGTTCAGATTAGTACAATTTTTCATATGTTGATAATAATAATAATAATAATGGTGGCTTCTTATATAACGCTCAGGTCCGTCATGCATGACGCTCATGGCGCTTTACAAAGAATGTTTTTTACACATTATTACCCCGGTCATAGCTGAGCAGGCCAAGTATGTAGCGCTCAAGCATATCGGGTACCCAATTTGCACCTGGGTGGGGAGGAGCATTGTAGACAAAACGCCCATGCCCTAGGACGTAAGTGTCATACCGGGGTTTGAACCCACGGTCCTTGCTTTCTCAGTCCAGTGATATGACCACTAGACTATGAGTCATTTACTATAAATAATGTTACATTACCTTTTGAGTGGGTGTGTTGGAGCTCGTCATGGCTATGGAATGGATTACAAAGTGTTGAAGAGTTTTGCTGAGTTTGCGGGAATGGAGAAATTCTGCAAATGGCTTGTCCATATAATCTTCATTCAGAGCAAAATAACATTAACATAAGTTAGATATAAGAAACACATCACATCTGCAATAAGCTCTTGTCTAATGCATGTTTACTCCCTCTTCCCCCCCCCCCCAAAAAAAAAGAGATTTTCCGACTTTGTTATTACTACACTACCATGCACATTAATGAAAGATTTTAAAAACCCATTTTCATAAATGCCTCCTTTTAGTGACACTTTGGCATTATATTATCTTTGAAATCAGAAAGGTACTGTGTGAGTCACATAATACATATCAGAAAAAGGAAAAATCACTGACAAGTATGAATTATTTCTGGTGCGGTACATCAAACGTTTCTTGAATGTGAGCAGCTTGAATGAAAATAATCATTGAAATCTCTATATTGGCAACATGAAGAGAAACGTGTTGTCACTATTTTTACAATAAAAGGAAATGAGAGAAAGCTTGGTAGCAAAAAGCAACTCACCTCTATACTCATCTTGTCTGTTCTCATGATCAAGACAGAACTCTATGAGCTTCATCAACATTCTCTTCTCCAATACAGACACATAACGGCTACTGAAGACATCTGCTCTAGAACAGGGTACCTGCAGGTAAACCAATAGAACTTTATGAGCTTCAATACAAGAAGGTTTTGGTGAGCTCTCACAATAAAAACCTCTGAAATTCGGTATTCCACAGGGCTTAGTAGTTGGGCTTTGGGCTTTCCAAAACTTGTGACATTATTACACATATCCATTGATAAACATAGTTGAAATCTAATGTGCCAATTAGACATGAACAAAGATTTATCAATGTCAGTATACATTCATAATTGTTATAAAGGAAGAAAGGTTCATTTTTGAGACATAAATGGGAGACTTGATAAGCCATTGTTGATACATGTACATTGGTACAGAAATATATCACAATAACTCATACAACTAAAATACATTGCTGATTGTGCGTACCAGCATGCCTACAATGCTTTATAACATTAGCAAGTACGTCATTTCGTAAAACCAGTGAAAGTCAAATGAAGAGAACAAACCTGTTCCAATTTGCCATTGATACTGGTGAGGATACGGGTCACTGCCTTGAATTCTGCATAGCGGCTGATTCGTGATGAAACAAGCAGTTCAACCATAGCACCTCTACAAAACATTAACTGAAGAATAAAGACAGGAACATTTGAGAAAATAATCAGTAGCTCAGATACATTCATACGTTTTTCCCCATCATGATTTTGGTTTTAACTTCAATAATAAAAAAAAAACCCAATATGCCTCCAGAACTTCACTACGGCTTGAATTATCTATCGAGGCTATTCCATGTGAAACAAGACAAATAATATCACATTTTGATACAACATCTGTATGAGCCTCCAATGAGCTTTATTGATCTTACCCAAGCTTTGGCAGCCAAAAAAATTCCTACTTTCATCTTTGGAACATTTTGTGCTCAATTAGAATAGCTAGAAGATCTTTTTGATTGAAATTTTTAAAAAATATATATATCCCATTTTTCATGGATTTCTATAATGGAAAGAATATCTTACATGTATCTATTTGCCTCTAGACATGTATGTAAGTCTAATATTGTACTTCATTTTCATGTACTAACCTTTGGGGCAAGATCAATGTTAAATTTTCTCCAATCTTTCATGATATCTTCCCATGTCCAGTCTTTTGGCAATTCTTTGGTAGATTCAGAAGTTGATTGTTCTTTTGGAGATGCAGAAGTCTGTTCTTCTTTTGTAGATTCTGAAGTCGGTTGTTGTTCTTTTGGAGATTCAGAAGTCGGTTCTTCTTTTGTAGATTCTGAAGTCGGTTGTTCTTTTGTGAAGGCAGAATTCTGTTGTTCTTTTGTAGATGTAGAGGTCTCTTGTTCTGATGTTGTTTCTGCATTAGTAGCTTCATCTATTGGTTTGCTTGGTGCAGACTGGTTCTCTACCGACTTAGCAGCTTCATCTATTGATTGGCTTGTTGGAGACTGGTTCTCTTCCATCTCTACCGAATCATCAATACAAGCTTCTGTGTGGATGACATCTGGAGATGGGGTATCGGTCTCGCAATTTGCTCCATGCTCAGTATGATTGGTGGAAGGCTCAGCTCCAGAACTGGTATCTGCAGTATCCAACTTTTCCCTTTTGATTCAATGAAAATGATTGGCAATAATTAGTGTAATGAATCGACCGTTACTGAATTAACAACATGTTTATCTCTCTCTCTCTCTCTATCAATCTCAGAAGGGGAAATTTACTGAAAATTCAAAGGATTCTGTGGCAGTCACTCGTCTAGTTTACTTCGAATAGGGTGAATAATAAATATTGTTTTTATTTTATACTCGTAAAGATGGTGAGAACATGGTCAGCAAAACATTGATAGTGAGATGGTACTTTTCAGGACCACTCATAAAGATATTTATCGAGAAATATTACTTGGTGCACCCCAAAACCTTCCACTGCTAATCGTGGATAATAAATAAAGGCACCTAATGATGTCCCATGTATTGACTTCCACAGAGGGGTAGAAGTAAAAACAAACAAAAAGTGCTTACTTGACATGAATTTCTACATGAATGTTGGTAGTAGTCTTATGAGGAGGAGGTAAAGGGACAATCTTGAGTCCCTCTTCAAGGTCTTCTTTCATCTCATTTGCATCTGAACACTCATCAATATCTCCATCTGCAGACTAAAAAGGATAGAGTATAGAAATTTCAATCATCAAGTCACAGCTCCTCACGATTGGAAGTAACATTTCAAGCGATCAATGAAACGGAACACCATATTGATACTGATCAACGTCATAGGAGGATTTCTCAAGATGTATTAACTCCCAGTGTGTCAGGGTTTCAGCTCGTTTGGCAAAACATTTGTTGATCAAAGTTTTCGCAACTTGGAAGGTTTGATAGTTTGAAGGATTTAATTCTCTGAAATATGACTTGTTAATAGTACAAAAATTGAATAAGATTTGTTTATCCGGAAAAAACAAACAACAACAACAACACAAACATTCTTCCATTTCGGATGAGCCTACGAAACTTCATTTTCAGAGAATTGAACCTTCAAAATAATAATCTATTGCATTAACTATTTATATAAATGAATATAATTGAATATAAATATAAATGAATAATAAATATATAAAAATAAATAAATGAACCATATTTCATTTTTGGATAAACAAAAGTACAGATATAGGAAACTATTTGTTTGGACCTTTGAAAACAATGAAAAGCCACCCTGTGGTGATCTGGATATGAATAAAAATATTAAATATAGTTTTTGAAGAACTTCCAAGAAAATCAACAGCAAAAATTTTTAAACAATATCAATGTCTTTGAAAGGCTAAAGTGCTTGGTTATATCTTTGATCTGCCAGTGAGATCTGTTCTGTTCTTCATACCTTAGTTTTTATTATGTTAATAATTTTGTCCTTCATTGATACATATAGTGCCATAAAATTATGCCGGATGGTATTGGTGGTTAAAAAGAAGTTTGCATTATTATCATTAAATGCATTAAACAGACTTTTAGAAGAATGGCAATTGAGCAGTTGCAAGAAGTTTTGAACAAAATACATCAAACAAGCATTGTGTTATCTCCTCAAAATAAAGGTCATCTACAGGAATGCATTTAATTTAAGTAAAATACCTGATTTCTTTTAATCCAATCCAGCATACCCTTCAAATGGAATGAAGCCCATTCTCCACTGTAGTAATCATTCCTGTATTTGGGAGAGCATTATGTAGACTTACGCAAACATCAATTATTCAACAAAAATGCAAATATGATATGTTTAAATTAAAGAGCTAGTTAGTTATAAATCCCTTGCAAAAAAAAAAAAGTAATGTAGGAAGTAGAATGATATTGACATTTCACATTAAACAAATACATACATTGTTTTAGCTAGTTCCCATTACCGGTATACCTTGGCTATCAAATGTTTCAAAATATTCATGTTCCATTAAAAAACAATGTCTTAATCATTTTTGCAAAATACATAGTTGGCAAACATTATATAATTCTACTAGAGATTCCTTACTTGGAAAGAGGTATCAAATAACATGCTTCCAGTATTGTAAGGATAGATCAAACCTTGTGACTATATTTTTTCAGAGTGGTAAAATTAACCATAATAAGATTGTCCTTTTGTGTCAAAATCAAGACTCCCGGCATCCAATAATGGGCCGCTTTTATCAATTGGCTTTGACATTCGGGCGATTTGCTTCAACGGAACAAACTTTTGTACATATTTTATGCATTTTGCAAGCAGAATAATAATTACCTGTCAAGATGCAATACTTTGTGACCATTTCTTGCTAAAGCTGCTGCTATAATACTTTCCTGCACACCTGGATCAAAGAAAAGAAAAGAAAAATCAATCAATCAATTAAAAATAAAAAAAGGATTATTAAATGTTGAATCTATAGAATACATCTATAGATTCTAGATACACAAGATTATTCCATCAACTGAACAAAGTTTGATAATTAGTTATTTAGTTTTTGGTGATGGATGACATGATACAAAATTCAGCGGCAATGTTAACTGCAATGTTAACTGACCAGTTCCCATCGCGAAGCGACGGGAACTGACGGTCGAACATACGTGGTGATTATATAGCGCCTTTGGGGTTGCCCTAGCGTGCGCGGGGTCACAGCACGATATTTTGAAATGCAGCCCGGAATGGAGATTTCCATGAATCATCAAGTCTCAAGACGTCTCGGGAATGTCAGCCAATATTCATTATTGTAGGGTCACAAACACGTAGTTACTAAAATTTAAGGATAAAAAATCATAAAAATGAGGAATCTTTAGGCCTAGGCCTAAAATATAACTTTTTTCTAGCTTTGATTTTTTTACCACCACGTTTAATTTCCATTCCTTCTACAGCCCCGTCGCCTTCCGCAACGCAGCTGTCTATACCGAGTGAGTCAGAAAAAACTTTACACCTAGAAAAATGTCAATAAAAAGAAAACAAATTTATAAACCCCAAATTCTTATACATATTTTGGAAGAGTAACTCCTCCCGCATCTTTTGCCTGTTTTGGTATCAATTTTGTGTGTTATATTTTTACGCTTGGATGAACGCGACGCATTGTTTGCGAACATGTCAATTTCGAATTGTGCCAGAATGGGAGTAAAATCAAAACAACAAAAAGCTAGAAAAAAAAAGCAACTTCATCCTGATTAAAATAGCATAACTTTTTAACGAAAATGTCTTCCGCTTAATAACTTGGCAGAGGTGTTGTTACACATATTGACTACATTTTGTATGAAAATGAGATACATCTGTAGAGTCAGGCATGAGTGAGCACACGTTAAAGACCAAATAATCACTTTTTAAAAGTATTAGGAGGCCTTTTTAGGTCTGTCAGTGGCAATTTACTCTTTGATGTGTACTCATTCGTGCATTACATGTACTTGACGAGTCAATCTAATTTTCATACAAAATGTAGTCAATGTGTGTAACAACACCCCTTCAAAGTTATTAAGCGGAAGACATTTTCGCTAAAAATTTATGCCATTTTAATCAGGATGAAGTTCCTTTTTTCTAGCTTTTTGTTGTTTTGATATTACTCCCATTCTTGCACAATTCAAAATCGACAATGACATGTTCGCAAACAATGCGTTGTGTTCATCCTGGAAGCGTAAAGACATACCACACAAAAATAGTACCAGAAGACGCGGGAGGAGTTACGCTTTCGGAATATGTAAAATAATTTGGGGTTTATAAATTGGTTTTCTTTTTGTTGACATTTTTCTAGGTGTAAAGTTTTTTTGACTCACTCGGTAGTTATAGGGCGGGGCGGCCCCCGCCACCGCCGGGGTGCTGGCTCGGCGGTATAGCACAGCAATGCTGTGTCACTGAGTGTCCGTGTCATTCATTGTCAATCATCATCACGATTCACGGTCATGTTTTTGTGTGTTATCTCAGTTATTATTACTTACCGGTACCAATGACAATATCATCATACTCCAATGGAAAATCGTTGTCCGCCATTTTACTCCTTTAGTCGCCGTTCACAGTGCAAACGTATTTTATCAGCATTTAATTTGTGAAACTAGGACGAAAATAAAAGAGAAAGAGTAATGAAAAGCAAAATGGGTATTTGGTTTTCCATACTTTTTTGGACGGTGGACACCCCCCCCCCCCCCCCCCCCCCCCCCCCCCCCCCCCCGACAGATTTTTTTTTTTTTTTTTTTTTTTTTTTTTTTGTCAGAAAGGAGTAAGTGAACGGGGAAGTGAAAAAGGAAAATGGAAGGTGAAGAGCAGATAAAAATGAATATGAAAAGAAAAGAAGCTCGTGGCTGATACTTCTATCGGAAAGTGGGGAAAGGAAATGAGCTGGAAGGAATTAAAAAAGGATGGGGTACCATGCAAAGAGGAAATATGAAAGATTGAGAATATAGGGAGAAATTCAAATCGGTTCCTGCATTTGCATGATGAATAGTGTTATGACCAAGTTTGGGCCAAGAAACTTCCACACTATTTAATATACTGACGCAGGGCGTTCAAAGCGGGGCAGGGGACTAAACAGTAATGAAGTATATTTCTCTCTTTCTCAATGTCTTCTTATTTTTTCATGTAACTAGAATTGTTTTTCTCCGCCATTTATATCATTGTTTTCTAACTTTGTAATAATAATAATAATAATAGTTACATTTATATAGCCCTTAGGGGCCTAAATTTATGCACCTTGGTGTTCTGCGCTTAACTAATTATTCCCCGGTTTAGCTAGGCTACCCCGAAAGGCGCTTTCCTTTGTAATATATCTCTCTTTCTTATTATTCACTGTTTATATTATATCTCCTTTCTCTTATGTTATTCTCTTTTTAGTATAGGGTCAGATAATTATGGTGCTATTTATGGCGCTAGCCCACTTTAAACTTGAGGTGAGCCTCTAAAAAGGGACTCCGACTAATTAGCTCGACGTCGGGACATTGGTGGGGTTGAGCTCCCCCCCCCCCCCCCCCCCCCCCCCCCCCCTTCTAGCCAATCTAACAAGTCTAAAAACAGGCCTGTAGGCGTATATTATTATAAATAAATACTAGTACGAGATCACAAACTAATTTCAAGAGGAGTTTATAAGTTTGAATAAATATTTACAAAAGGACCACGTTTTCAACTAAGAGCTCAAAATGAATACAATATTATAAGATTTTTACTCTCACAAGTGTTTTTTTAACCAGTTTTTCACAAAAAGAAAAGGGGGAGAGGCTCCATACTATTCTTTTATTTCCTCTCTTCTATTTTTCCTTACTCTTCTCCAATCTTTTTTTGTTTTCCCATTCTTTTGTAACTTTTTCTCTTCTCTATTTCCAAATGCTCTTCTCTTCCTCTCTATTTCTTTACCTTTCTCCCCTGTGTTGCTTTCATTCTTTGCACACATTGTTGCATACATGTAAAGTTCACAATCAAATATTTTGCATATTTAATGCAAATGTTGCAACCTTTCGTAATTTTTGTGTACCTATCTTTTTTCTTTTTAAGGTACTCCTGTAAACTCTCGTTGTCTTCACTCTTTTATTTGACAAGCATTTCAATAATATATATATTTTTTAATTTGATCAAAAAGTGCTCCAGGGCGATTCTTTGAAAAGTGAACCTTTTTTGGAAAAAATAAAGTTTGTCCTTTTTGTTTTTAAGCTGCACATTCATATAGAGCATTGTCTGAAGTTTCATGAAATGCATTTTTTATCTTAATTTTACAAATTTTTCATGCTCATTTGCATAAATTAACATGCAAAAAATTTGAATAGAAAAATGGTACGTAAAATATCATTTCTTTGACCCTGACTTGATTGTATATGCTGGTCTCCTTACTTTGATTATTGTCATTATACCCTTTTTTAACTTCATTCCTTTAAATTTAAATGAAAAATAATGGTGTTGAATTGATTGTTCTAAGATAATTAACTAAAGAAATTAATTGCCATCAAAATGTCACACACATGACCCCAAAACACGAAAAGTTAACGCCCCCCGAAAACCATGGTTCTATTATTATTACAATTTTTTCTCCAAAGCTAGATATAATGTGCCTAGGTTATAGCTGCCTTGATTACTGTTCATATTTAGTAATGGAAAAACTAATGCGAGCGCGAAGCGCGAGCGAAATTTTAAGAGCTAAAAAGTTGGAGATTATTGTGCATTATAGCTTCCTATTTAGTATCAGCGAAGCGCGAAGCGCCGAGGCCAACCAATTTTAGCTGAAATTGGTGATATGTTTGGTGCATTAAGGGTTACACTTTAGATCAGAGCATGGATCTAAAGGGAAATGTATTCGGAGACGGAGGAGATACGAAGAAAAATTTGTCTGTTGATATATGCTTTTATGAATCATAATGGCTGCCTTGTAATATATTTTCATTTTAGTAGTGGAAAACTAATGCGAGCCGCGAAGCGCGAGCCAAATTTTAAGAGGTTAAAGGTTTGAGGATATTGGTGCATTGTATTGTTCCTATTTAGTATCAAAAAGCAGCGCAAGCGCGAGCCGAAAATAATTAAAATGAAATATTATGTTGTGCATAAAGGTCATAATTATAGTAACGCGCGAGGCGCGAAAACCAAAAGTTAAACAAAACATACAGTAGAGACGGCGGAAAGAATTTGATGGGGGCCTCGATGGGAAAAAGGCACATTTTTGAATAAGGGGACACTTTAGATCAAGAGGCATAGACCTAAAGAGAAATGTACTCGGACAGGGAGGAGGTACGAAGAAATTGTCTTTGAATGTATACTTTTAAGGCTGCTTGATTCCTATTCATTTTAGTAATAGAAAAAGTAAGCGAGCGCGAACGCGAGCCAAATTTTTAAGCTAAAAATGAAAATATTATTTTGGGCAGTATAGATCCTTTAGTATCAGCGGAGCGAAGTGCGAGCCGAAAATTGTGTATCCATTAAGAAGATACATTTTACATGCTTTGTTAAATAACAGCGATAGAAAACCAATCCACAATCTTTGGCTATGAAAATTTTGTGGCTGCAGCCCCCAAGCCCTCCAAACAACCTAGCCCGCACACAACTACATTAATGTTTTTGTTTGTCAACAACACCCTTTCCCAGCAGTGCCCTACTAAGGTTTGTTCCCAGACGAGGCATTGGAATACAACCTTCTAAACTCTACGTTACTGTTTGTTACTTAGTGCAGGGGT